>LR778284.1:1894824-1942324 GCA_902810595.1 Coregonus sp. 'balchen'
CTTTTTCCCCCTTTTCTGGGCCCCGGGCCCCTTCTAAATATTTCCTCTCTGGACCGGTTAAAGGGGCCCCCCCTCGGGGCCCGGGTTTAAATAGTGCTCCCTGGGGGCCCTGGTCTAAAGTAGTGCCCCCTTTGGGGCCCTGGTCTAAAGTAGTGCCCCTTGGGCCCTGGTTAAAGTAGTGCCCCCGGGGGCCCTGGTTTAAAGTGTGCTCCCTTGGACCCGGGTTAAAAGTAGGCCCCCTTTGGGCCCGGTCTAAAGAGGCCCCCTCTGGACCTTGGCTAGTAGTTTAAAGAGGGGTGAGATCTAGAAGACTTTTTGGCTCAGCTCCAACGGGCCCTAACAACGGGGGGGGGTAGGGTTTCCTGCACGCCCCTCAGATGTTTTGTGAGTGAGACAGACATTTTATAAGGACCAAAAGCACCACCGTACAAAAAGGTTACGCAATGTATTACCGGGTTTTTAAAGGGATTCAATTGCCTCACAGTAATTTTGTGTCGTTTTTGATCCCCTTTTTTTCTGGGGAAAAGCGGCAACAACCCTTTTTGCCTCGGGGAAATAAAGTTTTTAAAATTTACTTGGCAGACACACAGCTGATAAAGCCAACTAGCATTTTCTGGACAACAAAAACCCAAAAGGGTCATTTCCATAAAGAGAAGTCAGACCTGACTTGCCCTTTACATCGGGTTACAGTTGCAGCCCTCATATCCTTTCCCATAAAAACCAAGGTGGCAACAAAACGTGGAAAAAACATAAATTTTATTGAAAAAAAATAGAATGAGATAAATGGCTGTGATGGCCACCCCTTCCCACAGGGGGGGGAAGAAAACAATTTATCCCGTGATTTGAATTTTGCCCCTGAAAAGAAAATCGTCTAATTTTAATGGTAGGTTATTTAAAACAGTGAGAGACAGAAAAAACAAAAAACCAAAAAAAAACGCATGCAAAAATTTTAAAAAATTGTTTGCTTTTAAGGGGGAAATTTAAAGTATTGACCCCTTAAATTTCAGAAAAATTTTGGCCCCAGGTGCTTGAACAGGTAAAAGCTGAGATTTGGGGCACATTAAAGGGGGTGTCCAATCTCAGTTGTTCCGTATAAAGACACGTCCACAGAAGAATCAACCAAAAGTTCCAAAGTCTCCACCATGGCCAAGACAAAGAGCTCTCCAAGGATGTCAGGGACAAGATTGTAGACCTACACAAGGCTGGAATGGGCTACAAGACCATCGCCAAGCAGCTTGTTGTCAATCAGTGTTGCTTCCTAAGTGGACAGTTTGATTTCACAGAAGCGTGATTGACTTGGAGTTACATTGTGTAAAATATATATAAATATATAAAAATAAATCATCCATAGTACGACTGTCTTAAAGCACAGATCATCATCATCCTATATGGAGTGGGGTTTATGGTCCCTCAGGAGAATATGATTCCATTAGGAACATGCATTATGCCTACATCACTGTTAGCTAACAGGACTATTTCAAGAGAACTTTTAAAAAATGATGATTCTGATAAAGGCATTGAAATGGTCCTCTGTCGCTCCAGCTGGTAGAGCACGGCGCTTGTAAACGCCAGGGTAGTGGGTTCGATCCCCGGGACCACCCATACACAAAAATATATGCACGCATGACTGTAAGTCGCTTTGGATAAAAGCGTCTGCTAAATGGCATATTATTATTATTATTAAACTAATAGCATAGAGAGTCTTATTCTGAGATGATGGTGACCAATACAGTGCATTGGGAAAGTATTCAGACCCCTTGACTTCTTCCACATTTTGAAAGGCACACACCTGTCTATATAAGGTCCCACAGTTGACAGTGCAAGTCAGAGCAAAAACCAAGCCATGAGGTCGAAGGAACTGTCCGTAGAGCTCCGAGACAGGATTGTGTCGAGGCACAGATCTGGGGAGGGTACCATACATTTTCTGCAGCATTGAAGGTCCCCAAGAACACAGTGGCCTCCATCATTCTTAAATGGAAGAAGTTTGAAACCACCAAGACTCTTCCTAGAGCTGGCCAAACTGAGCAATCGGGGGAGAAGTGCCTTGGTCAGGTAGGTGACCAAGAACCCAATGGTCACTCAGACAGAGCTCCAGAGTTCCTCTGTGGAGATGGGAGAACCTTCCAGCACTCCACCAATCAGGCCTTTATAGTAGAGTGGCCAGATGGAATCCACTCCTCAGTAAAAGGCACATGACTGTGACACTCTGGCTCTATGGACGCTTATAGTGAGCCAGGGTTGTTCATTTTCATGTGTTTGGGGTATTTCATTTGGTGGTGTTGGGGATGGGTGAGTTTTCATTTTGTTTGGTGTCAGGTGGTGATTGGTCGATGACTCCCAATCGGGGTAACGAGTGTCAGCTGTCGGCTCGTTATCTCTGATTGGGAGCCATATATATTCTGTGTGTTTTCTCCTTTGTGTGGTGGGTTCTTGTTTCTGTGTTGCTGTTAGTGTGTTTCAGTATTTTGAACCTTCACGTATCGTCATTGTTGTTTTCTTCGTGGTTGCTTTAATTAATAAAGTCATCATGTTCACTCGCAACGCTGCGCATTGGTCCGCTCCTTCAGACGATCGTGACAGAATAACCCACCACAAAGGACCAAGCAGCGTAACAAGCGGCACAGGACCTACCTACACAGGAGCCGAGGGGTCTGGACATGGGAAGAGCTTTGGACGGAAAGGGTCCTGGACGTGGGAAGAAATCCTGACGGCATGGATCGCCGTCCATGGAGCGAGACAGAGGAGAGGCGACGGAAAGAGGAAGCGCGGAGTCGAGGCTGGAAGCCCGTGGTTACTCCCCCAAAAATTTTGGGGGGGGCACATGGCTTGGGGCGCCTGGGGCAGCAGGAGGCTGCCACAGGGAGAGCTGGAGAGAAGGCTATCGGATTACGGGAGCCATTGGCGAGTAGAGGGAGGGAGGATTGTTGTGGCACGGCTGAAGACGAGTGTTTTCCCAGGCTGGTCCGGTCCGTTCTGAGCCCCAGTTAAAAGGCCGTGGTGGGTTGTTTCCGTAGGACCGGTCTGTTCCTCTACTCCACCCCAGTCCACGAAGTGTGAGTCGCCAGCAGCCCGCTACGGCCTGTCCGGCCACGCGGCCCAGGATAAGGTGCGCGTCGCCCCAGCCAGCCCGGCCTGTTTCCCTGCTCCACGCACGAATCCTACGGGGTGCGTCACCAGTCGGCCAGAGTCTGCCGTCTGCCCAACGGCGCCTGAACTGCCCGTCGGCCCTATGGCGTCTGAACTGCCCGTCTGTCAAGCGCTGCATAAGCCGCCCGTCTGTACTGAGCCTGCAAAGGCCGCCCGTCTGCCATGAGCCTTCAGAGCCGTCCGCCAGATCGGAAGCCGCTAGTTGCTTCCGCAGAAAGGAGCCGCTAGAGCCTTCCGCAGACAGAATCATACAACCTGCTAATGGAATTCAGCAGGAAGCCGACGCAGCCCATACTAGACTGGAAGCTCAGGTTCGAACCAGAAGAGCAATCCTGCAGATGGGAGCCGGCCTGCGGGAAGGGGATTGACTGCAATCCCGAGGCTGGGGTCAGCATCCACCCCGACAGCCTCCAAGCCAGCCCATCAGCCAGCCATGAATCAGCCCAGACCCATCAGCCAGCCATGGACGCCATATCTGCCAACCAGCCATGAGCAGCCAAGATACGTCAGCCCGCCATGAGCAGCCAATCCGTCAGACATGCCATGAGCAGCAGACCCTCAGCCAGCCATGGACATGCCAGATCCTCGCCAGCCATGAGGCAGCCAGACCCGTCAGCCCAGCCTGACAGCCAGGTCCGTCAGCCAGCCATGAGCAGCCAGATCCGTCAGTCAGCCGAGCAGCCAGAATCCGTCAGCCGCCATGAGCAGCCAGACCCGTCAGCCAGCCATGAGCAGCACAGATCACGTCAGCCATCCAATGGCAGCCAGATCCGTCAGCCAGCCCATGAGCGCCAGACCCGTCATCCACCATGAGCAGCCCAGATCGTCAGTCAGACCTGAGCAGCCAGATCCGTCGCCAGCCATGATCAGCCAGTCCGTCAGCCAGCCATGAGCAGCCAGATCCGTCATCCAGCCATGAGCAGCCAACCCGTCAGCCAGCCAGGATCCGCCAGAAAGCCGTCCAGCCAGGTATCCGCCAGGATCCTCCAGCCGGATGCGCGCAGAGACGTCCATCCAGTATCCGCCAGATCCGTCAGCCCAGTATCCCCAGAGCCGTCCAGCCAGGATCCGCCAGGAGCCGTCCATCCGATCGCCGGAGCCGTCCAGCCTGATCCCGCCAGAGCCGTCCAGACTGGATCCGCCAGAGCCGTCCCGCCAAGGAGCCGCCAGAGCGTCTACCAGGATCCGCCAGAGCCGTCCAGCCAGGATCCGCCAGAGCCCGTCCAGCCAGATTCGCCAAGAAGCCGTCAGCCAGATTCCTCCAGAGCCTCACCAGGATCCGCCAGAGCTGTCCGCCAGGATCCGCAGAGCCTCCACCAGGATCCGCCAGAGAGCCGTCCACCAGGATCCGCCAGAGCCGTCCAGCCAGGATCCCCCCGCCAGAGCCGTCTACCGGGATACGCCAGAGCCTCCAGCTGATCCGCCAGAGCCGTCCCGCCAGGATCCGCCAGAGGCGGTCCGCCAGGATCCGCCAAGCCGTTTCCCCCCCCCCCCCGCCATGACCGCCATAAGCCTCCAGCCAGGATCCCCATCGTAGTCAGGTACTGCCCCTTAGCCCGGTGCTGCCCCTTAGCCCGGTACTGCCCCTTAGATCAGGTCTGCCCCCTTAGTCCGGTGCTGCCCTTTAGAGCCGGTCTGGCCCCTTAGTCCGGTGCTCGCCCTGAGTCCGTGCCGCCCCTTAGCCGGTGCTGCCCCGTAGTCCGGTACTGCCCTAGTCCGGTGCGCCCTTAGTGCCGGTGCTGCCCTTTAGCCCGGTGCTGCCCTTAGTCCGGTGCTCCCTTAGCCCGGTGCCGCCCTTAGCCCGGTGCTGCCCCGTAGTCCGGTACTGCCCCTTAGCCGTGCTGCCCCTTAGTCCTGTACTGCCCGTTAGTCCGGTATGCCCCGTAGTCCGGTGCTTGTGCCCCTTTGTCCCGGTGCGCCCCTTATCCCGGTGCTGCCCTTACCCGGTGCTGCCCCTTTGCCGATGCTGCCCCTTAGTCCGGGGTTGCCCCTTAGTCCAGGTGGGGTTAGGTGGAGGGTGGTCATTGGGAGGAGGCTACCGAAGCAGGTTGTGACTGTGGTGGGGTGGGGATCACGACCGGGGGCCAGAGCCGCCCACCATGGGACAGACGCCACCCAGACCCTCCCCTAGTCCTGATGTTGGTGCGCCCGGAGTTCGCACCTTTAGGGGGGGGTACTGTGACACTCTGGCTCTATGGACGCTTATAGTGAGCCAGGGTTGTTCATTTTCATGTGTTTGGGTGTATTTCATTTGGTGGTGTTGGGGATGGGTGAGTTTCATTTTGTTTGTGTCAGGTGGGTGATTGGTCGATGACTCCCAATCGGAGGTAACGAGTGTCAGCTGTCGGCTCGTTATCTCTGATTGGGAGCCATATATATTCTGTGTGTTTTCTCCTTTGTGTGGTGGGTTATTGTTTCTGTGTTGCTGTTAGTGGTGTTTCAGTATTTTGAACTTCACGTATCGTCATTTGTTGTTTTCTTCGTGGTTGCTTTAATTAATAAAGTCATCATGTTCACTCGCAACGCTGCGCATTGGTCCGCTCCTTCAGACGATCGTGACAATGACAGCCCGTTTGGAGTTTGGTTTTTTAATTTTTTAGAGATTGCAAAATCCATTTTAGAATAAGGTTGTAATGTAACAAAATGTGGAAAAAGGGAAGGGGTCTGAATACTTTCCGATGGCACGGTATATTTATATTTTTGCTAAAATTCACATTCTTTCACAATGATGGTTAAAAGAAAAACATTTGAACCGAGTTGGAAATGCTTTTAATACTCACCCACAACGTTGGGATAACTGTGTTCATCTCTTACTACAGCATCTTGCTTTGTGGAGCGCTTATTCCAACAAAACACCAACTGAACTGTCACGCTTTCCAACTTTCCAACTCCGTCCAAGCACTCATGGGATTGTATAGCTCTGGTCCAGGGCGATATAGCCCTTTCCTCCACTAGTACTACAGAGGCAACTCGTTGTTGTCGCAGGATGGACCAGAGCTAGGGATTGTTCTACAGGGTTTGTCTTGGCTCCACGACACGCCGGCTGAGTCCCAAACGGCACCCAATTCTCCACAGAGTACACTACTGTTTGACTAGAGGCCACTTGTGACCAAAACCCTGGGTCACAGTAGTCCGCTGTATAGGGTAGTAGGGTGCCTTGTGGGGACGGGGGAGAAGAGGGGGGGCAAGCTAAAGATTATTCGTTCCTGTGTAGAGGATTGAGAAAACACAGGAGAAATGTTCTCACAGAAAAAGGGTATGTTTACATTACGTCTTATAGTACTGCTGGAGTTACACTAGAATATAAACTACTGTAGTTATACTAGGATAATAAACTACGTGTAGTTACACTAGGATATAAACTACTGTAGTTTATACTAGGATATAAACTACTGGTAGGTTATACGAAGGATATAAACTACGGTAGTTACACTGTAGTTTACACTAGGATAAACTACTGTAGTTTATACTAGGATATAAACTACTGTAGTTACACGAGGATAGTAAACTACTGTATTTACACTAGGATATAAAACTACTGTAGTTACACTAGGATAAAACTACGGAGTAGTTACACTAGGATATAACATCTGTAGTTACACTCGGATAAGAAACTACTGTAGTTTACACTAGATATAAACTACTGTAGTTACACGAGGAGATAACTACTGGAGTGCACTAGGATAGAAACTACTGTAGTTACAACTAGGAGAGAACTACGGTATTAAAACAGATATAAACTACTGGAGTTATACACTAGGAATATAAACTACTGTAAGTTACACTAGGAGATAAACTACTGTAGTTTTTGGTGTGTTTGGTACACTAGGGATATAAACTACTGAGTTACACTAGGAGATAACTACGGGAGTTACCTAGGATATAAACGACTGTAGTTTACAATAGGATAAAACTACTGTGTTACACTAGAATATAAACTCATCGTTTAAGTACAATAGTCAGTTTAGAGAAAAATATTTGATGTAAACTACCAGGTCAAAGTTGTAGACACCTACTCATTCAAGGTTTCTGTATTTTTACTAGTTTCTTCTACATTGTAGAAGTAATAGTGAAGACATCAAAACTAATGAAATAACACATATGGAATCATGTAGTAACCAAAAAAGTGTTAAACAAATCAAAATATATGTCACATTTGAGATTCTTCAATTAGCCACCCTTTGCCTTGATGACAGCTTTGCACACGCTTGGCATTCTCTCAACCAGCTTCATGAGGTAGTCACCTGGAATGCATTTCAATTATTGCAAAGAAACCACTACTAAAGGACACCAATAATAAGAAGAGACTTGCTTGGGCCAAGAAACACGAGCAATGGACATTAGACCGGTGGAAATTTGTCCTTTGGTCTGGAGTCCAAATTTGAGATTTTTGGTTCCAACCGCCGTGTCTTTGTGAGACGCGGTGTGGGTGAACAGATGATCTCTGCATGTGTATTTCCCACCGTAAAGCATAGAGGAGGAGGTGTTATGATGTGGGGGTGCTTTGCTGTTGACACTGTCTGTGATTTATTTAGAATTCAAGGCACACTTATCCATCATGGATACCACAGCATTCTGCAGCGATACACCATCCCATCTGGTTTGGGCTTAGTGGGACTATCATTTGTTTTTCAACAGGACAATGACCCAACACACCTCCAGGCTGTGTAGGGGCTATTTTACCAAGAAGGAGAGTGATGGAGTGCTGCATCAGATGACCTGGCCTCCACAATCCCCCGATCTCAACCCAATTGAGATGGTTTGGAATGAGTCGGACGGCAGAGTGAAGGAAAAGCAGCCAACAAGTGCTCAGCATATGTGGGAACTCCTTCAAGACTGTTGGAAAAGCATTCCAGGTGAAGCTGGTTGAGAGAATGCAAGAGTGTGCAAAGCTGTCATCAGGTCAAAGGGTGGCTATTTGAAGAATCTCACATATAAAATGTATTTTCATTTGTTGAGCACTTTTTTGGTTACTACATGATTCCATATGTGTTATTTCATAGTTTTGATGTCTTCACTATTATTCTACAATGTAGAAAATAGTTTAAAAAAATTAAAGAAAAACCCTTGAATGAGATGTAATACTTTGGACCGGTAGTGTATATTTGACTGCTTTGCGTTTCAGGTGGCAGCAGTAGTAGTAGAGGTAAAACAATGTGTTATTCATTCCTCTTTCTTGTTACATAAAAACCAATGTCAACATCACTGACTGTAACCCGTGCTGTAAAACAGTCAAAACCTATATGGAGGGGGGTTTTTGGGTCCCTCGGGAAATATGGTTCCTTTAGGAACATCATTACCCTAATACTGTTTGCTAACAGGACATTTAAAGAGAATTTTTTTAAAAAATGATGATTCGATAAGGCATTAAAATGGCCTCTGTCCTCCTGGTAAGCACGGCGTTTACGCCAGGGTAGTGGGTTCGATCCCCGGACCCCCCATACAAAAAAGTTTTATGCAGCATGACTGAATCGCTTTGGATAAACGTCTGCAAGGGCTTTTATTATTATTATTATTTTTTAAACTAATACAAAGAGGGCTTATTCAGAATTGCCATACATTTGGGAAAGTATTAACCCCGGGGGACTTTCATCCAAAAACCCCTTTAAAAGGCCCCAAAATGTTTAAAGCCCAAGGACCGGATTTTCGGGGAAAAACCAGCCTGGGGAAGGAATTTCCGTAAGCCCCCAAAACGTGTGGGCACTCTGGGGTAAACCTTTTTTCTTGCACAAAAGGTCCCCAAGAACCATGGGCCCCCCCATTCTTTAAAAATTTAACCCCCCAAGCCTTCCAAAGGCGGGGCCCCCGGGCCAAACTGAGCAATCAGGGGAGAAGTGCCTTGGTCAGGGAGGTGACCAAGAACCCAATGGTCACTCGACAGAGCTCCATAGTTTCTCTGTGAAGATGGGAGAACCTTCCAGAAGGACAACCATCTCTGCAAGCACTCCACCAATCAGGCCTTTATGGTAGAGTGGCCAGACGGAAGCCACTCTCAGAAAAAGGCACATACACCCCCTTGGAGTTTGGTTTTTTAATTTTTTAAGATTGCAAAATCCTTTTTAAAATAAGGCGTAATGTAAAAATGGGGAAAAAGGGGAAAGGGGTCCTAATATTTTTCCAAAGGGCAGGGTATTAAATTTTTGCTAAAATTCACATTCTTCCAATGATGGTAAAAAAAAAACTTTGAACCGAGTTGGAATGTTTTTAATACCCCCACAACTTTTGGGATAACTGTTTCTGTTTACTACAGCTTTTGCTTTTGGAGCGCTTTTTCCAACAAACCCCAAAATGAAGTCCGTTTTTGAAACTTTCCACCCGTCCAACACTCAGGATTGAAAGCTTGGGGCCGGGGCGAAGAGCCCGCCCCTCCCAGACTACAAAGGCAGCTGTTTCGTCGCAGGAGGGACCAAGCTAGGGTTGTTCACAGGTTTTTGTCTTGGCTCCACCACACACGAGCCCCAAAGGGGCACCCAAACCTACAGAGTACACATTTGGACTAGGGGCCCATTTTTGACCAAAACCCGGGTCAGCAGATTTGGGTATAGGAAAGGGTGACTTGGGGCGGGGAAGAAGAGTGGGGGAACCCAAAAGAAAATTCTTCCGTGTAAGGTTTAAAAACCAGGAGAAATGTCTCACAGAAAAGGAAAATTTTTACTTTACGTTTTAATATGGGGAGTTACCTAGAATATAAACTACTGTATTTATATAGGATAAAACACTGTAGTTACACGGGATAAAACAGTATTTTATACTGGGATAAAAACTACTGTGTTACACAGGAATAAACTACTGTATTTTAACTAGGATAAAAAACTACTGAGTTACACTGGGATATAAACTACGTATTTTACATAGGAAAAAAACCTTGATTACCTGGGATTAAACACTGGGTTCCCACTAGGATAAACTCGTAGTTAAACTAGGATAAAAAAACACTGTATTAAAAGGGATAAAAAACCTTGTATTAACTGGAAATTTTTAAACTATGTAGTTCACTGGGATAAAAACTGTGTTACACTAGGATTAAACTACTTGTATTTTTCACTGGGGATAAAAAACACTGTATTTATACTAGGATTAAAACTACTGTATTCACTAGGATATAAACATGTTTTTACACAGGATATAAATACGTAGTTACACTAGGTTTAAACTACGGGATTACACTGGGATATAAATACGGAGTTACACTGGTAAAACTACTGTATTTACACGGGATAAAATACTGGAGTTACCTAGGAATAAACTACGGAGTTACCGGATAAAACTCGGGTTACCAGAAAAACTAGGGAGTACACTAGGTAAAAACCGGATTCCCAAGGATTAAACTATGGAGTTACACTAGGATATAAACTACTGAGTTACACAGGATATAAACTATGGATTTACACTAGGAATAAACTACGGGAGTTACACTAGGATAAAAAACACGAGTTACCAGGATATAAACTACTGTAGTTACACTGGGATAAAAACTATGTGTTACCTAGGATATAAACTACTGGATTACACGGGATAAAAACTACTGGGTTCACTAGATATAAACTACTGTAGTTTACACTAGGTTTAAAAACTACTGTATTTACACTAAATAAAACTCATCTTTAAGTACAATGTCATGTTTAGAGAAAAATATTTGATGTACACTACCGGTCAAAATTTTTAGAACACCTCTCATTAAAAGGGTTTTTTTTTTTTTTTATATTTTCTCCTTTGTAGAAAAATAGTGAAACATCAAAACTATGAAATAACACAAGGGAATATGTAGAAACCCAAAAAAATGTTAAAAAATCAAAATTAAGTCACATTTGGATTTCAATTACCACCCTTTGCCTTTATGACGCTTTGCACACGCTTGGCATTCTCTCAACCGCTTATGAGGTAGTCCCCGGAAAGCTTTTAATATTTCAAAAAAACCCCCACTAAAGGACACCATAAAAGAGAATTTTCTTTGGGGCCCAAAAAAAAAAGGGAATGGGGCATTAGCCGGTGGGGGAAATTTTCCTTTGGCTGGGGTCCAAATTTTAATTTTTGGGTTCCAAAACCGCCGTGTTTTGTGAGACGGGTGTGGGTGAACAAAATCTCTGCATGTGTATTTCCCACCAAAGCATAGAGGAGGAGGTGTTTTTGGGGGGGGGGCTTTTGTTGAACTGTCGGATTTATTTAGAAATTTAAGGGACATTATCCAACATGGATACCCAAACATTTTGCCGATCACCCCCCATCTGGTTGGGGTTTTGGGCTACATTTTTTTTTCAACGGAAATGACCCAACAACCTCCGGGTGTTTAGGGGGTTTTTTACCAAGAAGGAAGTATGGAGTGCTGCATCAGAGGACCTGGCCTCCACAACCCCCATCTCAACCCAAAAAAAGAGGGTTTTGGGGAATAGTGGGAAAGGGGAAAGAGTAAAGGGAAAAGCACCAACTGCTCAGCTTTGTGGGAATCCTTCAAGACGGGTGGAAAAGCTTTCCAGGTGAAGCGGGTTTGGGAGGGGAATGAAGAGTGTGAAAAGTTTGGTCATCGGGTCAAAGGGTGGCTTTTTTGAAAAATCTCAATAAAAAAATGTATTTTTTTTGGGGTTGAAAATTTTTTTTTACTACATGATTCCATATGGGGTTTATTTCTATTTTTTGATGTCTTCACTATTATCTAAAAATGTAGAAAATGTTTAAAAAAATTAAAAAAAAAACCCTTGAATGAGTAGTGATGTAAAACTTTGGCCCGGGTAGTTAATTTGACTTTTTTGCGTTTCAGGTGCAGAAGAGTAGTAGGGGGAAAAAAGGGTTTTATTCTTTCCCCCTCTTTCTTTTTACAAAAAAACCAAATGTAAACATCACTGACTGTAACCCGTGCTGTAGCCAACTGCAGGGTTGTTTTAATCACTAAGCCATTGTTGGTAACTCAGTGGCTTTCTGTCCTAAAATCACCAACCTTTTAACGTAAAAATCTAAAACCCTTCTTTACCCGTGTCCCAAATGGAACCCTATCCCTTACGTAGTGGACGACTTTTTGACCAGAGCCCTATTCAATAAAAAAGTGTACTACGGCCCGGGGCAAACCATGCGCTTTAAAAAAAGGAAAAAGGGTCCTTTTGGGGGACGGGGGAAAGGTTTTATAGGCCCCTGCGGGTCCTATTGACAGCTCTCAGGCTGGGGGGTAAAGCACGGGATAAAGATAAAGCACAGCGGAAGGTGAAACCTAATGGATAAAGGGGGCCATTTGTGTTTTTTGCAAAAGGGCAGTTGGCTGGGAATTTTTATGGACTCAAAAAACCCCTTTAACATGGCCATCTTTTGGATTACCCAAAAAACCCCATTACAGGGCCCTATCTATTGATTAAAAAATAAACCCATTAAAGGGCCTATCTATTGTTTAACCCAAAAAACCCCATTACGGGCCCATCTATTGATTCCCCAAATAACCCTTTAAATGGCCTACTATTGATTCCCCAAAAAACCCTTTAAAAGGGCCTACTATTATTATTTCAATAACCCATTACGGCCTACTATTGTTTAAACCCAAATAAACCCATTACATGGCCAATCTATTGATTACCCAATAAACCCATTACATGGCCTATCTATTGATTACCCAATAAACCCATTACATGGCCTATCTATTGATTACCCAATAAACCCATTACATGTTTTGGTACCTGATTTTTTTAATTTTAATAATTAAAAATTCATTTGCTTAAAAAATAGTAGAGACATTTTTTAAAAAACCAACGCGGTGCTTTCCAAAAGGGAAAGGGTTTCCTCTAGCCCCCTGCGCGGGGTCGGGGCGTGTATACATGGGAAAAAGAGATCAACGGGAGGAACAGATAGCCCTGAAATTTTCCCATTTCTCTTTGTTTTCCGGGTCACGGGCAAACAAAGACCTCAGAGTGACACATTTTTTTTCATTTTCATCCTGACTTTACTATTTTCAAGGGCCAGTTTGTGTGGAGAAAAATGGCAGAAACGGGGGCTAACGTTATTTTTTGGGTTTGTGCGCTATGCCCCGATACGCATAGCCGCAAGAAGAAAAAAGGTACTCCTGATCTCCCGGGGGAGGGGTTTTGAACCACCGGACTAAGCTTTTTTTTTAGGTCCAATATATAAGACGCACTTTTTCCCTTTTCGTTGGGCTCTCCTCTATTCACTTGGTGGGGGTTTATTTGACCGCTCTTTTATCGTACTTTTTTATAAAGTTAATATTGAAAGGGCGCAGTGTAAGGGCGGTGGGGACGAAGTCGGGCCCCGGGACACGAGCTACCGAAAACATACTTTACTCGGGGGTATTTTTAAATGAAAAAACCCGCCACATACGAAAACCAAAAACAGGGACAAACACGCCAACACCCCAGGGGTAAGCCGGGGGGGTTTAAATGGGAAGCCCAAAATTACATGAGGGGGAAAAACGGGGGGAGACCAAACAGACAAAAAATAAACAAAAAGAAACGGATGGGTAGCAGCTAGTACCGGGGGAAACCGAACGCCAAAAGCCGCCCGAGAAGGGGGAGGGGCACCCTGGGCAAATTTTTGTGAAAAATACCCGGTTTTTGGTGTTTGGGCCCTTTGGGTCTCTCCCAAATTAAATTAAAAAATCCATCAAAAAAAAACTAAATGGTTCCGGGGTTTCCCCTAAAATAAAAAAAGGGGGCGGGCAGTAAAAAAAAAAAAAACAAAAAAAGGGAGGCATATCCAGGGGGGTACCGGTAAAAGAGTCAATGCGCGGGGGCCCCGGGTTATCGAGGAAATTTGGGGAAATTTAGGTACATGTGGTAGAGTTAAATGACTATGCAAAATAATTAAAAAGATTAGCAGAAACGGAAAAGAGGGGGGGGGTGGGGGGTTTGGGGGGGGGGGCAATCAAAAGCTCGGGTAGCCAAAGATTAGCGGGTTAAGGGGTCTTATGGCTTTGGGGGGAGAAGCATTTTAAAAGCCCTTTTTTTAAACCCAACTTGGCCCCCCGGGACGCTTGCCGTTCGGTAGCAGAGGAACAGTCTGAATAGGGGGGCTGGGGGTCTTTGGCCATTTTTTAAAGGGCCTTCCTCAAACCCGCCCGGTATGAGGTTTCCGGATGGCAGGGAAAATTGGCCCCCCTTGATTTGTGGGGGCCCTACGTACTACCCCGGGAGGGCCTTGCGGTCGGAGGCCCCAGCAGTTGGGGCCCCCCCAGGGGGTGATTCAACCCTCGGATTCCCTCGATGGTGCACTGTAGAACCTTTTTTAGGGTCTGAGGACCCATGCCAAATCTTTTCAGTCTCCCGGGGGGCAGGAATAGGCTTTGTTTGTGCCCCTTTACGACTGGCTTGGGTGTTTTTTGAAACCCTGATAGTTTGTTTTGGGGATGTGGACACCAAAGGGAAGAAGCTCTCATATAGTAGAGCTTCATGTAGTATTTGAGGGTTTTTAGTAGTGTTGAGGGCATGTAAATTTGTGTTGGGGTCCCTGAGTATGTTGGGTCAGGTATATGTGGAGGGGCCATGTATATGTTGGAGGCATGGGTTTTTGTGTTTTAGTTTATGTAGTATGGTTTATTTTTGTATTAAAATGTTGGGGGAAAGTAGGGAGTGTTAGGTCAGGTTTGTAGTGTAGGTCATGTAGTAGGGGTTTGGGGGTCATGTATAGGGGGGGTCTGTAATAGTGTTTAGGTCTTAGGATTTTTGAGGGCAGGGAGTATGTTGGGTCATGTAGGAGTGTTGGGGGCCAAAGGAGTAAGGGTTTGGGGTCAGGGAGTAGTGTTTTTTTGTCAGTAGTAGTGTTGGGGTCATGTAAATAGTGTTTTTGGGGGCATGTAGTGTGTTTTTAGTCATGTAGTAGTGTTGGGGTCATGTAGTAGTGTTGAGGTCATGTATAGTGTTGAGGTCATGTAGTAGTGTTGAGGGGCAGTAAGTGTGGGGGTCATGGGGGGGAGTGGTGTTGGGGTCATGTAGTAGGGTTGGAGTCATGTAGTAGTGTTGGGGTCATGTAGTAGTGTTGGGGTCATGTAGTAGTTGAGGGCTGTAGTAGTTGGAGTCAGGGGGTGTGTTTGAGGGGCATGTAAAAAAGTGTTGGGGGTCCCGTAAATAGGTTGGGGGGTCAGGGAGTAGTTTTTGGGGTCATGTAGTAGTGTTGGAGTCATGTAGTAGGGGTTTAGGTCATTATAAATGGGTTTGGGGTCTGTAAATGTGGTTTGGGGTCTGTAGTATTGTTGAGGTCCCTTAGTAGGGGTTGGGGGTCCCTGTAGTAGTGTTGGGGGGGTGTAGGGGTTTAGGTCAGGGAAATAGAGCTTAAGTAGTAAATGTAAGGGCATTTTAGTTGGTGTTGAGGTCATGTAAATGGGGGTTTTGGGGCTGTAGTAGTGTTGGAGTATGTAGTAGACTTTATGTAGGAGTGTAGAGGTCAGTAGTTTGTGTTTTTGGGGCATGGGGTAGTGGTTTAGGTTTATTTGTAGTGTTTGGGGTCAGTAGTGGGGGTTGGAGTCATGTAGTAGTGTTGAGGTCATTAGTAAGCTTCATTTGTAAATGTTGGATCAGTAGTAGTGTTGGGGGGCATGTAGTAGTTTGGGGTTTATGTATAGTGGGTTTAGGTCAAAGTAAATGGTGTTGGGGTCATGGGGTTTTGTTGAGGGCATGTTGGGGGTTTGGAGTCCCTGTAGTTGGGTTTTAGGGCATTAGTAAATGTTGGGGTCATGTAGTATTTTGGGGGCAGGGAGTAGTTTTTTGGGGTCCCGGGAGTTTGGGGTTGGGTCCCGGGGAGTAGTGTTTGGGGGCATGTGTAGTGTTGAGGGCTGTTTGTAATTTTTGGGGGGCATGGGAGTGTGTTGGGGTCATGTAGTAGTGGGTTTGGGGTTTAGTAGTTTGTTGGGGTCAGGGGTTTTGTTTTTGGTCCCCTGTATAAATGTTGGGGTCATGTTTGGGAGGGTTGGGGGGCAGGGGTTTGTGTTTGGGGGGATTAAATAGGTTTGGGGGTCATGTAGGAGTTTTGAGTCATGTAGGGAGTGTTGGGTCAAATTTTTAGTTTTGGAGTCCCTGTAGTAGTGTTGGGGTCATGTAGTGTGTTGGAGTCATGTAGTAGTGTTGGGTTTTAAAGTAGTGTGTTGGAGTCATGTAATTTTTGTTGAGGGCAGGGGTAGTGTTTTGGAGTCATGTAGGGTTTTGGGGGTCATGAAATAGTGTTGGGGGCCCTGTAGTAGTGTTGAGGGCAAGGGAGTATGTTGGAGTCCGGGGTCAAATTTGTAGTGGTTTAGGGCAGGGAAAGGGGGGTTGAGGTCATTTTATGTGTTGGGGGTCATGTAGTAGTGTTTTTAGTCAGGGAGAGTGTTTTGGGGTCAGGGAGTTTTTTTTGGGGTCATGTGGGGTTGAGGTCATGTAGTTTTTTTTTGGGGGTCCAAAGTGGATTTTTGAGGCCCTGTGTAGTGTTGGGATTTTAGTTTGTGTTGGAGTCATTAGTAGTTTGGAGTCATGTAGTGTGTTGGAGCAGTAAATGGGGGTTTTAAGGGCAAATTTTAGTGTTGGAGTCATGTAATAAATGTTTGGGGTTTTTAGTAGTGTTTAGGTCAAGGGGAGTAGTTGGAGTCAAAGTAGTAAATTGTTGGGGGTTTATGTAGTAGTGTTTTTGGGGTCAGTAGTGGGTGGGGGTCTGTAGTAGTGTTTTGGAGTCATGGAGGGTTGGAAATCATTAGTATGTTGGGGTCCTGGGGTCCCTGTGTTGTGTTGAGGTCATTATTTGGGGGAGGTCAAAGTATAGTGGTTTGGAAATCATTGTAGGGTTTTGGGTCCCCTGGGAGTAGTGGGTTTGGGGTCATGTGTATTTTTGGGGTCATTAAATAGTGTTGGATCATGTAGTAGTGGTTTTTGGGGCATTTTGGGGGCATTATATTTTAAATTTATGTGTAGTGGGGAGTCAGGGATGGTGTTTGGGAAACATGTAAAGGGGTTGGAGTCATGTAAATGGGGGTTGGAGTCAAAGTAGTAGTGTTTTGGGGTCATGTAGTAAATGTTTAAGGGCATGTAGTAGTGTTTGGGGTCAGGAGTAGGGGTTTTGGGGTCATGTAGTAGTGTTTGGGGGTCTGTAGTAGGGGGTTTGGGGGTCATGTAGGGAGTGTTGGGGGCCTGTAGAGTGGTTTAAATCCCTGTAGTAGTGTTTTGGGGGCATGGGGGCATTAGTAGTGTTGAGGTCATGGAAGTGTTGGGGGTCTGTAGTAAATGGGGGGAGTCATTAGTATGTTGGGGGTCATGTAGTAAGGTTGAAAGGGCTGTAGTAGTGTTGGGGGTCAATGTAGTAGTGTTTGGGGTTTAAAGTATAGTTTTGGGGTCTGTAGTAGTTTTGAGGTCATGTAGTAGGGTTTGGGGGCATGTAGTAATGGGTTGGGGGCAGGGAGTAAATGTTGGGGGGTCAAGTAGTAGTGGGGTTTAGGTTCCCTGTAGGGGTTTTTGGGTTCCCTGTAGTAGTGTTGGAGTCAGGGAGTAGTGTTTTTGGGGGCTGTAGTAGTGTTTTGGGGGTCATGTATAAGGGGGTTTTAGGTCATTGTATAGTTGAGGGAGGGAGGAGTGTTGAGGTAATGTAGTAGGGTTTTGGGGGCTGTATATGGTTTGGGGGCATTAGTAGTGTTTTTGGGGTCCTGTAGTAGTGGGGGGTCCCTGTATAGGGGGAGTCATGTTATTGTTGAGGTCATGTAGAGTGGGTTAATTTTATAAATTTTTTATTCAGGAAAGTCATTTATTTATAGGGGAAACCCCTGAATTTAAATGAAAAGGAAACCCCCTCCCCCCCCCCCCCCTCCCCCCTCCCCCCCAAAACCCCCCCCTCCCCCTCCCTTTCCCCCCCCCCCCTCCCATCCCTCCATCCCTCCGCCCCCCTCCCTCCATCGTCATGTATCTAGCACAGCATCAGTCAGTTTGTGGATCCCAAATGGCATCCTATTCCCTACATAATTGCATTGATTTGTGTGGGTCCTGGTCGTGTGTCCTCACCCATCTGTATGTTGTAGAGGTTCACCAGCAGGTGGCAGTGCTGCCCTTCACAGGAGACTGACTGGCTGTGTTCCTAGAGTCATCTCTTCCTCTATCATTTACATTTACTATCAGATCAGGAGTCGTGGGGGGGTGGGGGTGTGTGTGTGGGTGGGTGTGTGTGTGTGTTTGGGTGGGGTGTGTGTGTGGGGTTGGGGGGTGTGTGTGTGTGGGTGTGGTTTTTTGTGTGTGGGGGTTGTGGTGTGTGTTTTGGGTGGGGGGGTGTGTGTGGGGTTTGGGGGGGGTTTTGGTGGGGTGTATGGTGTGTGTGTGTGGTGGGGGGGGTGTGGGGGTGTGGGTTTTTGGGGGTTTTGGGGGGGTGTTGTGGGGGGGTTGGTTTGGTTTGTGTGTGGTGTGGGGTGTGTGTTGGGGGTGTGTGGGGTTTTTGTGTGTGGGGTGTGTGTGTGGGGGTGTGTGTGTGTGTGTGTGTGGTGTGTGTGTGGTGTGTGTGTTGTGTGTGGTGTGGTGTGTGGGTGTGTGTGTGTTTTGTGTGTGTGGTGGGGTGTGTGTGTGTGTGTGGTGTTGTGTGGTGTGTGTGTGTGTGTGTGTGTGGTTTTGTGTGTGGGTGTTGTGCTGGGGGTTGTGTGTGTGTGTGTGTGGTGTGTTGTTTGGTGTGTGTGTGTGGGTGTGTGTTGTGTGTGGGTGTGTGTGTGTGTGGGGGTGTGTGTGTGTTGTGGGTGTGGTTTGTTGTGTGTGTGTGTGGTGTGTGGTGTGTGTGTGTGTGTGTGTGTGTGGTGGTGTTGTGTGTGTGTGTGTTTGTGTTGGGGTGTGTGTGTGTGGGGTTGTGTGTGGGGTGTGTGTGTGGGGTGTGTGTGTGGGGTGTGTGTGTGTGTGTGGTGTGTGTATGGTGTGTGTGTGTGTGTGGGGGGTGTGTGTGTGTGTGTGTGTGTTGACATTGTGTTTCCGAATGACATCACCAAGAGGTAGAATATATAGTGAAAAGAACAGTGGGAAATGGAATGTTGAGGAACACCGAAACCTACCATTGATTTGTCAGAGGACAAACCATCCACAGAGACGAACTGATATCTTTCAGACAGATAATATCTAAACCAGGCAAGAACTTGTCCGTGTCGACCAATTAGGGTTTACAATCTCTCCAAAAGTATGTGGTGATCGATGGTGTCAAAAGCAGCACTAAGGTCTAGGAGCACGAGGACAGATGCAGAGCCTTGGTCTGACGCCATTAAAAGGTCATTTACCACCTTCACGAGTGCGGTCTCAGTGCTATGATGGGGTCTAAAACCAGACAGAAGTGTTTCGTGTACATTTTTTGTCTTCAGGAAGGCAGTGAGTTGCTGCACAACATATTTTTCTATAATTTTTGAGAGGAATGGGAGATTCGATATCGGCCGATAGTTTTTTTTACATTTTCTGGGTCAAGGTTTGGCTTTTTCAAGAGAGGCTTTATTACTGCCACTTTTAGTGAGTTTGGTTCACATCCAGTGGATAGGGAGCCATTTATTATGTTCAACATAGGAGGGCCAAGCACAGGAAGTAGCATCTTTCAGTAGTTTTGTTGGAATAGGGTCCAGTATGCAGCTTGAAGGTTTAGAGGCCATTACTATTTTCGTGAATGTGTCAAGAGATACAGAATTAAAAAACTTGAGCGTCTCCATTGATCCCAGGTCCTGGCAGTTCTGTGCAGACTCAGGACAACTGAGCTTTGGAGAAATACGCAGATTCAAAGAGGAGTCCATAATATGTTTTCTAATGATCATGATCTTTTCGTCGAAGAAGTTCATAAATTCATCAGTGAAAGCCAGCTGAAGTGAATGCTGCTTTTTAGTTAGTTTTGCGACAGTATCAAAAATAAATGTTGGATTGTTCTTATTCTCCTCAATTAGGTTGGAAAAAGTCGTCTGATCGAGCAGCAGTGAGGGCTCTTCGATATTGCACGGTACCGTCTTCCCAAGCTAGTCGGAAGACATCCAGTTTGGTGGAGCGCCATTTCCGTTCCAATTTTCTGGAAGCCTGCTTCAGGGCTCGGGTATTTTCTGTATACCAGGGAACTGTTTTTTGTTTTTAGGGGTGCGACTGCATCTAGGGTATAATGCAAGGTTAAGTTTAGATTCTCGGTTAGGTGGTTAACTGATTTTTGTACTCCTAAGTCTATGGGTAGGTGGAGGGACTCTGGAAGGGCATCTAGGAATCTTTGGGTTGTCTGAGAATTTATAGTGCGGCTTTTGATAATCCTTGGTTGGGGTCTGAGCAGATTATTTGATGCGATTGCAAATGTAATAAAATGGTGGTCCGATAGTCCAGGATTATGAAGAAAAACATTTAGATCCACAATATTTATTCCACGGGATAAAACTAGATCCAGGGCAATGCGTAGGTCCCGAGACATGTTGGACAAAACCCACTGAGTCGATGATGACTCCGAAAGCCTTTTGGAGTGGGTCTGTGGGACTTTTCCATGTGAATATTGAAGTCACCAAAAATGTTAATATTATCTGCCATCACTACAAGGTCCGATAGGAATTCAGGGAACTCAGTGAGGAACTCTGTATACGGTCCAGGAGGCCTGTAAACAGTAGCTATAAGAAGTGATTGAGTAGGCTGCATAGATTTCATGACTAGAAGCTCAAAAGACGATGTTTTGGGGGTAAATAGAAATGTGATGTCGTAAATGTTAGCAACACCTCAGCCTTTGCGGGATGCGCGGGGGATATGGTCACTAGTGGAACCAGGAGGAGAGGCCTCATTTAAAGCAGTAAATTCATCAGGCTTGAGCCATGTTTCAGCCAGGCCAATCACATCAAGGTTATAATCAGTGATTAGTTTATTGACTATGATGCCTTGGAAGTAAGGGGATCTAACATTAAGCAGCCCTATTTTGAGATGTGAGATATTATCACAATCTCTGTTTCAATAATGACAGGAATGGAGGAGGAGGTATTTTTTCCAGTGAGATTGCTAAGGCGAACACCGCCATGTTTAGTTTTACCCAACCTAGATCGAGGCACAGACACGGTCTCAACGGGGATAGCTGAGCTGACTACCCTGACTGTGCTAGTGGCAGACTCCACTAAGCTGTCAGGCTGGCTAACAGCCTGCTGCCTGGCCTGCACCCTGTCTCATTGTGGAGCTAGAGGAGTTAGAGTCCTGTCTATGTTGATAGATAAGATGAGAGCACCCCTCCATCTAGGATGGAGTCCGTCACTCCTCAGCAGGCCAGGCTTGGTCCTGTAGCACCCATCCATCTAGGATGGAGTCCATCACTCCTCAGCAGGCCAGGCTTGGTCCTGTAGCAACCCTCCAGCTAGGATGGAGTCCATCACCCCTCAGCAGGCCAGGCTTGGTCCTGTAGCACCCCTCCAGCTAGGATGGAGTCCATCACTCCTCAACAGGCCAGGCTTGGTCCTGTAGCACCCCTCCATCTAGGATGGAGTCCATCACTCCTCAGCAGGCCAGGCTTGGTCCTGTAGCACCCCTCCAGCTAGGATGGAGTCCATCACTCCTCAACAGGCCAGGCTTGGTCCTGTAGCACCCCTCCATCTAGGATGGAGTCCATCACTCCTCAGCAGGCCAGGCTTGGTCCTGTTTGTGGGTGAGTCCCAGAAAGAGGGCCAATTATCTACAAAGTCTATCTTTTAGGAGGGGTAGAAAACAGTTTTCAACCAGCGATTGAGTTGCGAGACTCTGCTGTAGAGCTCATCACTCGCCCTCACTGGGAGGGGGCCAGAGACAATTACTCGATGCCGACACATCTTTCTAGCATTTCTGTTGCCCTTGGTGACCTCTGACTGTTCAATCCTAACATCGTTGGTGCCGACGTGGATAACAATATCCCTATCCCATCTACACTAGCCAGTTTTGGCCTTAGCCATCACCAACTTCAGATCTGCCTTTACGTCGGTAGCCCTGCCCGCTGGTAAACAGGGGATGGTCGCTGGATGATTCTAGGTCTAATATTGCAGGTAATGGAGTTGCCAATGACTAGAGTTTTACATTTCTCCGAGCTAATGATGGGAGGCTTCGGCAGCTCAGACACCGTAACATTTTACATTTACGTCATTTAGCAGACGCTCTTATCCTGAGCGACTTACAGTTAGTGAGTGCGTACATTTTCATACTGGCCCCCCGTGGGGAAACGAACCCACAACCCTGGCGTTGCAAGCGCCGTGCTCTACCAACTGAGCTACACGGGGTGGAGGAGAGACCTGGGAAGGCTCTGACTCCGACTCGTTGCTTTATGGGGAGAACCGGTTGAAAGCTTCTGTCGGCTGAATGAGCGACACCGGTTGAGCATGCCCGACAGCATTTCTTTCCAGAAGCCTTGAGAAAATTGTCCGGCTGCGGGGACTCTGTGGGGGGGATTTATACTACTATCTGTACTTACTGGTGGCACAGACGCTGTTTCATCCTTTCCTACACTTACATTGTCTTTGCCTAACGATTGCGTCTGAAGCTGGGCTTGCAACACGGCTATCCTCACCATAAGGCGGTAATTCTCCTGTATATTATGAGTACAGCGACTGCAATTAGATGGCATAGTGTTAATGTTACTACTTAGCTTCGGCTGATGGAGGTCCTGTAGAACCATGTCCAGATAAAGGGTCCTGTAGAACCATGTCCAGATAAAGGGTCCTGTAGAACCATGTCCAGATAAAGGGTCCTGTAGAACCATGTCCAGATAAAGCCTCCTGTAGAACCATGTCCAGATAAAGCCTCCTGTAGAACCATGTCCAGATAAAGGGTCCTGTAGAACCATGTCCAGATAAAGGGTCCTGTAGAACCATGTCCAGATAAAGGGTCCTGCAGAACCATGTCCAGATAAAGGGTCCTGTAGAACCATGTCCAGATAAAGGGTCCTGTAGAACCATGTCCAGATAAAGGGTCCTGTAGAACCATGTCCAGATAAAGGGTCCTGTAGAACCATGTCCAGATAAAGCCTCAGGGGTGAAAAAGTTGAATCAAAAAAGTTGAGCGAGGAAATAACTAAGACGTTGGTAAATTCGTGAAATGCAGAGTTTTGATTAAACGGTTATTAAAAGTAAAAAAAAAATGAAACATTTGTCAGATATCCAAGCAGTAACGAACCGCACAGCAGCACAGAGACAACGTGAGTTTGTGGACTTTTGTCTTTCAGGAGAGCTAACGGCCTGCATCTTCATAACATGAATCTGTGTCCCAAATAGAACCCTATTCACTATGGGCCCTGGTCTAAAGTAGTGCACTATAAAGGGACTAGGGTGCCATTCTCTGGCCTAAAGTAGTGCACTATATAGGGAATAGGGTGCCATTCTCTGGTCTAAAGTAGTGCACTATATAGGGAATAGGGTGCCATTCTCTGGTCTAAAGTAGTGCACTATATAGGGAATAGGGTGCCATTCTCTGGTCTAAAGTAGTGCACTATATAGGGAATAGGGTGCCATTCTCTGGTCTAAAGTAGTGCACTATATAGGGAATAGGGTGCCATTCTCTGGTCTAAAGTAGTGCACTATATAGGGAATAGGGTGCCATTCTCTGGTCTAAAGTAGTGCACTATATAGGGAATAGGGTGCCATTCTCTGGTCTAAAGTAGTGCACTATATAGGGAATAGGGTGCCATTCTCTGGTCTAAAGTAGTGCACTATATAGGGAATAGGGTGCCATTCTCTGGTCTAAAGTAGTGCACTATATAGGGAATAGGGTGCCATTCTCTGGTCTAAAGTAGTGCACTATATAGGGAATAGGGTGCCATTCTCTGGTCTAAAGTAGTGCACTATATAGGGAATAGGGTGCCATTTGGGACGCAGTTCTGGTAATTACGGTTAAATGGATGAACAACAGGACAGCAGGTGAACAGAAAATTATACATTTATTTGTATAGGACTTGAGTGTATTTGTATAGGACTTAATGTCCTTGAGTGGCCCAGCCAGAGCCTGGACTTGAACCCGATCGAACATCTCTGGAGAGACCTGAAAATAGCTGTGCAGCGACGCTCCCCATCCAACCTGACAGAGCTTGAGAGGATCTGCAGAGAAGAATGGGAGAAACTCCCCAAATACAGGTGTGCCAAGCTTGTAGCGTCATACCCAAGAAGACTCGAGGCTGTAATCGCTGCCAAAGGTGCTTCAACAAAGTACTGAGTCTGAATACATACGTAAATGTGATATTTCAGTTCTTTATTTATAATAGATTTGCTAAAATTTCTAAAAACCAGTTTTTCCTTTGTAATTATGGGGTATTGTGTGTAGATTGATGAGGGGGAAAAAACGATTGAATCAGTTTTAGAATAAGGCTGTAACGTAACAAAATGTGGAAAAAGTCAAGGGTCCCAAATGGAACCCTATTTACTATGGGCCCTGGTCTAAAGTAGTGCACTATATAGGGACTAGGGTGCCATTCTCTGGTCTAAAGTAGTGCACTATAAAGGGAATAGGGTGCCATTCTCTGGTCTAAAGTAGTGCACTATAAAGGGACTAGGGTGCCATTCTCTGGTCTAAAGTAGTGCACTATATAGGCAATAGGGTGCCATTCTCTGGTCAAAAGTAGTGCACTATAAAGGGACTAGAGTGCCATTCTCTGGTCAAAAGTAGTGCACTATAAAGGGAATAGGGTGCCATTCTCTGGTCTAAAGTAGTGCACTATATAGGGACTAGGGTGCCATTCTCTGGTCTAAAGTAGTGCACTATATAGGGACTAGGGTGCCATTTGGGACACAGATCTGGTAATGACGGTTAAATGGATGAACAACAGGACAGCAGGTGAACAGAAAATTACACATTTATTCCCTAAAGAGCTAGATAGGATAATAGACGCACAGTAATGCAGCCGAGACACGGAGTCAGCCGAGACACGGAGTCAGCCGAGACACGGAGTCAGCCGAGACACGGAGTCAGCCGAGACACGGAGTCAGCCGAGACACGGAGTCAGCCGAGACACGGAGTCAGCCGTACGTATCAAATCTACTCAATAACAAAGAGATCATATACACTCAAAACTGAGCTTTGTAAATAAACACACTATTACTTGGGTTTTAACATTGTAAATCATCAAGTGAATACCTTGGGAATTGTTTGAACAGTCTGACCAACACAGACCTGGTCTTCTAGCCTGGTGCCAGTGTGGTTCTACTCTCTTGCCAACTCCTTATGGAATGGTAATGTCATGTTTGGATTGACACTGAGCAATGGAGTTAGCAAGAGCGCAAACAGATCTGGGACCAGGCTACTGGTCATCTGTAAGATCAATAGAAAAGGGACACTAAGAATAGAAGTCCATGCCGTTCTTCTCGCTCTCATCTGAGGAGGGGTTCTGGTGCTGGTCCGAGTCGGACTCGAACATAGGGCTGCGGTGGAGGCCTGGCCGGCCGGCGCTCTGGGGAGAGGAGGTGAAGGGAGGGCGGCTGTCAGGGTGCGGACGGGGGGAGAACACCTCATCCCGGGGGTGGGAGAGCCAGCTGGGGGAGGGTCCATCGCTCAGACCACTGCCATGGTGCCCTCTGGCTGGGCTGAGGGAGGGGAGAGGTGGGCTGGAGTCCTGGAGGGTCTCCCTAATCCTTTGGTTCTCTCTGGTCGCTGCCCCCCACACCACCTCCAACTCACCTTCCACCTCTCTGGAACAGAGACAGAGAGAGAGAGAGAGGGAGAGACAGAGAAAGAGAAAGAGAGAGAGTAGAGAAGAGAGAGAGAGAGAGAGAGAGAGAGGAAGAGATGAGAGAGAGAGAGAGAGAGGAGAGACACAGAGAGAGAGAGAGAAAAGAGAAAGAGAAAGAGAGAGACGAGAAAGAGGAGACAGAGAGAGAGAGAGAGAGAGAGAGAGAGAGAGAGAGAGAGAGAGACAGAGCGAGAAGCGAGAGACAGAGAGAATATGAGAGGATAGAGCGAAGAGAGGAGACAGAGAGAGAGAGGAGAGAGAGAGAGAGAGAGAGAGAGAGAGGAGAGAGAGGAGAGAGGATAATTAATATGTTGTAATTCTATTGTGGTTATTGAAATCTGAGAGACAGTTACAAACAGTCAGACCAATGTGGATCACACAATAAGAACGCTTCAACATTGGTCAAAATCATTATCACAGAAAAAAGACAAAACCTGCATATTCAAACCTCCGATTTCAGGACCACTAAGTTGATTCGGACACTTCAAGTGATTCAGGCACTAAGTTGATTTCAGGACCACTAAGGTGATTCAGACACTAAGGTGATTTCAGAGGGACTAAGGTGATTCAGACCACTAAGGTGATTCAGACCACTAAAGGTTGATTCAGACACTAAGGTGATTCAGACACTAAGTTGATTCAGACAGTAAGTTGATTCAGACACTAAGGTGATTCAGACACTAAGGTGATTCAGACACTAAGGTGATTCAGACACTAAGGTGATTCAGACACTAAGTTGATTCAGACACTAAGGTGATTCAGACACTAAGGTGATTCAGACACTAAGGTGATTCAGACACTAAGTTGATTCAGACACTACTGACACTACTGTGCAGACAGTACTGTGCAGCCGTCTTCATCGACCTGGCCAAGGCTTTCGACTCTGTCAACCACCGCATTCTTATTGGCAGACTAAATAGCCTTGGTTTCTCAAATGACTGCCTCGCCTGGTTCACCAACTACTTCTCAGATAGAGTTCAGTGTGTCAAATCGGAGGGCCTGTTGTCTGGACCTATGGCAGTCTCTATGGGGGTGCCACAGGGTTCAATTCTGATGATGTCGCTCTTGCTGCTGGTGACTCTCAGATCCACCTCTACGCAGACGACACCATTTTGTATACATCTGGCCCTTCATTGGACACTGTGTTAACAAACCTCCAAACGAGCTTCAATGCCATACAACACTCCTTCAGTAGCCTCCAACTGCTCTTAAACACTAGTAAAACTAAATGCATGCTCTTCAACCGAACGCTGCTTGCACCCGCCCACCCGACTAGAATCACTACTCTCGACGGGTCTGACCTAGAGTATGTGGACAACTACAAATACCTAGGTGTCTGGTTAGACTGTAAACTCTCCTTCCAGACTCACATAAATAATCTCCAATCCAAAGTTAAATCTAGAATCGGCTTCCTATTTCGCAACAAAGCCTCCTTCACTCATGCTGCCAAACATGCCCTCGTAAAACTGACTATCCTACCGATCCTTGACTTCGGCGATGTCATTTACAAAATAGCCTCCAACACTCTACTCAGCAAATTGGATGTAGTCTATCACAGTGCCATCCGTTTTGTCTCCAAAGCCCCATACACTACCCACCACTGTGACCTGTACGCTCTTGTTGGCTGGTCCTCACTACATATTCGTCGTCAAACCCACTGGCTCCAGGCCATCTATAAATCACTGCTAGGCAAATCCCCGCCTTATCTTAGCTCATTGGTCACCATAGCAGCACCCACCCGTAGTCTGCGCTCCAGCAGGTATATCTCACTGGTCATTCCCAAAGCCAACACCTCCTTTGGCCGCCATTCCTTCCAGTTCTCTGCTGCCAATGACTGGAACGAATTGCAAAAATCTCTGAAGCTGGAGACTCTTATCTCCCTCAATAACTTTAAGCATCAGTTGTCAGAGCACCTTACCGATCACTGCACCTGTACACAGCCCATCTGAAATTAGCCCACCCAACTACCTCATCCCTATATTGTTATTTATTTTGCTCTTTTGCACCCCAGTATCTCTATTTGCACATAATCTCTTGCACATCTAGCATTCCAGTGTTAATACTATTGTAATTATTTTGCACTATAGCCTATTTATTGCCTTACCTCCATAACTTGCTACATTTGCACACACTGTATATATATTTTCTGTTGTATTTTTGACTTTATGTTTTTTACCCCATATGTAACTCTGTGTTGTTTTTATTGCACTGCTTTGCTTTATCTTGGCCAGGTCGCAGTTGTAAATGAGAACCTGTTCTCAACTGGCTTACCTGGTTAAATAAAGGTGAAATAAAAAAATTAAATAAAAAAGACACTAAGGTGATTCAGACACTAAGTTGATTCAGACACTAAGGTGATTCAGACACTAAGTTGATTCAGACACTAAGGTGATTCAGACACTAAGGTGATTCAGACACTAAGGTGATTCAGACACTAAGTTGATTCAGACACTAAGGTGATTCAGAGACTAAGTTGATTCAGACACTAAGGTGATTCAGACACTAAGGTGATTCAGACACTAAGGTGATTCAGACACTAAGGTGATTCAGACACTAAGTTGATTCAGACACTAAGGTGATTCAGACACTAAGTTGATTCAGACACTACGGTGATTCAGACACTAAGGTGATTCAGACAGTAAGGTGATTCAGACACTAAGTTGATTCAGACACTAAGGTGATTCAGACACTAAGTTGATTCAGACACTAAGGTGATTCAGACACTAAGGTGATTCAGACACTAAGGTGATTCAGACACTAAGTTGATTCAGACACAGAATCTCAGTGGTTATACTGTATGGAGTGAGTCAATGAGTAAGTCAACACACCCTAAAGCATAATATATTAGTGGACCCAGTAACCAGGCCTTATGTCTTAACACCAGAATGGACCCAGTAACCAGGCCTTATGTCAACACCAGAATGGACCCAGTAACCAGGCCTTATGTCAACACCAGAATGGACCCAGTAACCAGGCCTTATGTCTTAACACCAGAATGGACCCAGTAACCAGGCCTTATGTCTTAACACTAGAATGGACCCAGTAACCAGGCCTTATGTCTTAACACCAGAATGGACCCAGTAACCAGGCCTTATGTCTTAACACCAGAATGGACCCAGTAACCAGGCCTTATGTCTTAACACTAGAGTGGACCCAGTAACCAGGCCTTATGTCTTAACACCAGAATGGACCCAGTAACCAGGCCTTATGTCTTAACACCAGAATGGACCCAGTAACCAGGCCTTATGTCTTAACACCAGAATGGACCCAGTAACCAGGCCTTATGTCTTAACACCAGAATGGACCCAGTAACCAGGCCTTATGTCTTAACACCAGAATGGACCCAGTAACCAGGCCTTATGTCTTAACACCAGAATGGACCCAGTAACCAGGCCTTATGTCTTAACACTAGAGTGGACCCAGTAACCAGGCCTTATGTCTTAACACCAGAATGGACCCAGTAACCAGGCCTTATGTCTTAACACCAGAATGGACCCAGTAACCAGGCCTTATGTCTCAACACTAGAATGGACCCAGTAACCAGGCCTTATGTCTTAACACCAGAATGGACCCAGTAACCAGGCCTTATGTCTTAACACCAGAGTGGACCCAGTAACCAGGCCTTATGTCAACACCAGAATGGACCCAGTAACCAGGCCTTATGTCTACACCAGAGTGGACCCAGTAACCAGGCCTTATGTCTTAACACTAGAATGGACCCAGTAACCAGGCCTTATGTCTTAACACCAGAATGGACCCAGTAACCAGGCCTTATGTCAACACCAGAGTGGACCCAGACTGCATCCCTAATGGAACCATATTCCCTATGTAGCGCAATAACTTTGACTAGGTCCCACATGGCTCTGGTCAAACGTAGTGCAGTAACAGTCAAAAGTTTGGACACACCTACTCATTCAAGGGTTGTTCTTTATTTTAACAATTGTTTACTTTGTAGAATAATAGTGAAGAAATCAAAACTATGAAATAACACATATGGAATCATGTAGTAACCAAAAAAGTGTTAAACAAATCAAAATATATTTTACATTTGAGATTCTTCAATAGCCACCCTTTGCCTTGATGACAGCTTTGCACACTCTTGACTGGAATGCTTTTCCAACAGTCTTGAAGGAGTTCCCACATATGCTGAGCACTTGTTGGCTGCTTTTCCTTCACTCTGCCGTCCGACTCAACCCAAACAATCTCAATTGGGTTGAGATCGGGGGATTGTTGTCACGATCGTTAACGGAAGATACGGACCAAGGCGCAGCGTGATAAGCGTACATTTTATTAAGTACTTAACACGACACAAAACAACAAACGAAACGTGAAGTCCTAGGTTACACAAAACAAACCTTAACGGAACAAGATCCCACACCGACTAGTGCCAAACAGGCTGCCTAAGTATTGTCCCCAATCAGAGACAACGAGATGAAGCTGCCTCTGATTGGGAACCACCCTGGCCAACATAGATCCACACGATCTAGAAACTAACATAGAAAATATAACATAGAAACTCCACACCCTGGCTCAACATTTAAGAGTCCCCAGAGCCAGGGCGTGACAGTACCCGCCCCCCCCCCAAAGGCGCGGACTGCGACCGCGCCACACAAACACAACAGGGTAGGGGCCGGGTGGGCATTCCGCCTCGGAGGCGGATCCGGCTCCGGGCGTGACCACCACTTTCTCTCCACCTCCCCGTTGCGCCCTTGGTCTGGTCTGGCACCGCTGACTGGAGCTGGACCCGACGACGGTGGATCAAACCGTACAGGCTCCGGACTGGAGCCACTGGCCGGTGCTGGACTGGACACCGGTGGAGTGGATTGCTCTGGCTTCGGAGTGGATCCGCTGACTGGAGTTGGACCGGACCCCGGTGGAGCGGATTACTCTGGCTCCGGAGTGGAGCAGCTGACCGGTGCCGGACCAGACACCGGTGGAACAGGCACGGGCCGTGCCGGACTGGACACACGCACCACTGGCTTGGTGCGGGGAGCAGGAACGGGCCGGACCGGGCTGACGACACGCACCACTGTCTTGGTGCGGGGAGCAGGAACGGGCCGTACCGGGCTGACGACGCGCACCACTGTCTTGGTGCGGGGAGCAGGAACGGGCCGGACCGGGCTGATGACGCGCACCACTGGCTTGGTGCGGGGAGCAGGAACGGGCCGGACCGGGCTGATGACGCGCACCACTGGCTTGGTGCGGGGAGCAGGAACGGGCCGTACCGGACTGGCGACGCGCACCACTGGCTTGGTGCGGGGAGCTGGAACGGGCCGGACCGGACTGGCGACACACACCACTTGCTTGGTGCGAGGAGCGGGACTGGGTTCCCTTATAAACCTCCGCTCCTTCTGCTGCCTAACCAGCTCCTCTCGCCGTGCCCCTACACTCTCCTTCTCCCTTGTCGCCTCCTGTAGCCTCGTCGTCCACGGCGTGAGCCCCCCCCCTAAAAATGTTCTGGGCTTGTCTCTCCCCCGTGATCATGGCCTCCATCCCTCTAGCCAGACTCTCTCTCATCTCCTCCCAAGTCCATCCTCTCTCCTCGTCACGCTGCTTGATCCAGGCTTGGTGGGATCTTCTGTCACGATCGCTAACGGATGAGACGGACCAAGGCGCAGCGTGATAAGCGTACATTTTATTAAGTACTTAACACGACACAAAACTTCAAACGAAACGTGAAGTCCTAGGTTACACAAAACAAACCTTAACGGAACAAGATCCCACACCGACTAGTGCCAAACAGGCTGCCTAAGTATGGTCCCCAATCAGAGACAACGAGATACAGCTGCCTCTGATTGGGAACCACCCTGGCCAACATAGATCCACACGATCTAGAAACTAACATAGAAAATATAACATAGAAACTCCACACCCTGGCTCAACATTTAAGAGTCCCCAGAGCCAGGGCGTGACAATTGTGGAGGCCAGGTAATCTGATGCAGCACTCCATCGCTCTCCTTCTTGGTAAAATAGCCCTTACACAGCCAGTAGGTGTGTTGGGTCATTGTCCTGTTGAAAAACAAATAATAGTCCCACTAAGCCCAAACCAGATGGGATGGTGTATCGCTGCAGAATGCTGTGGTAGCCATGCTGGTTAAGTTTGCCTTGAATTCTAAATAAATCACAGAAAGTGTTAACAGCAAAGCACCCCCACACCATAACACCTCCTCCTCCATGCTTTACGGTGGGAACTACACATGCGGAGATCATCCGTTCACCCACACCGCGTCTCACAAAGACATGGTGGTTGGAACCAAAAATCTCAAATTTGGACTCCAGACCAAAGGACAGATTTCCACCGGTCTAATGTCCATTAATCGTGTTTCTTGGCCCAAGCAGGTCTCTTCTTCTTATTGGTGTCCTTTAGTAGTGGTTTCTTTGCAGCAATTCGACCATGAAGGCCTGATTCACACCGTCTCCTCTGAACAGTTGATGTTGAGATGTGTATGTGACTTGAACTTTGTGAAGCATTTATTTGGGCTGCAATTTCTGAGGCTGGTAACTCTAATGAACTTATCCTCTGCAGCAGAGGTAACTCTGGGTCTTCCATTCCTGTGGTGGTCCTCATGAGAGCCAGTTTCATCATAGCGCTTGATGGTTTTTGCGACTGCACTTGAAGAAACTTAGTGAAATGTTCCGTATTGACTGACCTTCATGTCTTAAAGTAATGATAGATTGTTATTTCTCTTTTCTTATTTGAGCTGTTCTTGCCATAATATGGACTTGGTCTTTTACCAAATAGGGATATCTTCTGTATACCACCTCTAACTTGTCACAACACAACTGATTGGCTCAAATGCATTAAGAAGGAAAGAAATTCCACTTTTAAGAAGGCACACCTGTTAATTGAAATGGATTCCAGGCAGGTGACTATTTCATGAAGCTGGTTGAGAGAATGCCAAGCGTGTGCAAAGCTGTCATCAAGGCAAAGGGTGGCTAATTAAAGAATCTCAAATGTGACATATATTTTGATTTTGTTTAACACTTTTTTGGTTACTACATGATTCCATATGTGTTATTTCATAGTTTTGATGTTTTCACTATTATTCTACAATGTAGAAAATAGTAAAAATAAAGAAAAACCCTTGAATGAGTAGGTGTGTCCAAACTTTTGACTGGTACTGTATATAGGTCAAATGTAGCAGTGGGCTGATGGTCAAGTCCACCAGTCACCAGGTCAAAGCAGTGGGCTGCTGGTCAGGTCCACCAGTCACCAGGTCAAAGCAGTGGGCTGCTGGTCAGGTCCACCAGTCACCAGGTCAAAGCAGTGGGCTGATGGCCAAGTCCACCAGTCACCAGGTCAAAGCAGTGGGCTGCTGGTCAAGTCCACCAGTCACCAGGTCAAAGCAGTGGGTGCTGTCAGGTCCACCAGTCACCAGGTCACAGCAGTGGGCTGATGGCCAAGTCCACCCAGTCACCCAGGTCAAAGCAAGTGGGCTGCTGGTCAAGTCCACCAGTCACCAGGTCAAAGCAGTGGGCTGCTGGTCAAGTCCACCAGTCACCAGGTCAAAGCAGTGGGCTGCTGGTCCACCAGTCACCAGGTCAAAGCAGTGGGCTGCTGGTCAAATCCACCAGTCACCAGGTCAAAGCAGTGGGCTGTCTGTCCACCAGTCACCAGTCAAAAGAAGTGGGCTCCTGGTCAATCCAACCAGTCACCAGGTCAAAGCAGTGGGCTGACTGGTCAATCCACCAGTCACCAGGTCAAAGCAGTGGGCTCCTGGTCCACCAGTCACCAGGTCAAAGCAGTGGGCGCTGGGTCCACCAGTCACCAGGTCAAAGCAGTGGGCTGCTGGTAAGGTCCACAGTCACCAGGTCAAAGCAGTGGGCTGATGGTCAAGCACAGTCACCAGGTCAAAGCAGTGGGCTGCTGGTCAGTCAGCCAGTCACCAGGTCAAAGCAGTGGGCTGCTGGTCACACCAGTCACCAGGTCAAGCAGTGGGCTGATGGTCAAGTCCACCAGTCACCAGTCAAAGCAGTGGGCTGCTGGTCAGGTCCACCAGTCACCAGGTCAAAGCAGTGGGCTGCTGGTCCACCAGTCACCAGGTCAAAGCAGTGGGCTGATGGTCAAATCCACCAGTCACCAGGTCAAAGCAGTGGGCTGCTGGTCAAGTCCACCAGTCACCAGGTCAAAGCAGTGGGCTGCTGGTCAAATCCACCAGTCACCAGGTCAAAGCAGTGGGCTGCTGGTCCGCCAGTCACCAGGTCAAAGCAGTGGGCTGCTGGTCAGGTCCACCAGTCACCAGGTCAAAGCAGTGGGCTGCTGGTCAGGTCCACCAGTCACCAGGTCAAAGCAGTGGGCTGCTGGTCAGACCAGTCCACCAGTCACCAGGTCAAAGCAGTGGGCTGATTGTCAAATCCACCAGTCACCAGGTCAAAGCAGTGGGCTGCTGGTCAGGTCCACCAGTCACCAGGTCAAAGCAGTGGGCTGCTGGTCAGGTCCACCAGTCACCAGGTCAAAGCAGTGGGCTGCTGGTCAGACCAGTCCACCAGTCACCAGGTCAAAGCAGTGGGCTGATGGTCAGGTCCACCAGTCACCAGGTCAAAGCAGTGGGCTGCTGGTCAAGTCCACCAGTCACCAGGTCAAAGCAGTGGGCTGCTGGTCAGGTCCACCAGTCACCAGGTCAAAGCAGTGGGCTGCTGGTCCACCAGTCACCAGGTCAAAGCAGTGGGCTGCTGGTCCACCAGTCACCAGGTCAAAGCAGTGGGCTGCTGGTCAGGTCCACCAGTCACCAGGTCAAAGCAGTGGGCTGCTGGTCCACCAGTCACCAGGTCAAAGCAGTGGGCTGCTGGTCAGGTCCACCAGTCACCAGGTCAAAGCAGTGGGCTGCTGGTCCACCAGTCACCAGGTCAAAGCAGTGGGCTGCTGGTCCACCAGTCACCAGGTCAAAGCAGTGGGCTGCTGGTCAGGTCCGCCAGTCACCAGGTCAAAGCAGTGGGCTGCTGGTCCACCAGTCACCAGGTCAAAGCAGTGGGCTGCTGGTCAAATCCACCAGTCACCAGGTCAAAGCAGTGGGCTGCTGGTCAGGTCCACCAGTCACCAGGTCAAAGCAGTGGGCTGCTGGTCCGCCAGTCACCAGGTCAAAGCAGTGGGCTGCTGGTCAGGTCCACCAGTCACCAGGTCAAAGCAGTGGGCTGCTGGTCCGCCAGTCACCAGGTCAAAGCAGTGGGCTGCTGGTCCGCCAGTCACCAGGTCAAAGCAGTGGGCTGCTGGTCCGCCAGTCACCAGGTCAAAGCAGTGGGCTGCTGGTCCGCCAGTCACCAGGTCAAAGCAGTGGGCTGCTGGTCCGCCAGTCACCAGGTCAAAGCAGTGGGCTGCTGGTCAAATCCACCAGTCACCAGGTCAAAGCAGTGGGCTGCTGGTCAAGTCCACCAGTCACCAGGTCAAAGCAGTGGGCTGCTGGTCAAATCCACCAGTCACCAGGTCAAAGCAGTGGGCTGCTGGTCAAATCCACCAGTCACCAGGTCAAAGCAGTGGGCTGCTGGTCAGGTCCACCAGTCACCAGGTCAAAGCAGTGGGCTGCTGGTCAAATCCACCAGTCACCAGGTCAAAGCAGTGGGCTGCTGGTCAGGTCCACCAGTCACCAGGTCAAAGCAGTGGGCTGCTGGTCAAATCCACCAGTCACCAGGTCAAAGCAGTGGGCTGCTGGTCCGCCAGTCACCAGGTCAAAGCAGTGGGCTGCTGGTCCGCCAGTCACCAGGTCAAAGCAGTGGGCTGCTGGTCAGGTCCACCAGTCACCAGGTCAAAGCAGTGGGCTGCTGGTCAGGTCCACCAGTCACCAGGTCAAAGCAGTGGGCTGCTGGTCCACCAGTCACCAGGTCAAAGCAGTGGGCTGCTGGTCCACCAGTCACCAGGTCAAAGCAGTGGGCTGCTGGTCAGGTCCACCAGTCACCAGGTCAAAGCAGTGGGCTGCTGGTCAGGTCCACCAGTCACCAGGTCAAAGCAGTGGGCTGCTGGTCAGGCCCAAAGTGACTGGATGCAGCAGAGAGAAAGATAATAACTGTCATTACCTGTTGATGAGTCTCTGTCTCTGGCGTCAACAGACATGTTAAGGTGAACCTAACGTCATATTATATAACGTACCACAACCCCAACCACCGCAGTGAACACATGTGAGTGTTAGAACCAAGCATACGGTGCATTCAGAAAGTATTCAGACCCCTTCCCTTTTTCCACATTTTGTTACGTTACAGCCTTATTCTAAAATGGATTATCAATCTACACACAATACCCCCATAATGACAAAGCGAAAACAGGTTTTTCGATTTTTTTTGCAAATGTATACAAAATATAAAAAAACTGAAATACCTTATTTACATAAGTATTCAGACCCTTTGCTATGAGTCTCGAAATTGAGCTCAGTTGTATCCTGTTTCCATTGATCATCCTTGAGATGTTTCTACAATTTGATTGGAGTTCACCTGTGGTAAATTCAATTGATTGGACATGATTTGGAAAGGCACACACCTGTCTATATAAGATACCACAGTTGACAATGCATGTCAGAGCAAAAACTAAGCCACGAAATCGAAGGAATAATCCGTAGAGCTCTGAGACAGGATTGTGTTGAGGCACAGATCTGGGGAAGGGTACCAAAACATTTCTGCAGCATTGAAGGTCCCCAAGAACAAAGTGGCCTCCATCATTCTTAAATGGATGAAGTTTGGAACCACCAAGACTCTTCCTAGAGCTGGCCGCCCGGCCAAACTGAGCAATCGGGAGAGAAGGGCCTTGGTCAGGGAGGTGACCAAGAACCCGGTGGTCACTCTGACAGAGCTCCAGAGTTATTCTGTTGAGATGGGAGAACCTTCCAGAAGGACAACCATCTCTGCAGCACTCCACCAATCTGGCCTTTATGGTAGAGTGGCCAGACGGACGCCACTCCTCAGTAAAAGGCACATGACAGCCCGCTTGGAGTTTGCCAAAAGGCACCTAAAGGACTCTGACCATGAGAAACAAGATTCTCTGGTCTGATGAAACCAAGATTGAACTCTTTGGCCTGAATGTCAAGCGTCACGTCTGGAGGAAACCTGGCACCATCCCTACGGTGAAGCATGGTGGTGGCAGCATCATGCTGTGGGGATGTTTTTCAGCGGCAGGGACTGGGAGACTAGTCAGGATCGAGGGAAAGATGAACGGAGCAAAGTACAGAGAGATCCTTGATGAAAACCTGCTCCAGAGCGCTCAGGACCTCAGACTGGGGCGAAGGTTCACCTTTCAACAGGACAACGACCCTAAGCACACAGCCAAGACAACGCAGGAGTGGCTTCGGGACAAGTCTCTGAATGTCCTTGAGCCAGACTTGAACCCGATCGAACATATCTGGAGAGACCTGAAAATAGCTGTGCAGCGACGCTCCCCATCCAACCTGACAGAGCTTGAGAGGATCTGCAGAGAAGAATGGGAGAAACTCCCCAAATACAGGTGTGGCAAGCTTGTAGCGTCATACCCAAGAAGACTCGAGGCTGTAATCGCTGCCAAAGGTGCTTCAACAAAGTACTGAGTCTGAATACATACGTAAATGTGATATTTCAGTTCTTTATTTTTAATAGATTTGCTAAAATTTCTAAAAACCAGTTTTTCCTTTGTAATTATGGGGTGTTGTGTGTAGATTGATGAGGGGGAAAAAACTATTTAATCAGTTTTAGAATAAGGCTGTAACGTAACAAAATGTGGAAAAAGTCAAGTGGTCTGAATACTTTCCGAAGGCACTGTATTTACTAAGGCTGTGTTCCTTATGGCACCCTCCTCCCTATTCCCATAGGACCCTGGTCTAAAGTAGTGCACTAGATAGGGAATAGGGTGCCATTCTCTGGTCTAAAGTAGTGCACTATATAGGGAATAGGGTGCCATTCTCTGGTCTAAAGTAGTGCACTATATAGGGAACAGGGTGCCATTCTCTGGTCTAAAGTAGTGCACTATATAGGGAATAGGGTGCCATTCCCTGGTCTAAAGTAGTGCACTATATAGGGAATAGGGTGCCATTCCCTGGTCTAAAGTAGTGCACTATATAGGGAATAGGGTGCCATTCTCTGGTCTAAAGTAGTGCACTATATAGGGAACAGGGTGCCATTCTCTGGTCTAAAGTAGTGCACTATATAGGGAATAGGGTGCCATTCCCTGGTCTAAAGTAGTGCACTATATAGGGAATAGGGTGCCATTCCCTGGTCTAAAGTAGTGCACTATATAGGGAATAGGGTGCCATTTGTGCCACAAGGACATCTCATTGTTTACAGGTCCCTAGAGAGTAACTCATTCTGGTTGATTCTAGTGAATTATAGGATCTGTTCTCTGTCTGGGGGTTACAACCACTAGTGAATTATAGGACCTGTTCTCTGTCTGGGGGTTACAACCACTAGTGAATTATAGGACCTGTTCTCTGTCTGGGGGTTACAACCACTAGTGAATTATAGGACCTGTTCTCTGTCTGGGGGTTACAACCACTAGTGAATTATAGGACCTGTTCTCTGTCTGGGGGTTACAACCACTAGTGAATTATAGGACGTGTTCTCTGTCTGGGGGGTTACAACCACTAGTGAATTATAGGACCTGTTCTCTGTCTGGGGGTTACAACCACTAGTGAATTATAGGACCTGTTCTCTGTCTGGGGGTTACAACCACTAGTGAATTATAGGACGTGTTCTCTGTCTGGGGGTTACAACCACTAGTGAATTATAGGACCTGTTCTCTGTCTGGGGGTTACAACCACTAGTGAATTATAGGACCTGTTCTCTGTCTGGGGGTTACAACCACTAGTGAATTATAGGACGTGTTCTCAGTCTGGGGGTTACAACCACTAGTGAATTATAGGACCTGTTCTCTGTCTGGGGGTTACAACCACTAGTGAATTATAGGACGTGTTCTCTGTCTGGGGGTTACAACCACTAGTGAATTATAGGACCTGTACAGAGGTACTATGGATCTCTCCCTATCACTGTTACACAGAGGTACTATGGATCTCTCCCTCTAGTAGACAACACTAACTCACTTTCCCCTTTCAATGGTAGCTGTTCAGAGAGCGGGAGAGGAGAGGAGAAGAGGAGAGAGGAGGGAGGGAGAGAGGAGAGGGAGAGGAGAGAGGAGGGAGGGAGAGAGGAGAGGGAGAGGAGAGGGAGGAGAGGAAGAAGAGGGAGAGGAGAGGGAGGAGAGGAAGGAGGAGAGGGAAGAGAGGAGAGGGAGGAGAAGAAGAGGAAGGAGAGGAGGGAGAGGAGAGGGAGGAGAGGAAGGAGGAAGGAGGAAGGAGGAGAGGGAGAGGAGGAAGGAGGAGAGGAATAGGTAGGTCTATTGTTAAGACAGCAGCATGACGTCCATCACATTAGCTAATGACCTGTGTTCTGTCCTGTGGTCTGGTGATGTGACCTGGTCTCTGTCTCTGCTGCGTCACACACTAGTGTTGTCGTCCGTAGTTAACTGCCTGTGGTCCTGTGGCATGACCTGGCCTCTGTCTCTGTCACACACTTAAGAGTGAGTCATGGTTCCTAATCACCCGCGGCAACTCAGAACATCACTGAGAAAGAGCCTTTATTATCATCAACATCAATGATGACAGGGGAGAGGAGAGGACAGGGGGACAGGGGAGGGGGGAGGGGACAGGGGAGAGGAGAGGACAGGGGGACAGGGGAGGGGGGAGGGGACAGGGGAGAGGAGAGGACAGGGGGACAGGGGAGGGTTAGGGTTAGGGTTAGGTGGTGTTCTAGGAGGTGTTCAGATAGCTCCACACAGTACAGGGGAATGTCTTTGTGTTGGGTTCAGCAGTACTGGCTGGCTGGGGTTGGTACAGTTCATGTCTGCCTCCCAAATGGCACCTTGTTCCCTAAATAGTGCACTACTTTTGACCAGAGCCCTGTTCAGAAGTAGTGCACTATATAGGGGATAGTGTGCCATTTGGAAGGCTCCCTCGTCTCTCTCTAGTGCTGGCCAGAGATAGACTAGGTACCAGACAGTATGCTTCTGAAATAGCTAAGTACATTTCTGGCCAGGTTCCAGGTAGAACCAAAACGGGTTCCAGGTAGAACCCTCTGGGGAAAGGGTTCTACCTTCTATAGGTGTTACTTCTATAATCACTTCTATAATCACACGGACGCTCCCACTTCAATAATCACACGGACGCTCCCACTTCTATAATCACACGGACGCTCCCACTTCTATAATCACACGGACGCTCCCACTTCTATAATCACACGGACGCTCCCACTTCTATAATCACACATGGACGCTCCCACTTCTATAATCACACGGACGCTCCCACTTCTATAATCACACGGACGCTCCCACTTCTATAATCACACGGACGCTCCCACTTCTATAATCACATGGACGCTCCCACTTCTATAATCACACGGACGCTCCCACTTCTATAATCACACGGACGCTCCCACTTCTATAATCACATGGACGCTCCCACTTCTATAATCACACGGACGCTCCCACTTCTATAATCACACGGACGCTCCCACTTCTATAATCACACATGGACGCTCCCACTTCTATAATCACACCCGGACGCTCCCACTTCTATAATCACACGGACGCTCCCACTTCTATAATCACACGGACGCTCCCACTTCTATAATCACACATGGACGCTCCCACTTCTATAATCACACGGACGCTCCCACTTCTATAATCACATGGACGCTCCCACTTCTATAATCACACATGGACGCTCCCACTTCTATAATCACACATGGACGCTCCCACTTCTATAATCACACACGGACGCTCCCACTTCTATAATCACATGGATGCTCCCACTTCTATAATCACACGGACGCTCCCACTTCTATAATCACACGGACGCTCCCACTTCTATAATCACACGGACACTCCCACTTCTATAATCACACGGACGCTCCCACTTCTATAATCACACGGACGCTCCCACTTCTATAATCACACGGACGCTCCCACTTCTATAATCACACACGGACGCTCCCACTTCTATAATCACACGGACGCTCCCACTTCTATAATCACACGGACGCTCCCACTTCTATAATCACACATGGACGCTCCCACTTCTATAATCACACGGACGCTCCCACTTCTATAATCACACATGGACGCTCCCACTTCTATAATCACACATGGACGCTCCCACTTCTATAATCACACGGACGCTCCCACTTCTATAATCACACGGACGCTCCCAACTTCTATAATCACACGGACGCTCCCACTTCTATAATCACACACGGACGCTCCCACTTCTATAATCACACACGGACGCTCCCATTTCTATAATCACACGGACGCTCCCACTTCTATAATCACACGGACGCTCCCACTTCTATAATCACACGGACGCTCCCACTTCTATAATCACACGGACACTCCCACTTCTATAATCACACGGACGCTCCCACTTCTATAATCACACATGGACGCTCCCACTTCTATAATCACACACGGACGCTCCCACTTCTATAATCACACGGACGCTCCCACTTCTATAATCACACATGGACGCTCCCACTTCTATAATCACACGGACGCTCCCACTTCTATAATCACACATGGACGCTCCCACTTCTATAATCACACGGACGCTCCCACTTCTATAATCACACGGACGCTCCCACTTCTATAATCACACGGACGCTCCCACTTCTATAATCACACATGGACGCTCCCACTTCTATAATCCACACACGGACGCTCCCACTTCTATAATCACACACGGACGCTCCCACTTCTATAATCACACGGACGCTCCCACTTCTATAATCACACGGACGCTCCCACTTCTATAATCACACATGGACGCTCCCACTTCTATAATCACACGGACGCTCCCACTTCTATAATCACACACGGACGCTCCCACTTCTATAATCACACGGACACTCCCACTTCTATAATCACACGGACGCTCCCACTTCTATAATCACACATGGACGCTCCCACTTCTATAATCACACATGGACGCTCCAACTTCTATAATCACACGGACGCTCCCACTTCTATAATCACACATGGACGCTCCACTTCTATAATCACACGGACGCTCCCACTTCTATAATCACACGGACGCTCCCACTTCTATAATCACACATGGACGCTCCCACTTCTATAATCACACACGGACGCTCCCACTTCTATAATCACACGGACGCTCCCACTTCTATAATCACATGGACGCTCCCATTCTATAATCACACCGGACGCTCCCACTTCTATAATCACACGGACGCTCCACTTCTTATCACATGGACGCTTCCCACTTCTATAATCACACCGGACGCTCCCACTTCTATAATCACACGGACGCTCCCACTTCTATAATCACAACTGGACGCTCCCACTTTTATAATCACACCCTGGACGCTCCCACTTCTATAATCACACGGGACGCTCCCACTTCTATAATCACACGGACGCTCCCAACTTCTATAATCACACATGGACGCTCCCACTTCTATAATCACACTGGACGCTCCCACTTCTATAATCCACATGGACGCTCCCCACTTCTATAATCAACATGGATGCTCCCACTTCTATAATCACACATGGACGCTCCACACTTCTATAATCACACACGGACGCTCCCACTTCTATAATCACACGGACACTCCCACTTCTATTAATCACACGGACGCTCCCACTTCTATAATCACACGGACGCTCCCACTTCATAATCACACGGACGCCTCCCACTTCTATAACACAGGACGCTCCACTCTAATCACACGGAGCTCCCACTTCTTATAATCACACGGACGCTCCCACTTCTATAATCACACAGGACGCTCCCACTTCTATAATCACACGGACGCTCCCACTTCTATAATCACACGGACGCTCCCACTTCTATAATCACACATGGACGCTCCCACTTCTATAATCACACGGACGCTCCCACTTCTATAATCACACATGGACGCTCCCACTTCTATAATCACACATGGACGCTCCCACTTCTATAATCACACTGGACGCTCCCACTTCTATAATCACACGGACGCTCCCACTTCTATAATCACACGGACGCTCCCACTTCTATAATCACACACGGACGCTCCCACTTCTATAATCACACACGGACGCTCCCATTTCTATAATCACACGGACGCTCCCACTTCTATAATCACACGGACGCTCCCACTTCTATAATCACACGGACGCTCCCACTTCTATAATCACACGGACACTCCCACTTCTATAATCACACGGACGCTCCCACTTCTATAATCACACCATGGACGCTCCCACTTCTATAATCACACACGGACGCTCCCACTTCTATAATCACACGGACGCTCCCACTTCTATAATCACACATGGACGCTCCCACTTCTATAATCACACGGACGCTCCCACTTCTATAATCACACATGGACGCTCCCACTTCTATAATCACACGGACGCTCCCACTTCTATAATCACACGGACGCTCCCACTTCTATAATCACACGGACGCTCCCACTTCTATAATCACACATGGACGCTCCCACTTCTATAATCACACACGGACGCTCCCACTTCTATAATCACCACACGGACGCTCCCAACTTCTATAATCACACGGACGCTCCCACTTCTATAATCACACGGACGCTCCCACTTCTATAATCCACACATGGACGCTCCCACTTCTATAATCACACGGACGCTCCCACTTCTATAATCACACACGGACGCTCCCACTTCTATAATCACACGGACACTCCCACTTCTATAATCACACGGACGCTCCCACTTCTATAATCACACATGGACGCTCCCACTTCTATAATCACACATGGACGCTCCAACTTCTATAATCACACGGACGCTCCCACTTCTATAATCACACATGGACGCTCCCACTTCTATAATCACACGGACGCTCCCACTTCTATAATCACACGGACGCTCCCACTTCTATAATCACACATGGACGCTCCCACTTCTATAATCACACACGGACGCTCCCACTTCTATAATCACACGGACGCTCCCACTTCTATAATCACACATGGACACTCCCACTTCTATAATCACACACGGACGCTCCAACTTCTAAAATCACACATGGACACTCCAACTTCTATAATCACACATGGACGCTCCCACTTCTATAATCACACATGGACGCTCCCACTTCTATAATCACACGGACGCTCCCACTTCTATAATCACACGGGACGCTCCCACTTCTATAATCACACATGGACGCTCCCACTTCTATAATCACATGGACGCTCCCACTTCTATAATCACACATGGACGCTCCCACTTCTATAATCACACGGACGCTCCCACTTCTATAATCACTTCTATAATCACACATGGACGCTCCCACTTCTATAATCACACGGACGCTCCCACTTCTATAATCACACGGACGCTCCCACTTCTATAATCACACGGACGCTCCCACTTCTATAATCACACGGACGCTCCCACTTCTATAATCACACATGGACGCTCCCACTTCTATAATCACTTCTATAATCACACATGGACGCTCCCATAGGAATGGAATCCATGAGGAAAGGCAGAGATGGAGAAAGAAAGGAGGAACTTCTAGTTTGTTTGGATGTTTATGGTACAGAGAGCAGTTGCCATGGAGACCTACTGTTTCCTACCATACATACAGCCAGAGGGCTACACACACACACACACAAACACACACACACACACACACACACACACACAACACACACACACACACACACACACACACACACACACACACACACACCAGTGGTGGTCGGTGCCGTTTATGATGAGGGAGGACAAATTTTGTTTTCATGAGCATGGCCTTATTTCTATTACAGCATGTTGGATGACTGTCATTCATATTCCATTCAACCAGTTCAATGTAACATCGATAGGTTTAGGCTACTACATGATACTAGAATGTTCCCTGTACCCATCATGAGGTTGCTACAACCTAGCCTCTGAACTAAATTTTACAACGTAGGTGCACACAGGTCGAGAGAAACATTTTGAGATGACAGTGACACATTTAATACCGCCTTTCACACTCCTGCCTGCATCTAGCTGATCTGGGGTGTAATCATTAGTCTAACAGTCGCAAACAAGAGTTTATATTGGACAAATTCAGGTATTTTTATCCCCGTTGTTTGCTTCCATTTAAGAAACGTTTTTCAACAGAATCGGCGTAGTGAATACACCCCCGATCACCCATAAACACAGTTCACTTTCATAGCAGCCACGTTGTATTCCTTCTCACCTCTATGCACTCTCCTCCTCTCACCTTTTCCCTTCGTTTGTGGACTTCAATGAACAACACATCAGCTGTATGTGACCAGGCGAATAAACCTTTCCAAGCCAAAGCCTTTCCGCTACACACAGCCTACATCGTTGTCCCCATATTAGCTAAAGTAACGTCCTAGTCAACATAGCTAATATAGCTAAAGCGCTAGTTAACCCGCTACAATCATGCAGAAATGTTACAGTGTATAGTCAAGTAAGCAGTTTAGCACTTACACCGGCGGGCCCCAGTGGCAATAAATTAGTAATACCAAAGGCTAGCTAACATAGCATCCCTCTATTTGAGCCGGGTGTTTCAGTAGGCTAAACTAGCTAGCTGCATTTGCTAGTTAAGGAAGTGAAACTGAAAGTGAAATTTTTTTACGAAACATGAGTTGATGTTGAGATGTCTGTGACTTGAACTCTGTGAAGCAGTTATTTGGGCTGCAATTTCTGAGGCTGGTAACTCTATTGAACTTATCCTCTGCAGCAGAGGTAACTTTGGGTCTTCCATTCCTGTGGCGGTCCTCATGAGAGACAGTTTCATCATAGCGCTTGATGGTTTTTGCGACTGTCGTTTCTCTTTGCTTATTTGAGCTGTTCTTGCCATAATATGGACTTGGTCTTTTACCAAATAGGGCTATCTTCTGTATACCCCCCCTACCTTGTCACAGCACAACTGATTGGCTCAAACGCATTAAGAAGGAAAGATATTCCACTTTTAAGAAGGCACACCTGTTAATTGAAATGCATTCCATGTGACTATTTCATGAAGCTGGTTGAGAGAATGCCAAGAGTGTGCAAAGCTGTCATCAAGGCAAAGGGTGGCTAATTGAAGAATCTAAAATATAACATATATTTTGATTTGTGTAACACTTTTTTGGTTACTACGTGATTCCATATGTTTTATTTCATAGTTTTGATGTTTTCACTATTATTGTACAATGTAGAAAATAGTAAAAATAAAGAAACACATTTGACTGGTACTGTACTACATCCACTACTAGAAAGGTAATCCATCACATACTACATCCACTACTAGAAAGGTCATCCATCACATACTACATCCACTACTAGAAAGGTCATCCATCACATACTACATCCACTACTAGAAAGGTGATCCATCACATACTTCATCCACTACTAGAAAGGTCATCCATCACATACTACATCCACTACTAGAAAGGTCATCCATCACATACTACATCCACTACTAGAAAGGTCATCCATCACATACTACATCCACTACTAGAAAGGTGATCCATCACATACTACATCCACTACTAGAAAGGTCATCCATCACATACTACATCCACTACTAGAAAGGTAATCCATCACATACTACATCCACTACTAGAAAGGTCATCCATCACATACTACATCCACTACTAGAAAGGTAATCCATCACATACTACATCCACTACTAGAAAGGTGATCCATCACATACTACATCCACTACTAGAAAGGTCATCCATCACATACTACATCCACTACTAGAAAGGTAATCCATCACATACTACATCCACTACTAGAAAGGTCATCCATCACATACTACATCCACTACTAGAAAGGTCATCCATCACATACTACATCCACTACTAGAAAGGTGATCCATCACATACTACATCCACTACTAGAAAGGTCATCCATCACATACTACATCCACTACTAGAAAGGTCATCCATCACATACTACATCCACTACTAGAAAGGTGATCCATCACATACTACATCCACTACTAGAAAGGTAATCCATCACATACTACATCCACTACTAGAAAGGTCATCCATCACATACTACATCCACTACTAGAAAGGTCATCCATCACATACTACATCCACTACTAGAAAGGTAATCCATCACATACTACATCCACTACTAGAAAGGTCATCCATCACATACTACATCCACTACTAGAAAGGTGATCCATCACATACTACATCCACTACTAGAAAGGTCATCCATCACATACTACATCCACTACTAGAAAGGTAATCCATCACATACTACATCCACTACTAGAAAGGTCATCCATCACATACTACATCCACTACTAGAAAGGTCATCCATCACATACTACATCCACTACTAGAAAGGTGATCCATCACATACTACATCCACTACTAGAAAGGTCATCCATCACATACTACATCCACTACTAGAAAGGTCATCCATCACATACTACATCCACTACTAGAAAGGTCATCCATCACAAATGTAATAACGAACATATAAGAAATAAACACAATTATTATAATATCAATTCTATCCTGCCAGTACTATAGCTGGGTTACCATGCTGTCAGCAGAGAGCATTCAGGACTAAAGGTCTCTACCCCAGATAGACAGACAGACAGACGGACGGACAGACAGACAGACAGACAGACAGACAGACAGACAGACAGACAGACAGACAGACAGACAGACAGACAGACAGACAGACAGACAGACAGACAGACAGACAGACAGACAGACAGACAGACAGACAGACAGACAGACAGACAGACAGACAGACAGACAGACAGATGGACAGACAGACAGACAGACAATCACAGACAGATGGGCAGACAGACAGACCGACCGA
>LR778284.1:1947324-1990844 GCA_902810595.1 Coregonus sp. 'balchen'
GGTGGACAGGGGCTGCATCCTAGGTCAGACATACAGGGAGTGTTACACCCACACCAACGATCAAGAACATCAGCTACAGTAATATCATCAGACAACATGAGAGTGAGTGACAAGAGTGTGCAAAGCTGTCATCAAGGCAAAGGGTGGCTACTTTAAAGAATCTCAAATGTAAAATATATTTTGATTTGTTTAGCACGTTTTTGGTTACTACATGATTCCACATGTGTTATTTCATAGTTTTGATGTCTTCACTATTAAATCTACAATGTAAAAAATAGTTGAACAAAGAAAAACTCTGGAATGAGTAGGAGGAGTGTGTCCAAACCTTGACTGGTTCTGTATGACCCATTGGAGTTACAGTGTGATCGGAAAGTGTACAGACCCCTTCTCCCCCTCATCAATCTCCACCCAATAACCCATAACGACAAAGCAAAAACAGGTTTTTATACATTTTTGCACATTTATTAAAAATCAAAAACAGAAATACCTTATTTACAGAAGTATTCAGACCCTTTGCTAAGAAACTCGAAATTGAGCTCAGGTGCATCCTGTTTCCATTGATCATCCTTGAGATGTTTCTACAACTAGATTGGAGTCCACCTGTGGTCAATTCAATTGATTGGACATGATTTGGAAAGGCACACACCTGTCTATCTATATAAGGTCCCACAGTTGACAGGGCATGTCAGAGCAAACACCAAGCCGTGATGGAGAACCTCCTGTTGTCAGAGTCTCTAGTCCCTGTAATATCAGACAAACATAATGGAAGATGACCTCCTGCTGTGTTTTTATGAGACAACACACTGGAAATATGGAGGAATAATGTACTGTCAGAACAGGGACTGAGAGAAAGAGAGACTGTATAGACTGTCCTGTCAGAACAGGGACTGAGAGACTGTACTGTCAGAACAGGGACAGAGAGACTGTACTGTCAGAACAGGGACAGAGAGACTGTACTGTCAGAACAGGGACAGAGAGACTGTACTGTCAGAACAGGGACAGAGAGACTGTACTGTCAGAACAGGGACTGAGAGACTGTATAATCTGTATTTTCTGCTTTAGGAGCTAGAAACAGAAACATTTCACAACACCTGCAAAACTGTGTACTGCACCAATAAACTTTGATTTGACTTGTATGAATGAGAGAATTGAAGTGTAAAGTGAGTCTGTGAAATCCTATTGAAAGCCAGTGGTCATATAAAGTCTGTGATGTTTATGGGGCAGTCTGAAGCGGCCACCCCGCCACTGTTTTTGGTAAACAGCTGAGTGATGCGTCTGGTAAAATGGAACCACTCCCAACTTAATTGACGGAGCTATGGATGCAAGGACTGACAATCCATGAGATCAAACTCTTTTCAGCTGTGGTGGCAAAGTTAGAGTAGGGAAAGGGGGGTGGGGGGGTGCTACCCAGAGAGAACAGCCAGTTATAGACTGCTACCCAGAGAGAACAGCCAGTTATAGGCTGCTATCCAGAGAGAACAGTCAATTATAGACTGCTACCCAGAGAGAACAGCCAGTTATAGACTGCTACCCAGAGAGAACAGTCAGTTATAGACTGCTACCCAGAGAGAACAGTCAGTTATAGCACTGCTACCCAGACGAGAACAGCCAGGTTATAGACTGCCTACCCAGAGAGAAACAGTCAAATTATAGGTTGCTACCCACGAGAGAACAGTCAGTTATTTAGACTGCTAGCCAGAGAGAACAGTTCACAGCAGTTATAGACTGCTACCCAGAGAGAACAGTCAGTTATAGGAGAACAGCAGTTATAGACTGCTACCAGAGAGAACAGTCAGTTATAGACTGCTACCCAGAGAGAACAGTCAGTTATAGACTGCTACCCAGAGAGAACAGTCAGTTATAGACTGCTACCCAGAGAGAACAGTCAGTTATAGACTGCTACCCAGAGAGAACAGTCAGTTATAGACTGCTACCCAGAGAGAACAGTCAGTTATAGACTGCTACCCAGAGAGAACAGTCAGTTATAGACTGCTACCCAGAGAGAACAGTCAGTTATAGACTGCTACCCAGAGAGAACAGTCAGTTATAGACTGCTACCCAGAGAGAACAGCCAGTTATAGACTGCTACCCAGAGAGAACAGTCAGTTATAGACTGCTACCCGAGAGAGAACAGTCAGTTATAGACTGCTACCTAGAGAGAACAGCCAGTTATAGACTGCTACCCAGAGAGAACAGTCAGTTATAGACTGCTACCCAGAGAGAACAGTCAGTTATAGACTGCTACCCAGAGAGAACAGTCAGTTATAGACTGCTACCCAGAGAGAACAGTCAGTTATAGACTGCTACCCAGAGAGAACAGTCAGTTATAGGCTGCTACCCAGAGAGAACAGTCATTATAGACTGCTACCCAGAGAGAACAGTCAGTTATAGACTGCTACCCAGAAGAGAACAGTCAGTTATAGGCTGCTACCCAGAGAGAACAGTCAGTTATAGACTGCTACCCAGAGAGAACAGTCAGTTATAGACTGCTACCCAGAGAGAAACAGTCAGTTATAGACTGCTACCCAGAGAGAACAGTCAGTTATAGACTGCTACCCAGAGAGAACAGTCAGTTATAGACTGCTACCAGAGAGAACAGCCCAGTTATAGACTGCTACCCAGAGAGAACAGTCAGTTATAGACTGCTACCCAGAGAGAACAGTCAGTTATAGACTGCTACCCAGAGAGAACAGTCAGTTATAGACTGCTACCCAGAGAGAAACAGTCCAGTTATAGGACTGCTACCCAGAGAGAACAGTCAGTTATAGACTGCTACCCAGAGAGAACAGTCATTATAGACTGCTACCCAGAGAGAACAGTCAGTTATAGGCTGCTACCCAGAGAGAACAGTCAGTTATAGCTGCTACCCAGAGAGAACAGCAGTTATAGACTGCTACCCAGAGAGAACAGTCAGTTATAGACTGCTACCCAGAGAGAACAGTCAGTTATAGACTGCTACCCAGAGAGAACAGTCAGTTATAGACTGCTACCCAGGAGAACAGTCAGTTATAGACTGCTACCCAGAGAGAACAGTCAGTTATAGACTGCTACCCAGAGAGAACAGTCAGTTATAGACTGCTACCCAGAGAGAACAGTCAGTTATAGACTGCTACCCAGAGAGAACAGTCAGTTATAGACTGCTACCCAGAGAGAACAGTCAGTTATAGACTGCTACCCAGAGAGAACAGTCAGTTATAGACTGCTACCCAGAGAGGAACAGTCCAGTTATAGACTGCTACCCAGAGGAGAACAGTCAGTTATAGGCCTGCTACCAGAGAGAACAGTCAGTTATAGACTGCTACCCAGAGAGAACAGTCAGTTATAGACTGCTACCCAGATGAGAACAGTCAGTTATAGACTGCTACCCAGAGAGAACAGTCAGTTATAGACTGCTACCCAGAGAGAACAGTCAGTTTTAGACTGCTACCCAGTCAGAAGTCAGTTATAGACTGCTACCCAGAGAGAACAGTCAGTTATAGACTGCTACCCAGAGAGAACAGTCAGTTATAGACTGCTAGCCAGAGAGAACAGTCAGTTATAGACTGCTAGCCAGAGAGAAACAGTCAGTTATAGACTGCTAGCCAGGAGAGAACAGTCAGTTATAGACTGCTACCCAGAGAGAACAGTCAGTTATAGACTGCTACCCAGAGAGAACAGTCAGTTTATAGACTGCTACCCAGAGAGAACAGTCAGTTATAGACTGCTACCCAGAGAGAACAGTCAGTTATAGACTGCTACCCAGAGAGAACAGTCAGTTATAGACTGCTACCCATAGAGAACAGTCAGTTATAGGCTGCTACCCAGAGAGAACAGTCAATTATAGACTGCTACCCAGAGAGAACAGTCAGTTATAGACTGCTACCCAGAGAGAACAGTCAGTTATAGACTGCTACCCAGAGAGAACAGTCAGTTATAGACTGCTACCCATAGAGAACAGTCAGTATAGGCTGCTACCCAGAGAGCAAACAGTCAATTATAGACTGCTACCCAGAGGAGAAACAGTCAGTTATAGACTGCTACCCAGGAGAGAACAGTCAGTTATAGACTGCTACCCAGAGAGAACAGTCAGTTATAGGCTGCTACCCAGAGAGAACAGTCAGTTATAGGCTGCTACCCAGAGAGAAACAGTCAGTTATAGGACTGCTACCCAGAGAGAACAGTCAATTATAGACTGCTACCCAGAGAGAACAGTCAGTTATAGACTGCTACCCAGAGAGAACAGTCAGTTATAGGCTGCTACCCAGAGAGAACAGTCAGTTATAGGCTGCTACCCAGAGAGAACAGTCAGTTATAGACTGCTACCCAGAGAGAACAGTCAGTTATAGACTGCTACCCAGAGAGAACAGTCAATTATAGGCTGCTACCCAGAGAGAACAGTCAGTTATAGACTGCTACCCAGAGAGAACAGTCAGTTATAGACTGCTACCCAGAGAGAACAGTCAGTTATAGACTGCTACCCAGAGAGAACAGTCAGTTATAGACTGCTACCCAGAGAGAACATACTTCAGGAGGGAGTGGTCGGGGATAGAGTGAGAGTTTCCCTAGCACACACACACAGAGAGAATGAAGAAGGATAAGGAGCCCAGGTCCAGATTCTACACACTGCTTTACTTAGTGAGGAAGCCCAGATCCTGATATCACACACTGCTTTACTTAGTGAGGAAGCCCAGATCCTGATATCACACACTGCTTTACTTAGTGAGGAAGCCCAGGTCCAGATTCTACACACTGCTTTACTTAGTGAGGAAGCCCAGATCCAGATTCTACACACTGCTTTACTTAGTGAGGAAGCCCAGATCCAGATTCTACACACTGCTTTACTTAGTGAGGAAGCCCAGATCCAGATTCTACACACTGCTTTACTTAGTGAGGAAGCCCAGATTCAGATATAATAATATAATAATAATATGCCATTTAGCAGACGCTTTTATCCAAAGCGACTTACAGTCATGCGTGCATACATTTTTTTTTGTGTATTGGTGGTCCCGGGGATCGAACCCACTACCTTGGCGTTACAAGCGCCGTGCTCTACCAGCTGAGCTACAGAGGACCACATCACACACTGCTTTACTTAGTGAGGAAGCCCAGATCCAGATTCTACACACTGCTTTACTTAGTGAGGAAGACAACAACACTAGCAAACTGGCTCTAACCAGAATAGAAAGAGGAGTGGGAGGCCTCGGTGCACAACTGTGCAAGAGGACAAATACATTAGAGTGTCTAGTTTGAGAAACATACATTTACATTTTAGTCATTTAGCGGACGCTCTTATCCAGAGTGACTTACAGTTAGTGAGTGCATACATTCTTTTTCATACTGGCCCCCCGTGGGAAACGAACCCACAATCCTGGCGTTGCAAGCGCCATGCTCTACCAACTGAGCTACACAGGGCTACAGACGCCTCACAGGTCCTCAACTGGCAGCTTCATGAAATAGTACCCGCAAAACACCAGTCTCAACGTCAACAGTGAAGAGGTGACTCCGGGATGCTGACCTTCTAGGCAGAGTTACAGTGTAGCCTTTTCTGTGGCTACGGTTTGCAGCTGCGCATGGGGACAAAGATCGTACTTTTTTGAGAAATGTCCTCTGGTTTGATGAAACAAAAATAGAACTGTTTGGCCATAATGACCATCGTCATGTTTGGAGGAAAAAGGGGGCAGCTGGCAACCCGAAGAACACCATCCCAACCGTGAAGGACGAGGGTGGCAGCATCATGCTGTGGGGGTGCTTTGCTGCAGGAGGGACTGGTGCACTTCACAAAATAGATGGCATCATGAGGAAGGAATGTGGATATATTGAAGCAACATCTCAAGACATCAGTCAGGAAGTTAAAGCTTGGTCGCAAATGGGTCTTCCAAATGGACAATGACCCCAAGCATACTTCCAAAGTTGTGGCAAAATGGCTGAAGGATAACAAAATCAAGGTATTGGAGTGGCCATCACAAAGCCCTGACCTCAATCCTATAGAAAAGTTGTGGGCAGAACTGAAAAAGCGTGTGTGAGCAAGGAGGCCTACAAACCTGACTCAGTTACACCAGCTCTGTCAGGAGGAATGGGCCAAAATTGACCCAACTGATTGTGGGAAGCTTGTGGAAGGCTACCCGAAACATTTGACCCAAGTTAAGCAATTTAAAGGCAATGCTACCAAATACTAATTGAGTGTATGTAAACTTCTGACCCGCTAGAAATGTGATGAAATAAATAAAAGCTGAAATAAATAATTCTCCCTACTATTATTCTGACATTTCACATTCTTAAAATAAAGTGGTGATCCTAACTGACCTAAGACTGGGAATTTTTACTAGGATTAAATGTCAGGAATTGTGAAAAACAGAGTTTAAATGTATTTGGCTAAGGTGTATGTAAACTTCCGACTTCAACTGTATATACTTTTTTTTATGTTAAGCTCACATAATATAATTTAAAAGTATTCATTAAGGTGTCTGTTACAGAATAAACGTGGCAAAAACCAATGTAGACACACAGACACTGTTCAATAGAGACGGTCACTCCAAGACATAAAGACACTGTTCAATAGAGACGGTCACTCCAATACATAAAGACACTGTTCAATAGAGACGGTCACTCCAATACATAAAGACACTGTTCAATAGAGACGGTCACTCCAAGACATAAAGACACTGTTCAATAGAGACGGTCACTCCAATACATAAAACACTGTTCAATAGAGACGGTCACTCCAAGACATAAAGACACTGTTCAATAGAGACGGTCACTCCAAGACATAAAGACACTGTTCAATAGAGACGGTCACTCCAATACATAAAGACACTGTTCAATAGAGACGGTCACTCCAATACATAAAGACACTGTTCAATAGAGACGGTCACTCCAAGACACACAGACACTGTTCAATAGAGACGGTCACTCCAATACATAAAACACTGTTCAATAGAGACGGTCACTCCAAGACATAAAGACACTGTTCAATAGAGACGGTCACTCCAATACATAAAGACACTGTTCAATAGAGACGGTCACTCCAATACATAAAGACACTGTTCAATAGAGACGGTCACTCCAATACATAAAGACACTGTTCAATAGAGACGGTCACTCCAATACATAAAGACACTGTTCAATAGAGACGGTCACTCCAATACATAAAGACACTGTTCAATAGAGACAGTCACTCCAAGACATAAAGACACTGTTCAATAGAGACGGTCACTCCAAGACATAAAGACACTGTTCAATAGAGACGGTCACTCCAAGACATAAAGACACTGTTCAATAGAGACGGTCACTCCAATACATAAAGACACTGTTCAATAGAGACGGTCACTCCAATACATAAAGACACTGTTCAATAGAGACGGTCACTCCAAGACACACAGACACTGTTCAATAGAGACGGTCACTCCAATACATAAAACACTGTTCAATAGAGACGGTCACTCCAAGACATAAAGACACTGTTCAATAGAGACGGTCACTCCAATACATAAAGACACTGTTCAATAGAGACGGTCACTCCAATACATAAAGACACTGTTCAATAGAGACGGTCACTCCAATACATAAAGACACTGTTCAATAGAGACGGTCACTCCAATACATAAAGACACTGTTCAATAGAGACGGTCACTCCAATACATAAAGACACTGTTCAATAGAGACGGTCACTCCAATACATAAAGACACTGTTCAATAGAGACGGTCACTCCAAGACATAAAGACACTGTTCAATAGAGACGGTCACTCCAATACATAAAGACACTGTTCAATAGAGACGGTCACTCCAATACATAAAGACACTGTTCAATAGAGACGGTCACTCCAATACATAAAGACACTGTTCAATAGAGACGGTCACTCCAAGACATAAAGACACTGTTCAATAGAGACGGTCACTCCAATACATAAAGACACTGTTCAATAGAGACGGTCACTCCAAGACATAAAGACACTTCAATAGAGACGGTCACTCCAATACATAAAGACACTGTTCAATAGAGACGGTCACTCCAATACATAAAGACACTGTTCAATAGAGACGGTCACTCCAATACATAAAGACACTGTTCAATAGAGACGGTCACTCCAAGACATAAAGACACTGTTCAATAGAGACGGTCACTCCAATACATAAAGACACTGTTCAATAGAGACGGTCACTCCAAGACATAAAGACACTTCAATAGAGACGGTCACTCCAAGACATAAAGACACTGTTCAATAGAGACGGTCACTCCAAGACATAAAGACACTGTTCAATAGAGACGGTCACTCCAATACATAAAGACACTGTTCAATAGAGACGGTCACTCCAAGACATAAAGACACTGTTCCATAGAGACGGTCACTCCAAGACATAAAGACACTGTTCAATAGAGACGGTCACTCCAATACATAAAGACACTGTTCAATAGAGACGGTCACTCCAATACATAAAGACACTGTTCAATAGAGACGGTCACTCCAAGACATAAAGACACTGTTCAATAGAGACGGTCACTCCAAGACATAAAGACACTGTTCAATAGAGACGGTCACTCCAATACATAAAGACACTGTTCAATAGAGACGGTCACTCCAATACATAAAGACACTGTTCAATAGAGACGGTCACTCCAAGACATAAAGACACTGTTCAATAGAGACGGTCACTCCACGACATAAAGACACTGTTCAATAGAGACGGTCACTCCAAGACATAAAGACACTGTTCAATAGAGACGGTCACTCCAAGACATAAAGACACTGTTCAATAGAGACGGTCACTCCAAGACACACAGACACTGTTCAATAGAGATTGTCACTCCAATACATAAAACACTGTTCAATAGAGACGGTCACTCCAAGACATAAAGACACTGTTCAATAGAGACGGTCACTCCAATACATAAAGACACTGTTCAATAGAGACGGTCACTCCAATACATAAAGACACTGTTCAATAGAGACGGTCACTCCAATACATAAAGACACTGTTCAATAGAGACGGTCACTCCAATACATAAAGACACTGTTCAATAGAGACGGTCACTCCAATACATAAAGACACTGTTCAATAGAGACGGTCACTCCAATACATAAAGACACTGTTCAATAGAGACGGTCACTCCAATACATAAAGACACTGTTCAATAGAGACGGTCACTCCAAGACATAAAGACACTGTTCAATAGAGACGGTCACTCCAATACATAAAGACACTGTTCAATAGAGACGGTCACTCCAAGACATAAAGACACTGTTCAATAGAGACGGTCACTCCAAGACATAAAGACACTGTTCAATAGAGACGGTCACTCCAAGACATAAAGACACTGTTCAATAGAGACGGTCACTCCAATACATAAAGACACTGTTCAATAGAGACGGTCACTCCAATACATAAAGACACTGTTCAATAGAGACGGTCACTCCAAGACATAAAGACACTGTTCAATAGAGACGGTCACTCCAAGACATAAAGACACTGTTCAATAGAGACGGTCACTCCAATACATAAAGACACTGATTATCTCTGTATATTCACCAACAGTACAGAGAAGGTGATTATCTCTGTAAATTCACCAACAGTACAGAGAAGGTGATTATCTCTTTATATTCACCGACAGTACAGAGAAGGTGATTATCTCTGTATATTCACCGACAGTACATAGAAAGTGATTATCTCTGTATATTCACCGACAGTACAGAGAAGGTGATTATCTCTGTATATTCACCGACAGTACAGAGAAGGTGATTATCTCTGTATATTCACCGACAGTACAGAGAAGGTGATTATCTCTGTATATTCACCGACAGTACAGAGAAGGTGATTATCTCTGTATATTCACCGACAGTACAGAGAAGGTGATTATCTCTGTATATTCACCGACAGTACAGAGAAGGTGATTATCTCTGTATATTCACCGACAGTACAGAGAAGGTGATTATCTCTGTATATTCACCGACAGTACAGAGAAGGTGATTATCTCTGTATATTCACCGACAGTACAGAGAAGGTGATTATCTCTGTATATTCACCGACAGTACAGAGAAGGTGATTATCTCTGTATATTCACCGACAGTACAGAGAAGGTGATTATCTCTGTATATTCACCGACAGTACAGAGAAGGTGATTATCTCTGTATATTCACCGACAGTACAGAGAAGGTGATTATCTCTGTATATTCACCGACAGTACAGAGAAGGTGATTATCTCTGTATATTCACCGACAGTACAGAGAAGGTGATTAACTCTGTATATTCACCGACAGTACAGAGAAGGTGATTATCTCTGTATATTCACCGACAGTACAGAGAAGGTGATTATCTCTGTATATTCACCGACAGTACAGAGAAGGTGATTATCTCTGTATATTCACCGACAGTACAGAGAAGGTGATTATCTCTATAAAATAAAATAAATAAATATATTCACCGACAGTACAGAGAAGGTGATTATCTCTGTATATTCACCGACAGTACAGAGAAGGTGATTATCTCTATAAAATAAAATAAATAAATATATTCACCGACAGTACAGAGAAGGTGATTATCTCTGTATATTCACCGACAGTACAGAGAAGGTGATTATCTCTGTATATTCACTGACAGTACAGAGAAGGTGATTATCTCTGTATATTCACCGACAGTACAGAGAAGGTGATTATCTCTGTATATTCACCGACAGTACAGAGAAGGTGATTATCTCTGTATATTCACCGACAGTACAGAGAAGGTGATTATCTCTGTATATTCACCGACAGTACATAGAAGGTGATTATATCTGTATATTCACCAAGAACACAGAGACTAGTCCTGTGGAAGACAGTCTTAATTGTCCAAGCAGGTCTAGTTTATTTTCCAATGGGAAGAGGTTTTAGTTACATGATGTTTTTACCTCAGTACGAACTGGCAGCTTTCCCCACATAGTGTTACCTTGAGAGGCTGTCTGTAGACGAGAGAGCTGTGCAGCAAAGCCTGGTAATACAACTAGACCATCAATACTCTGTCACAATACACTCAGTACAAACCTAGCCTGGTAATACACCTGGACCATCAATACTCTGTCACAATACACTCAGTACAAACCTAGCCTGGTAATACACCTACACCATCAATACTCTGTCACAATACACTCAGTACAAACCTAGCCTGGTAATACACCTGGACCATCAATACTCTGTCACAATACACTCAGTACAAACCTAGCCTGGTAATACACCTGGACCATCAATACTCTGTCACAATACACTCAGTACAAACCTAGCCTGGTAATACACCTGGACCATCAATACTCTGTCACAATACACTCAGTACAAACCTAGCCTGGTAATACACCTGGACCATCAATACTCTGTCACAATACACTCAGTACAAACCTAGCCTGGTAATACACCTGGACCATCAATACTCTGTCACAATACACTCAGTACAAACCTAGCCTGGTAATACACCTGGACCATCAATACTCTGTCACAATACACTCAGTACAAACCTAGCCTGGTAATACACCTGGACCATCAATACTCTGTCACAATACACTCAGTACAAACCTAGCCTGGTAATACACCTGGACCATCAATACTCTGTCACAATACACTCAGTACAAACCTAGCCTGGTAATACACCTGGACCATCAATACTCTGTCACAATACACTCAGTACAAACCTAGCCTGGTAATACACCTGGACCATCAATACTCTGTCACAATGCACTCAGTACAAACCTAGCCTGGTAATACACCTACACCATCAATACTCTGTCACAATACACTCAGTACAAACCTAGCCTGGTAATACACCTGGACCATCAATACTCTGTCACAATACACTCAGTACAAACCCAGCCTGAGGTATGAGTGGAGCATATCTTCAGAATGATAATGCCAACCCCTGAGGGGAAGAACTCCTCTTTCAGCAGGGAGTGGAGCGGAGGCAGTGTATGGTCGCTCAAAGAAAGCGCTTGAATCCTGAGAAAGCTGTGCACTTCTTTTTCCCAGGGCCCATCGGTGTCCAACAGAGAGAAATGGAATGTATTGCTCTGGGTGTCGGGTGGCTGAGTCACCCACATACTGTAGACTGCATCCCAAATGGCACCCTATTCCCTATATAGTGCACTACTTTAGACCAGAGAATGGCACCCTATTCCCTATATAGTGCACTACTTTAGACCAGAGAATGGCACCCTATTCCCTATATAGTGCACTACTTTAGACCAGAGAATGGCACCCTATTCCCTATATAGTGCACTACTTTAGACCAGAGAATGGCACCCTATTCCCTATATAGTGCACTACTTTAGACCAGAGAATGGCACCCTATTCCCTATATAGTGCACTACTTTAAACCAGAGAATGGCACCCTATTCCCTATATAGTGCACTACTTTAAACCAGAGAATGGCACCCTATTCCCTATATAGTGCACTACTTTAGACCAGAGAATGGCACCCTATTCCTTATATAGTGCACTACTTTAAACCAGAGAATGGCACCCTATTCCCTATATAGTGCACTACTTTAGACCAGAGAATGGCACCCTATTCCCTATATAGTGCACTACTTTAGACCAGAGAATGGCACCCTATTCCCTATATAGTGCCCTACTTTAAACCAGAGAATGGCACCCTACTCCCTATATAGTGCACTACTTTAGACCAGAGAATGACACCCTATTCCCTATATAGTGCACTACTTTAAATCAGAGAATGGCACCCTATTCCCTATATAGTGCACTACTTTAAACCAGAGAATGACACCCTATTCCCTATATAGTGCACTACTTTAGACCAGAGAATGGCACCCTATTCCCTATATAGTGCACTACTTTAGACCAGAGAATGGATGTGGCGACAGCGCTCAGGTTTCTATTTCTGCCTGCTACGTTAGGTTCTATTATCCCTAGCAACACACTGAGGGAGCGACGCTACGTGGAATAGCAACACACTGAGGGAGCACGCTACGTGAATGCAACACATGAGGGAGCGAACTACGTGGAATAGCAACACCATGAGGGAGCACCTACGTGGAATAGCAACACACTACTGAGGGTAGCGACCTACGGAATAGCAACACCTGAGGGAGCGACCTACGTGGAATAGCAAACACTGAGGGAGCGACCTACGTGAATAGCAACACACTGAGGGAGCGACCTACGTGGAATAGCAACACACTGAGGGAGCGACGCTACGTGGAATAGCAACACACTGAGGGAGCGACACTACGTGGAATAGCAACACACTGAGGGAGCGACCTACGTGGAATAGCAACACACTGAGGGAGCGACCTACGTGGAATAGCAACACACTGAGGGAGCGACGCTACGTGGAATAGCAACACACTGAGGGAGCGACGCTACGTGGAATAGCAACAACTGAGGGAGCGACCTACGTGGAATAGCAACACACTGAGGGAGCGACACTACGTGGAATAGCAACACACTGAGGGAGCGACACTACGTGGAATAGCAACACACTGAGGGAGCGACGCTACGTGGAATAGCAACACACTGAGGGAGCGACGCTACGTGGAATAGCAACACACTGAGGGAGCGACACTACGTGGAATAGCAACACACTGAGGGAGCGACGCTACGTGGAATAGCAACACACTGAGGGAGCGACGCTATGTGGAATAGCAACACCCTGAGGGAGCAACGCTACGTGGAATAGCAACACACTGAGGGAGCGACGCTACGTGGAATAGCAACACACTGAGGGAGCGACGCTACGTGGAATAGCAACACACTGATGGAGCGATGCTACGTGGAATAGCAACACACTGAGGGAGCGACGCTACGTGGAATAGCAACACACTGAGGGAGCGACGCTACGTGGAATAGCAACACACTGAGGGAGCGACGCTACGTGGAATAGCAACACACTGAGGGAGCGACGCTACGTGGAATAGCAACACACTGAGGGAGCGACGCTACGTGGAATAGCAACACACTGAGGGAGCGACGCTACGTGGAATAGCAACACACTGAGGGAGCGACGCTACGTGGAATAGCAACACACTGAGGGAGCGACGCTACGTGGAATAGCAACACACTGAGGGAGCGACGCTACGTGGAATAGCAACACACTGAGGGAGCGACGCTACGTGGAATAGCAACACCACTGAGGGAGCGACGCTACGTGGAATAGCAACACACTGAGGGAGCGACGCTACGTGGAATAGCAACACACTGAGGGAGCGACACTACGTGGAATAGCAACACACTGAGGGAGCGACGCTACGTGGAATAGCAACACACTGAGGGAGCGACGCTACGTGGAATAGCAACACACTGAGGGAGCGACGCTACGTGGAATAGCAACACACTGAGGGAGCGACGCTACGTGGAATAGCAACACACTGAGGGAGCGACGCTACGTGGAATAGCAACACACTGAGGGAGCGACGCTACGTGGAATAGCAACACACTGAGGGAGCGACGCTACGTGGAATAGCAACACACTGAGGGAGCGACGCTACGTGGAATAGCAACACACTGAGGGAGCGACGCTACGTGGAATAGCAACACACTGAGGGAGCGACGCTACGTGGAATAGCAACACACTGAGGGAGCGACGCTACGTGGAATAGCAACACACTGAGGGAGCGACGCTACGTGGAATAGCACACACTGAGGGAGCGACACTACGTGGAATACAAACACACTGAGGGAGCGACACTACGTGGATACACACACTGAGGGAGCGACGCTACGTGGAATAGCAACACACTGAGGGAGCGACACTACGTGGAATAGCAACACACTGAGGGAGCGACACTACGTGGAATAGCAACACACTGAGGGAGCGACACTACGTGGAATAGCAACACACTGAGGGAGCGACACTACGTGGAATAGCAACACACTGAGGGAGTGACGCTACGTGGAATAGCAACACACTGAGGGAGCGACGCTACGTGGAATAGCAACACACTGAGGGAGCGACGCTACGTGGAATAGCAACACACTGAGGGAGCGACGCTACGTGGAATAGCAACACACTGCACACCTCAGAGGCAGCTAGACTCTGACAGGGCTCTGATTGGGCTGATCATAGTGTGTTGGGTTATTAAGGTAAAACAAAGGGACAGGTGGTCATGAGTGGGACAGGTAGTTATGTGTGGGACAGGTAGATATGAGTTGGACAGGTAGTTATGAGTTGGACAGGTAGTTATGAGTGGGACAGGTAGTTATGTGTGGGACAGGTAGATATGAGTTGGACAGGTAGTTATGAGTGGGACAGGTAGTTATGAGTGGGACAGGTAGATATGAGTGGGACAGGTAGATATGAGTGGGACAGGTAGTTATGAGTGGGACAGGTAGTTATGAGTGGGACAGGTAGATATGAGTGGGACAGGTAGTTATGAGTGGGACAGGTAGTTATGAGTGGGACAGGTAGATATGAGTGGGACAGGTAGATATGAGTGGGACAGGTAGTTATGAGTGGGACAGGTAGTTATGAGTGGGACAGGTAGTTATGAGTGATGGGAGCTAGATGCCTTAAGGAATTAATTCAACAGTATTTCCCTAAGCAGGGGGATGTGAATATCAAACCATGCAGTATTTCCTAGGGGTGTTACTTAAAGGTAATTGGGGTGTACGGTTGCATAATGCCCAGATTTTCCAGATCCTGGTTGGAAGCTTCCTGCAATCAGAAGGGAATAAGCAGGAAACACAGAATCCTCCCACCAGCATTTAGGGAAAACATTGCAATTTTGGGGAAGTTAAATTGTGCAAACCTATTGGTGTGTTACTATGGTTACTTGACTACATAGCCAGGGGAAATATCTGACCAATAAACCATGCACAGTGTTTCCCCTACACCTACTTAGGGGGATTGAGAGGAAAACGTTTCCTAAGTGCCAACAGCTCATTAGGTAAGCAGAGAGAGAGCAGCTTGTTAGGTAAAGCAGCAGAGAGAGCAGCTTGTTAGGTAAAGCAGCAGAGAGAGAGCAGCTTGTTAGGTAAAGCAGCAGAGAGAGAGCAGCTTGTTAGGTAAAGCAGCAGAGAGAGAGCAGCTTGTTAGGTAAAGCAGCAGAGAGAGAGCAGCTTGTTAGGTAAAGCAGCAGAGAGAGAGCAGCTTGTTAGGTAAAGCAGCAGAGAGAGAGCAGCTTGTTAGGTAAAGCAGCAGAGAGAGAGCAGCTTGTTAGGTAAAGCAGCATAGAGAGAGCAGCTTGTTAGGTAAAGCAGCAGAGAGAGAGCAGCTTGTTAGGTAAAGCAAGCATAGAGAGAGCAGCTTGTTAGGTAAAGCAGCAGAGAGAGAGCAGCTTGTTAGGTAAAGCAGCAGAGAGAGAGCAGCTTGTTAGGTAAAGCAGCAGAGAGAGAGCAGCTTGTTAGGTAAAGCAGCAGAGAGAGAGCAGCTTGTTAGGTAAAGCAGCAGAGAGAGAGCAGCTTGTTAGGTAAGCAGAGGAGAGCAGCTTGTTAGGTAAAGCAGCATAGAGAGAGCAGCTTGTTAGGTAAAGCAGCAGAGAGAGAGCAGCTTGTTAGGTAAAGCAGCAGAGAGAGAGCAGCTTGTTAGGTAAAGCAGCAGAGAGAGAGCAGCTTGTTAGGTAAAGCAGCAGAGAGAGAGCAGCTTGTTAGGTAAAGCAGCAGAGAGAGAGCAGCTTGTTAGGTAAAGCAGCAGAGAGAGGGCAGCTTGTTAGGTAAAGCAGCATAGAGAGAGCAGCTTGTTAGGTAAAGCAGCATAGAGAGAGCAGCTTGTTAGGTAAAGCAGCAGAGAGAGAGCAGCTTGTTAGGTAAAGCAGCAGAGAGAGAGCAGCTTGTTAGGTAAAGCAGCAGAGAGAGAGCAGCTTGTTAGGTAAAGCAGCATAGAGAGAGCAGCTTGTTAGGTAAAGCAGCATAGAGAGAGCAGCTTGTTAGGTAAAGCAGCAGAGAGAGCGCAGCTTGTTAGGTAAAGCAGCATAGAGAGAGCAGCTTGTTAGGTAAAGCAGCAGAGAGAGAGCAGCTTGTTAGGTAAAGCAGCAGAGAGAGAGCAGCTTGTTAGGTAAAGCAGCATAGAGAGAGCAGCTTGTTAGGTAAAGCAGCAGAGAGATAGCAGCTTGTTAGGTAAAGCAGCAGAGAGAGAGCAGCTTGTTAGGTAAAGCAGCAGAGAGAGAGCAGCTTGTTAGGTAAAGCAGCATAGAGAGAGCAGCTTGTTAGGTAAAGCAGCAGAGAGAGAGCAGCTTGTTAGGTAAAGCAGCAGAGAGAGAGCAGCTTGTTAGGTAAAGCAGCAGAGAGAGAGCAGCTTGTTAGGTAAAGCAGCATAGAGAGAGCAGCTTGTTAGGTAAAGCAGCAGAGAGAGAGCAGCTTGTTAGGTAAAGCAGCAGAGAGAGAGCAGCTTGTTAGGTAAAGCAGCAGAGAGAGACAGCTTCCTCCCTCTAGGGTGTCAGACAGTCCTCTTCCACAGGAGACAGCAGAGCTGCTGCTGTGCAAATCAACAACTGACCTTTCAGCCAGGAAGCAGAAGCGGCGGGGGGGGGCAGTAAAAAGACTGTCTCTTAAAATAATTGGAGGCCTCTCACCCTTCAATGTTGCGACCCAAACATGTTGGCAGAATGTGTTGCTCTTAGAATAGAAAGAGGTCCTACCAGACATTATTCTTCATGATCAGACGGGATTCTTATCTCAACTACTATAAATAATCTTCAATAATAACAGTATTACTGCCATAGTACTGCTGCCTGGTATGCGCCCTCTCTCTCTCTCTCTCTCTCTCTACCTCTCTCTCTCTCTACCTCTCTCTCTCTCTCTCTCTCTCTCTCTCACACACACACAATCACTCTCTCTCACCCCATTCTCTCTCCCTCTAACCCCCATCTCTCTCCCTCTAACCCCCCTTCTCTCTCCCTCTAACCCCCCTTCTCTCCCCCTCTAATCCCTCTTCTCTCCACATCTCGCTCTCCATCTCTCTCTCCACCCTCTGAATATCTCATGGTGTGTATAGAAGTCATGGTTGGATTTGACTGGATTCAATAATGCATAGACTAGAGCCCAGTCCAAAAATACACTCACAACAGAAATAGCAATCTACCCATGAATAAAACACCTATCCTAGTCTACAGTCCACTCTCCACCAATGGGTTTCACCATAGGGTAACCTGTCTCTGAACAGTCAGTCCCACTAACTTGTCTCTGAACAGTCAGTCCCACTAACCTGTCTCTGAACAGTCAGTCCCACTAACCTGTCACTGAACAGTCAGTCCCACTAACCTGTCTCTGAACAGTCAGTCCCACTAACCTGTCTCTGAACAGTCAGTCAGTCCCACTAACCTGTCTCTGAACAGTCAGTCCCACTAACCTGTCTCTGAACAGTCAGTCCCACTAACCTGTCTCTGAACAGTCAGTCCCACTAACCTGTCTCTGAACAGTCAGTCCCACTAACCTGTCTCTGAACAGTCAGTCCCACTAACCTGTCACTGAACAGTCAGTCCCACTAACCTGTCACTGAACAGTCAGTCCCACTAACCTGTCTCTGAACAGTCAGTCAGTCCCACTAACCTGTCTCTGAACAGTCAGTCCCACTAACCTGTCTCTGAACAGTCAGTCCCACTAACCTGTCTCTGAACAGTCAGTCCCACTAACCTGTCTCTGAACAGTCAGTCCCACTAACCTGTCTCTGAACAGTCAGCCCCACTAACCTGTCTCTGACAGTCAGTCAGTCCCACTAACCTGTCTCTGAACAGTCAGTCCCACAACCTGTCTCTGAACAGTCAGTCAGTCCACCTAACCTGTCTCTGAACAGTCAGTCCCACTAACCTGTCTCTGAACAGTCAGTCAGTCCCACTAACCTGTCTCTGACACAGTCAGTCCCACTAAACCTGTCTCTGAACAGTCAGTCCCACTAACCTGTCTCTGAAACAGTCCAGTCCCCACTAACCTGTCTCTGAACAGTCAGTCCCACTAACCTGTCTCTGAACAGTCAGTCCCACTAACCTGTCTCTGAACAGTCAGTCCCACTAACCTGTCTCTGAACATCAGTCCCCACTAACCTGTCTCTGAACAGTCAGTCCCACTAACCTGTCTCTGAACAGTCAGTCCCACTAACCTGTCTCTGAACAGTCAGTCCACTAACCTGTCTCTGAACAGTTCAGTCCCAACTAACCTGTCTCTGAACAGTCAGTCCCACTAACCTGTCTCTGAACAGTCAGTCCCACTAACCTGTCTCTGAACAGTCAGTCCCACTAACCTGTCTCTGAACAGTCAGTCCCACTAACCTGTCTCTGAACAGTCAGTCCCACTAACCTGTCTCTTGAACAGTACAGTCCCCACTAACCTGTCTCTGACCAAGTCAGTCCCCCACTAACCACCCCCCCCCGGTCTACTGAACAGTCAGTCCCACTAACCTGTCTCTGAACAGTCAGTCCCACTAACCTGTCTCTGAACAGTCAGTCCCATAACCTGTCTGAACAGTCAGTCCACTAACCTGCTGAACAGTCAGTCCCACTAACTGTCTCTGAACAGTCAGTCCCACTAACCTGTCTCTGAACAGTCAGTCCCACTAAACCTGTCTCTGAACAGTCAGTCCCACTAACCCTGTCTCTGAACAGTCAGTCCCACTAACCTGTCTCTGAACAGTCAGTCCCACTAACCTGTCTCTGAACAGTCAGTCCCACTAACCTGTCTCTGAACAGTCAGTCCCACTAACCTGTCTCTGAACAGTCAGTCCCACTAACCTGTCTCTGAACAGTCAGTCCCACTAACCTGTCTCTGAACAGTCAGTCCCACTAACCTGTCTCTGAACAGTCAGTCCCACTAACCTGTCTCTGAACAGTCAGTCCCACTAACCTGTCTCTGAACAGTCAGTCCCACTAACCTGTCTCTGAACAGTCAGTCCCACTAACCTGTCTCTGAACAGTCAGTCCCACTAACCTGTCTCTGAACAGTCAGTCCCACTAACCTGTCTCTGAACAGTCAGTCCCACTAACCTGTCTCTGAACAGTCAGTCCCACTAACCTGTCTCTGAACAGTCAGTCCCACTAACCTGTCTCTGAACAGTCAGTCCCACTAACCTGTCTCTGAACAGTCAGTCCCACTAACCTGTCTCTGAACAGTCAGTCCCACTAACCTGTCTCTGAACAGTCAGTCCCACTAACCTGTCTCTGAACAGTCAGTCCCACTAACCTGTCTCTGAACAGTCAGTCCCACTAACCTGTCTCTGAACAGTCAGTCCCCACTAACCTGTCTCTGAAACAGTCAGTCCCACTAACCTGTCTCTGAACAGTCAGTCCCACTAACCTGTCTCTGAACAGTCAGTCCCACTAACCTGTCTCTGAACCAGTCAGTCACACTAACCTGTCTCTGAACAGTCAGTCCCACTAACCTGTCTCTGAACAGTCAGTCAGTCCCACTAACCTGTCTCTGAACAGTCAGTCCCACTAACCTGTCCTCTGAACAGTCAGTCCCACTAACCTGTCTCTGAACAGTCAGTCCCACTAACCTGTCCTCTGAACAGTCAGTCCCACTAACCTGTCTCTGACAGTCAGTCCCACTAACCTGTCTCTGAACAGTCAGTCCCACTAACCTGTCTCTGAACAGTCAGTCCCACTAACCTGTCTCTGAACAGTCAGTCCCACTAACCTGTCTCTGAACAGTCAGCCACACTAACTTGTCTCTGAACAGTCAGTCCCACTAACCTGTCTCTGAACAGTCAGTCCCACTAACCTGTCTCTGAACAGTCAGTCCCACTAACCTGTCTCTGAACAGTCAGTCCCACTAACCTGTCTCTGAACAGTCAGTCCCACTAACCTGTCTCTGAACAGTCAGCCACACTAACTTGTCTCTGAACAGTCAGTCCCACTAACCTGTCTCTGAACAGTCAGTCCCACTAACCTGTCTCTGAACAGTCAGTCCCACTAACCTGTCTCTGAACAGTCAGTCCCACTAACCTGTCTCTGAACAGTCAGTCCCACTAACCTGTCTCTGAACAGTCAGTCCCACTAACCTGTCTCTGAACAGTCAGTCCCACTAACCTGTCTCTGAACAGTCAGCCACACTAACTTGTCTCTGAACAGTCAGTCCCACTAACCTGTCTCTGAACAGTCAGTCCCACTAACCTGTCTCTGAACAGTCAGTCCCACTAACCTGTCTCTGAACAGTCAGTCCCACTAACCTGTCTCTGAACAGTCAGTCCCACTAACCTGTCTCTGAACAGTCAGTCCCACTAACCTGTCTCTGAACAGTCAGTCCCACTAACCTGTCTCTGAACAGTCAGTCAGTCCCACTAACCTGTCTCTGAACAGTCAGTCCCACTAACCTGTCTCTGAACAGTCAGTCCCACTAACCTGTCTCTGAACAGTCAGTCCCACTAACCTGTCTCTGAACAGTCAGTCCCACTAACCTGTCTCTGAACAGTCAGTCCCACTAACCTGTCTCTGAACAGTCAGTCCCACTAACCTGTCTCTGAACAGTCAGTCCCACTAACCTGTCTCTGAACAGTCAGTCCCACTAACCTGTCTCTGAACAGTCAGTCCCACTAACCTGTCTCTGAACAGTCAGTCAGTCCCACTAACCTGTCTCTGAACAGTCAGTCCCACTAACCTGTCTCTGAACAGTCAGTCCCACTAACTTGTCTCTGAACAGTCACTAACCTGTCTCCTGAACAGTCAGTTCCCACTAACCTGTCTCTGAACAGTCAGTCCCACTAACCTGGTCTCTGAACAGTCAGTCCACTAACCTGTCTCTGAACAGTCGTCCCACTAACCTGTCTCCTGAACAGTCAGTCCACACTAACCTGTCTCTGAACAGTCAGTCCCACTAACCTGTTCTCTGAACAGTCAGTCCCACTAACCCTGTCTCTGAACAGTCAGTCCCACTAACCTGTCTCTGAACAGTCAGTTCCCCACTAACCTGTCTCTGACAGTCAGTCCCCTAACTGTACTGAACAGTCAGTCCCACTAACCTGTCTCTGAACAGTCAGTCCCACTAACCTGTCTCTGAACAGTCAGTCCACTAACCTGTCTCTGAACAGTCAGTCCCACTAACCTGTCTCTGAACAGTCAGTCCCCACTAACCTGTCTCTGAACAGTCAGTCCCACTAACCTGTCTCTGAACAGTCAGTCCCACTAACCTGTCTCTGAACCGTCAGTCCCACTAACCTGTCTCTGAACAGTCAGTCCCACTAACCTGTCTCTGACACAGTCAGGTCCCACTAACCTGTCTCTGAACAGTCAGTCCCACTAACCTGTCTCTGAACAGTCAGTCCCACTACCTGTCACTGAACAGTCAGTCCCACTAACCTGTCTCTGAACAGTCAGTCCCACTAACCTGTCTCTGAACAGTCAGTCCCACTAACCTGTCTCTGAACAGTCAGTCAGTCCCACTAACCTGTCACTGAACAGTCAGTCCCACTAACCTGTCTCTGAACAGTCAGTCCCACTAACCTGTCTCTGAACAGTCAGTCCCACTAACCTGTCTCTGAACAGTCAGTCCCACTAACCTGTCTCTGAACAGTCAGTCCCACTAACCTGTCTCTGAACAGTCAGTCCCACTAACCTGTCACTGAACAGTCAGTCCCACTAACCTGTCTCTGAACAGTCAGTCCCACTAACCTGTCTCTGAACAGTCAGTCAGTCCCACTAACCTGTCTCTGAACAGTCAGTCCCACTAACCTGTCTCTGAACAGTCAGTCCCACTAACCTGTCTCTGAACAGTCAGTCCCACTAACCTGTCTCTGAACAGTCAGTCAGTCCCACTAACCTGTCTCTGAACAGTCAGTCCCACTAACCTGTCTCTGAACAGTCAGTCCCACTAACCTGTCTCTGAACAGTCAGTCCCACTAACCTGTCTCTGAACAGTCAGTCCCACTAACCTGTCTCTGAACAGTCAGTCCCACTAACCTGTCTCTGAACAGTCAGTCAGTCCCACTAACCTGTCTCTGAACAGTCAGTCCCACTAACCTGTCTCTGAACAGTCAGTCCCACTAACCAGGCATGTTTATCCCCTGAGAAGGCTGCTTTCACAGCTCTATCTTCTCACCTATCACCTCACAGCTCTAACTCACATCTTCTCACCTATCACCTCAAAGCCCTAACTCACATCTCCTCACCTATCACCTCACAGCCCTAACTCACATCTCCTCACCTATCACCTCACAGCCCTAACTCACATCTCCTCACCTATCACCTAACAGCCCTAACTCACATCTCCTCACCTATCATCTCTAACTCACATCTTCTCACCTAACAGCCCTAACTCACATCTCCTCACCTATCACCTCACAGCCCTAACTCACATCTCCTCACCTATCACCTCACAGCCCTAACTCACATCTTCTCACCTATCACCTCACAGCCCTAACTCACATCTCCTCACCTATCACCTCACAGCCCTAACTCACATCTCCTCACCTATCACCTCACAGCCCTAACTCACATCTCCTCACCTAGCATCTCACAGCCCTAACTCACATCTCCTCACCTATCACCTCACAGCCCTAACTCACATCTTCTCACCTATCACCTCACAGCCCTAACTCACATCTTCTCACCTATCACCTCACAGCCCTAACTCACATCTTCTCACCTATCACCTCACAGCTCTAACTCAGAGGATAGGTATCTTAAAACCCTGTGTAAAGCTGAACAACAACAGATGATAAACGGCTAGCTAGGGTAGCTGCTGTGGATTTCCTCATTAGCATAACAATCCCAACAGGCTGCCTGGGAAGTCCCATAATATCTTCCACACAGCAATTAAACCCCTATCTTTAGAAAACCCCATTTCAGCTTCTGTTGCTTTATGGAACGGCCATGTTTGGCCTGACAATACCAGTCATGAGATCATAACAATACCAGTAATGAGAACATAACAATACCAGTAATGAGAACACAACAATACCAGTAATGAGAACATAACAATACCAGTCATGAGAACACAACAATACCAGTAATGAGAACATAACAATACCAGTAATGAGAACACAACATTACCAGTAATGAGAACACAACAATACCAGTAATGAGAACACAACAATACCAGTAATGAGATCACAACAATACCAGTAATGAGAACATAACAATACCAGTAATGAGAACACAACAATACCAGTCATGAGAACACAACAATACCAGTAATGAGAACACAACAATACCAGTAATGAGAACACAACAATACCAGTAATGAGAACACAACAATACCAGTAATGAGAACATAACAATACCAGTAATGAGAACATAACAATACCAGTAATGAGAACATAACAATACCAGCAGGCATTGACACAAACAGATGTAGGACCAGGCTACCATTTCAGTAAGACGAGGCTGAATATTCATACCAGTTAATGGCAGCAGTGTTGTCATTTGACTCTGTTCCAGTCTGCTCTGCTGCGTACCATTACTGTCACATCCTAGTCTCTGATTGGTGCATTAATGCAAAGCCAACCATTTATACTTAAAAGGTCCAATGCAGATGTTTTTATCTCAATATCAAATCATTTCTGGGTAACAATAAAGTACCTTACTGTGATTGTTTTCAATTAAAATGGTCAAAAGAAACAAATAGCTTCTTAGCAAAGAGCAATTTCTCAAGTAATCATTTTGCAAGTACTGTCTGGGAGTGGCCTGAGTGGGGAGGGGAAAACTGAAAACTAGCTGTCATTGGCAGAGAGGTTTGGAACTCTCTTTCTTATTGGTCTATTACCTAATTTAACGACTGGTGATGTCACCAGACAGGCAAAAACTCCATCCCACCAAAAAAGGCTGACATTTCAGGCGGTCTTTTCAAACAGCTCTTCCACTAAAAAGCATTATCATTATTTTCACAATGTCACAGTATTCTTCCAACCTCATAGTGTGGAAATATACACTACATGACCAAAAGTATGTGCTCGTCGAATATCTCATTCCAAAATCATGGGCATTAATATGGAGTTGGTCCCCCCCCTTTGCTGCTATAACAGCCTCCACTCTTCTGGGAAGGCTTTCCACTAGATGTTGGAACATTGCTGCAGGGACTTGCTTCCATTCAGCCACAAGAGCATTAGTGAGGTCGGGCACTGATTCGTCCGTCGGACTGCCAGATGGTGAAGCGTGATTCATCACTCCAGAGAATACGTTTCTACTGCTGTCCAATGGAGGCGAGATTTACACCACTCCAGCCGACACTTGGCATTGCGGATGTTGATCTTAGGCTTGAGTGGGGCTGCTCAGCCATGGACACCCATTTAATGAAGCTCCCGACTAACAGTTCTTGTGCTGACGTTGCTTCCAGAGGCAGTTTGGAACTCGGTAGTGAGTGTTGCAACCGAGGACAAACTATTGATACATGCTACACGCTTCAGCACTCGGTGGTCCCGTTCTGTGAGCTTGTGTGGCCTACCACTTCATGGCTGAGCCGTTGTTGCTCCTAGACGTTTCCACTTCACAATAACAGCACTTACAGTTGACCGGGGGCAGCTCTAGCAGGGCAGAAATGTGACGAACTGACTTGTTGGAAAGGTGGTATCCTATGACGGTGCCCCGTTGAAAGTCACTGACCTCTTCAGTACGGGCCATTCTACTGCCAATGATTGCATGGCTGTGTGCTTAATTTTATACACCCGGCTGAAATAGCCGAATCCACGAATTTGAAGGGGTGCCCACACACTTTGTATATAGGGCGGCAGGTAGCTTAGTGGTTAAGAGCGTTGTGCCAGTAACCGAAAGGTCGCTGGTTCTAATCCCCGAGCCGACTAGGTGAAAAATCTGTCGATGTGCCCTTGAGCAAGGCACTTAACCCTAATTGCTCCCGTAAGTGGCTCTGGATAAGAGCTTCTGCTAACTGACTAAAATGTAAAATGTATATACAGTGCCTTCAGAAAGTATTCAGACCCCTTGACTTTTTCCACATTTTGTTAAGTTACAGCCTTATTCTAAAATTGATTAAATAAATAAAAATCCTCAACAATCTACACCCAATACCCCATAATGACAAAGCAAAAACAGGTTTTTAGAAATTTTTGCAAATGTATTAAAAATAAAAAACTGAAATACATAATTTACATAAGTATTCAGACCCTTTGCTATGAGACACGAAATTGATCTCAGGTGCATCCTGTTTCCATTGATCATCTTTGAGATGTTTCTACAACTTGATTGGTGTCCACCTGTGGTCAATTAAATTGATTGGACAGGATTTGGAAAGGCACACACCTGTCTATATAAGGTCCCACAGTTGAAAGTGCATGTCAGAGCAAAAACCAAGCCATGACGTTGAAGGAATTGTCCGTAGAGCTCCGAGACCGGACTGTGTCGAAGCACAGATCTGGGGAAGGGTACCAAAAAATGTCTGCAGCATTGAAGGTCCCCAAGAACACAGTGACCTCCATCATTCTTAAATGGAAGAAGTTTGGAACCACCAAGAGTGGTCTAAGGTGCTGCATCGCAGTGCTAGCTGTGCCACTAGAGATCCTGGTTCGAATCCAGGCTCTGTCGTAGCCGGCTGCGACCGGGAGACCCATGGGGCGGCGCGCAATTGGCCCAGCGTCGTCCAGGGTAGGGGAGGGAATGGCCGGCAGGGATGTAGCTCAGTTGATAGAGCATGGCGTTTGCAACGCCAGGGTTGTGGGTTCGATTCCCACAGGGGGTATGAAAAAAACAAACAACATTTTTTTAATAATGTTTGCACTAACTGTAAGTCGCTCTGGATAAGAGCGTAGGCTAAATTACTAAAATGTAATGCCATTTAGCAGACGTCACTGCGACAACAATTTACCTAGCTGGTAAATTCGCTCTGGCTATATACTCCGATTTCAGACCAGTGTGCCAGAGCGCAGAATAACTGATTAATTTTACGAATGCTCAACATCCGTTTAATATGGCCGGTTTCAGTAAACGTTGCTCGGATCAACCCTACTCCTTGGCCTGAGCGTCCAGTGGGCGCTCTGAACGCCCCGGAGCGAAACGCTCTGAATTTACGAACTGACAATGCTCTGAGTTTACGAACACCCAGAGCGCACTCTGAGCACACTCTGGCACTCCAGATTGAATTTACGAACCCACCCGTAGTATAAACCAGCCTTTAGTCTTGATATCTGTGGTTGTTTAGTACATGGCCTCACATGTAACTCCTTAAAGAGATGGGAGGGGCTAAAGGGTGTGAACGATGCTGAATGGGTGTCGACAAAGAAGAGCTCTCCAGTAGGTACCAAAACATTCAAGGGCCATTTTCTCAAAAGTGAGGTTACAAGTTTATCAACTTTCAAAGCAGAATTACTTTCCCATTGTCCCTCAACTGTAGTATATGATATACAATTTTCTAGCTCTGAGTCTCTACTTTCATCCAATGTAAAAAACACAATTTCATGCTACATAAGACAGAATTGAGTCGGTCGGTCACATATTAAACACAGGAATATCAAGTTTTTGGCAGAACTGGGCCTTTAACTCTACAAGTTGTTTTCTGTCTACCATGGTGACAAACACAAGTGTGCATCCCAAATGGCACCCTATTCCCTATATAGTGCACTACTGGCCCTGGTCAACAGTAGTGCACTATATAGGGAATAGGGTGCCATTTGGGACACAGCCAAACACAAGTCTTCCCTCAACATAATTGAATCTCTTTAGGTTTAATTGCAGACAGCAAAAGCACTAGACATGTCCATTTGTCACTGAGGACCATAGAACACCATTTTGTGCTTCATCGCCTCAATTTCTGCTGTTCAATTCAATTGAATTAGCAGAGTGAGATTCACTGAGTTAATTGAACTACTGTCTGTCTGGTGGTAGACTGTGTGTGTGTGTGTGTGTGTGTGTGTGTGTGTGTGTGTGTGTGTGTGTGTGTGTGTGTGTGTGTGTGTGTGTGTGTGTGTGTGGTAGATTGACAGGCTTAATGGATGCTGATACAGAGTAGAGTTGATGAACATAAACAGAAAAAACAGACACAGTGAATAGCCTCTGGATGGAGAAGTCATTATGCTAGCTCTCAGAGTAGAAACAGACACAGTGAATAGCCTCTGCATGGAGAAGTCATTATGCTAGCTCTCAGAGTAGAAACAGACACAGTGAATAGCCTCTGCATGGAGAAGTCATTATGCTAGCTCTCAGAGTAGAAACAGACACAGTGAATAGCCTCTGGATGGAGAAGTCATTATGCTAGCTCTCAGAGTAGAAACAGACACAGTGAATAGCCTCTGGATGGAGAAGTAATTATGCTAGCTCTCAGTGTAGAAACAGACACAGTGAATAGCCTCTGCATGGAGAAGTCATTATGCTAGCTCTCAGAGTAGAAACAGACACAGTGAATAGCCTCTGGATGGAGAAGTCATTATGCTAGCTCTCAGAGTAGAAACAGACACAGTGAATAGCCTCTGCATGGAGAAGTCATTATGCTAGCTCTCAGAGTAGAAACAGACACAGTGAATAGCCTCTGGATGGAGAAGTCATTATGCTAGCTCTCAGAGTAGAAACAGACACAGTGAATAGCCTCTGGATGGAGAAGTCATTATGCTAGCTCTCAGAGTAGAAACAGACACAGTGAATAGCCTCTGGATGGAGAAGTCATTATGCTAGCTCTCAGAGTAGAAACAGACACAGTGAATAGCCTCTGGATGGAGAAGTCATTATGCTAGCTCTCAGAGTAGAAACAGACACAGTGAATAGCCTCTGGATGGAGAAGTCATTATGCTAGCTCTCAGGGTAGAAACAGACACAGTGAATAGCCTCTGGATGGAGAAGTCATTATGCTAGCTCTCAGAGTAGAAACAGACACAGTGAATAGCCTCTGCATGGAGAAGTCATTATGCTAGCTCTCAGAGCAGAAACAGACACAGTGAATAGCCTCTGCATGGAGAAGTCATGATGCTAGCTCTCAGTGTAGAAACAGACACAGTGAATAGCCTCTGCATGGAGAAGTCATTATGCTAGCTCTCAGAGTAGAAACAGACACAGTGAATAGCCTCTGCATAGAGAAGTCATTATGCTAGCTCTCAGAGTAGAAACAGACACAGTGAATAGCCTCTGGATGGAGAAGTCATTATGCTAGCTCTCAGAGCAGAAACAGACACAGTGAATAGCCTCTGCATGGAGAAGTCATTATGCTAGCTCTCAGAGTAGAAACAGACACAGTGAATAGCCTCTGCATGGAGAAGTCATTATGCTAGCTCTCAGTGTAGAAACAGACACAGTGAATAGCCTCTGCATAGAGAAGTCATTATGCTAGCTCTCAGTGTAGAAACAGACACAGTGAATAGCCTCTGGATGGAGAAGTCATTATGCTAGCTCTCAGTGTAGAAACAGACACAGTGAATAGCCTCTGGATGGAGAAGTCATTATGCTAGCTCTCAGAATAGAAACAGACACAGTGAATAGCCTCTGGATGGAGAAGTCATTATGCTAGCTCTCAGAATAGAAACAGACACAGTGAATAGCCTCTGCATGGAGAAGTCATTATGCTAGCTCTCAGAGTAGAAACAGACACAGTGAATAGCCTCTGCATGGAGAAGTCATTATGCTAGCTCTCAGAGTAGAAACAGACACAGTGAATAGCCTCTGCATGGAGAAGTCATTATGCTAGCTCTCAGAGTAGAAACAGACACAGTGAATAGCCTCTGCATGGAGAAGTCATTATGCTAGCTCTCAGAGTAGAAACAGACACAGTGAATAGCCTCTGCATGGAGAAGTCATTATCCTAGCTCTCAGAGTAGAAACAGACACAGTGAATAGCCTCTGGATGGAGAAGTCATTATGCTAGCTCTCAGAGTAGAAACAGACATAGTGAATAGCCTCTGGATGGAGAAGTCATTATGCTAGCTCTCAGAGTAGAAACAGACACAGTGAATAGCCTCTGCATGGAGAAGTCATTATGCTAGCTCTCAGAGTAGAAACAGACACAGTGAATAGCCTCTGGATGGAGAAGTCATTATGCTAGCTCTCAGAGTAGAAACAGACACAGTGAATAGCCTCTGGATGGAGAAGTCATTATGCTAGCTCTCAGAGTAGAAACAGACACAGTGAATAGCCTCTGGATGGAGAAGTCATTATGCTAGCTCTCAGAGTAGAAACAGACACAGTGAATAGCCTCTGGATGGAGAAGTCATTATGCTAGCTCTCAGAGTAGAAACAGACACAGTGAATAGCCTCTGGATGGAGAAGTCATTATGCTAGCTCTCAGAGTAGAAACAGACACAGTGAATAGCCTCTGCATGGAGAAGTCATTATGCTAGCTCTCAGAGTAGAAACAGACACAGTGAATAGCCTCTGGATGGAGAAGTCATTATGCTAGCTCTCAGAGTAGAAACAGACACAGTGAATAGCCTCTGCATGGAGAAGTCATTATGCTAGCTCTCAGAGTAGAAACAGACACAGTGAATAGCCTCTGCATGGAGAAGTCATTATGCTAGCTCTCAGAGTAGAAACAGACACAGTGAATAGCCTCTGGATGGAGAAGTTTCTTAAAATGCTACTTTTACTTGAGTAAAAAAACAATAATTCTCTCTCTCTTTCTCTCCTCTTCCAAGATGAGTGTTCTTCAGCCTGAATCGGATGAGATGCCCCCCTCCACCATCACCCTGACCCCCGTCACCACCCCCACCCCGACCCCCGTCAAAGAAGAGCTGGAGTGTAAAATCTGCTACCAGAGCTACAATGCCCACAGCCGCAGGCCCAAGATCCTGGACTGCCTCCACCGGGTGTGCGCCCGCTGCCTCAACAAGATCCTGGACCTGGGGGACGTCTTGGGCCTCATTTCCTGCCCCTTCTGCCGACACGAAACAGAGGTCAGCGAATACGAGGTGTCGGGCCTCCCTGACGACTCCAAAATCATGTCCTGCCTGGCCGTCAGGGATAAGTCCTGGAGCTCCGACCACAGCAAAGAGGTGGTCCTCACCCCCAAGAGCCTGTCCATCAACAGGGTCAATGGTACTGGGACAGAGAATATCAACAGGGTCAATGGTACTGGGACAGAGAACATCAACAGGGTCAATGGTACTGGGACAGAGAATATCAACAGGGTCAATGGTACTGGGACAGAGAATATCAACAGGGTCAATGGTACTGGGACAGAGAACATCAACAGGGTCAATGGTACTGGGACAGAGAATATCAAACAGGGGTCAATGGTTTATGGGCGGGACAGGAAATATCAACCGGGTCATTGGTACTTGGCGACAGAGAACATCTAACAGGGTCAAGGGGGTATAATGGGACAGAGAATATCAACAGGGTCAATGGGTACTGGGACAGAGAACATCAACAGGGTCCAATGGGTACTGGGGACAGAGAATTATCAACAGGGTCAATGGTACTGGGAAATCAAGGGTCAATGGGGGGAATATCAACAGGGGTCAACGGGTACTGGGACAGAGACTATCAACAGGGTCAATGGTACTGGGACAGAGAATATCAACAGGGTCAATGGTAGTGGGACAGTATTCTCTGTTGCACAAACCTAGATATCTCTCCTCTCTCTCTCTCTCTCTCTCTCAATTTCAATTCAAATCAGTAGTCTGTATTGACATGGCAAGTTAAATTACTTACATTGTCAAAAGTATACATATACCAAAAATGGTGGGACCAACAGCAATAATAATAGTAGTAGTGGAAATGGGATTACCATTAACAGCAACTACAACAACAATATTAATGAGAATAACAATACATTAAAGCAATAGTAGTCGACCAATCTCAACCTGACTGAGAAGACACATGACATGGTATGAAAGCCAAAACAAAACAGGAAATATTATTGACATTACATTACACTTTTCACTGGCTGTCCCTCAGGTTGTGGCAGGAGGACACATATTTGGCTGCTGAAATTGCACATTTTGGGTTTTTACCCAATACATATTTGTTTTTTTCTTAATATTTTATAGTTTCAAATTCTTTGTACTGAATGATAATTTTGGGAAAGAAAGATTCTCTTAGGTCAGAGTATTTGTCACAGTGTAATAGGAAATGCAGCTCTGTCTCTACCTCTCCCCGGGGGCAGAGTGAGCACAGCCTGTCCTCTCTGGGCAGCCAGGTTTGCCTGTGATGACCGGTCTCTATAGACAGACTGTGCTCACTGAGTCTGTACCTAGTCAGTGTTTTCCTCAGTTTTCTATCAGTCACAGTGGTCAGATAGTCTGCCACCATGTACTGTCTGTTTAGAGCCAAATAGCATTGAAGTTTACTTTGATTTTTTGTGATACATTTTTATTTTTGCTTTGTGATGATTTGGTTGTGCCAGATGTTCTGAGTGCTGTCCTGAGGCTCTATGAGGTTGGTTTTGGTTAGTGAACTGAGCCTCAGAACCAGCTGGCTGAGGGGAATCTCAGTTATTCGCTCTCTCTGTCTCTTTGATCAAACAGACCATGAGGAGCTCTAGAGGCCATGTTCCTCTTGCCAGTCCATGACAGACTGACTGGCTATGAAAAGGACAACAACTGATATGTCATTGAAAAAAATGGGAAATGATGATTAAATAATGACTATATTTATTGTTGCTTCTTTCTTTCTTTAAAACAACACATTTAAATAATCAATGATTTGTCTTATTTTCCCCCCAGATTAAACCAATCAAAAGCTCCATACTTCCATCAGTAGATTAAAGTCATCAGGAATAACATCAACTAGGCTATAATGAGGGGAGGGAGGAGGAGGACAGGGGAGAGGAGGAGGAAGACAGGGGAGAGAGGAGGACACAGGGGTGGGCGGGACTGAGAGGACCCGGAGGAAAGGGGATGAGAGAGCAAGGAGGAAGAAAAGGGGATTGAGAGAGAGGAGGAAGAAGAAGATAAGGGTGCGGTGCAACTCGAGAGGAGAAAGAAAGGGGAGGAGCAGAGAGGAAGAAGAAAGGGAGAGAGAGGGGAGAGGATGAGGATGGAGGAGGACGCGGGTATGAGAGGACGGATTGGATGGGACGGAGGAATGAAAGGGGGATAGAGGAGGAGGAGGTAAAGAGCGAGAGAGGGAGGAGGGAAGACAAGGGTCGGAGGAGAAGGAGGACGAAGAAAGGGGGAGAGGAGAGGTAAGAAAGGGACGAGAGGAGGAGGGCATACCAGCAACGTGGGGAATGAGAGGAGGAGGAAGACCAGGGCGTGAGACGAGGAGGAGAAAGACACGGGAGAGCAGGTAGGAGGAAGACAGGGGAGAGGAGCGATGCAAGAAAGGGGAGAGGAGGAGGAGGATAGAAAGGGAGAGAGGGGGAGATGGAGCGGGAGGGGGGAAAAGGGGAGGTACGAGCGAGGAGGAGGAGGACAGGGGAGCGAGAAAGTGGAGAACGGAATCGAGGAGGAGGCAAAGTAGGGAGAGAGGACGGAGAGGGGAGGAGGCAGGAGAGGGGAGAGAGGTAGCGAACAGGAAGAAAGGCGGACCTATGAGGCGAGGCGGAGGAAGGGGAGGAAAGAGGAGAGAGGTACGCGTATCAGGAAGGAAAAGGTGGGATATTAACCAAGAGAGGATGAAGAAAGGGGAGAGGAGGAGATGGAGGGAACAGAGTGAGAGAGGCAGGAGGAACAGACAGCGGGAAAGAGAGGGAGGAAGCAGGGGAGAGGAGGAGGAGCAGGAGGAAGAAAGCGGGAGCGAGGTGGAACGAGGAGACGAGGGAGGGAAAGGGGAAGAGGAGGAGGAGGAAAGGGGAGAGACGAGGGGGAGAGGACGAGGAGGAGGACGGGGATGAAGCCAGGAGGGAGACAGAAAGAGGGAGAGAGGAGGAGAAGAAAGGGGAGGAATGAGCAGGAGGAGAGGGAGAGGAGGAGGAGAGGGGAGAGAGGAGAGGAAGATCTCTTACAGGGGAGATAAGGAGGAGAGGAGAGGAGGAGGAGTAGGACGAGGGGAGAGAGGAGGAGGAAGACAGGGGAGAGGAGGAGGAGGACAGAGGAGAGAGGAGGAGGAAGACAGGGGAGAGGGAGGACAGAAGACCCAAAGGGGGGAGAGGGGAGGAGGAAGACAGGGGAGAGAGGAGGAGGAAGACAGGGGAGAGAGGAGGAGGAAGACAGGGGAGGACGAGAGGCGGAGAAGACAGGGGAGAGAGGACGAGGAAGAACAGGGGAGAGAAGGAGGAGAAGACAGGGGAGAGAGGGAGGGGAAGACCGGGGAGAGAGGAGGAGGAAGAAAGCGGGAAGAGAGGAGGGGAGAAGACAGGGGAGAGAGAGAGAGAGGGAGCGAGGAAGACAGGGGAGAGGAGGGAGGAGGAAGACAGGGGAGATGAGGGGAGAGGAGGGAGCAGGAGGAGGACGGGGAGAGGAGGAGGAGAGGGAGGAGGTAGGAGAGCGGGAGAGAGGAGGAGGAAGGACGGGGGAGGAGGAGGAGGACAGAGGAAGAGGGGAGGAGGAAGACAAGAGGAGAGGAGGAGGAAGAAGACAGGGGAGAAGAGGAGGGAGGGACAGCGGAGAGGGGGGGGGTGAGGAGGAGAAGACAGGGAGAGAGGAGGGAGGAAGAAGGGGAGAGAGGAGGGAGGAAGACAGGGGGAGAGAGAGAGGAGGAAGAGGAGAGGAGGAGGACGGGGAGAGAGGAGGAGAGGGAGAGCGAGGGAGCGAAGCCAGGGAGAGAGGAGGAGGACAGAGGAGAGAGGAAGGAGGAAGGAAAAGGGGGGAGAGAGGAGAGAAGAAGGGGAGAGGGGAGAGGAGGAGGAGAGGAAGACAGGGGAGAGGAGGAGGAGGACAGCGGAGAAGGAGGAGGAAGACAGGGGAAGAGAGGGGAAGACAGGGGGAGAGGAGGAGGAGGAGACAGGGGAGCGAGGTGAGAGGAGAGGAGGAGGACAGGGAGAGGAGGAGTGAGGACAGGGGAGAGAGTGGATGAGGAAACAAGGGAGGAGGATGCGACAGGGCAGAGAGGCAGGAGGAAGAAAGGGGGAGAGCATGAGACGGAGGAAGAAGACAAGTGGGAGGAGAGGAGGAGAGGAGCAGCGAGGAGGAGAGGTCGGCGAGATCCGTCGCAGATGGGAGGGTAGGAAGAAAGGGGACGAGGAGGAGGAGGAAAAGGATGGAGAGAGGAGGAGGAAAGAAAGGGGATGCAGAGGAGGAGGAACGACAAGGGGTACGAGAGGAGGCAGGAAGACAAGGCGGAGAGGGAGAGAGGAGGAGAGGATGAGGAGGACGCACAAAGGGGATTGAGAGCGACGGAGAGGGCGAGCCGTCCCCCCACTGGGAGAGAGAGGAGAGGGAGGAAGGAAAGGGGAGAGAGGAGGAGAGGAAGACGGGGAGAGAGGAGGAGGAAGAAAGGGCGATGAGGAGGAGAGGAGAAGCGGCAGAGAGGCAGGAGGAAGAAAGGGGACGCAGGTCCTGAGACGAGGAGGAGGAAGGAAAGGGGACAGAGAGGAGGAGGAAGAAAGGGAGAGAGGAGAGAGGAAACATGGGGATGAGAGGAGGAAGACAGGGCGGGGGAGAGAGAGGGGATAGAGAGGGAGGAGGAAGAAAGGGGAGAGGAGGAGGAAGACAGGCGAGAGAGGAGGGGAGGAAGACAGGGAGAGTTACGAGAGGAGGAGGCAGACAGGGGAGAGAGGAGGAGGAAGCGGAAGACAGGGGAGAGGAGGAAGGAGGAAGACAGGCGGAGAGAGGAAGGAGGCAGAGAACAGGGGAGGAGGGAAGACATGGGGAGAGAGGAGGAGGAAGGACAGGGATGGAAGGGGGGGGGGGGGAGGGAGGAGGAAGACAGGGGAGAGAGGAGGAGGGAAGACAGGGGAGAGAGAGGAGGAAGACAGGGGAGAGAGGAGGAGGAAGACAGGGGAGAGAGGAGGAGGAAGACAGGGGAGAGAGGAGGAGGAAGACAGGGGGAGAGAGGAGGAGGAAGACAGGGGGAGAGGAGGAGGAAGACAGGGGAGAGCGGAGGAGAGAAGACAGGGAGAGGAGAGGAGGAAGACAGGGGAGAGAGGAGAGGACGACACGGGGGAGGAGAAGGAGGAGGGAAGACAGGGGGGGAGGAGGAGGAAGCCAGGGGAGAGAGGAGGAGGAAGACAGGGGAGAGAGGAGGAGGAAGACAGGGGAGAGAGGAGGAGGAAGACAGGGGAGAGAGGAGGAGGAAGACAGGGGAGAGAGGAGGGAGGAGAGGAGGAGGAGAGACAGGGGAGAGAGGAGGAGAGGAGAGGGAGGAGGAAGACAGGGGAGAGAGGAGGAGAGGGGAGGAGGAGGAGACAGGGGAGAGAGGGGAGGAAGACAGGGGGAGAGAGGAGGAGGAGGGAAGACAGGGGATGAGAAGCGGCGGAGGAAAGACCAGGGGAGAGGAGGAGGAAGACAGGCGGAGAGAGGAGGAAGACAGGGGGAGAGGAGGAGGAAGACAGGGGAGAGAGAGGAGGAAGACAGGGGAGAGAGGAGGAGGAAGACAGGGGAGAGAGGAGGAGGAAGACAGGGGAGAGAGGAGGAGGAAGACAGGGGAGAGAGGAGGAAGACAGGGGAGAGAGGTGGAGGAAGACAGGGGAGAGGTTACAGAGTAGAGTCCAGCCTCCTGCTACAGAGAGTTGAGGCCCGCAGAAACAGAATAATGAGCTAGGTTACAGCCTTATTCTAAAATTGATTAAATAGTTTTTTCTCCCTCATCAATCTACACACAATACCCCATAATGACGAAGCAAAAACAGGATTTCAGACATTTCTGCTAATTTATAAAAAATAAAAAACTGAAATATCACATTTACATAAGTATTCAGACCCTTTACTCAGTATTTTGTTGAAGCACCTTTGGCAGCGATTACAGCCTCGAGTCTTGGCATGGGTCCTCAGATCCTCAAAAACGTCTACAGCTGCACCATCTAGAGCATCCTGACTGGTTGCATCACCGCCTGGTATGGCAACTGCTCGGCCTCCGACCGCAAGGCACTACAGAGGGTAGTGCATACGGCCCAGTACATCACTGGGGCCAAGCTTCCTGCCATCCAGGACCTCTATACCAGGTGGTGTCAGAGGAAGGCCCTCAAAATTGTCAAAGACTCCAGCCACCCTAGTCATAGACTGTTCTCTCTGCTACCGCACGGCAAGCGGTACCGGAGCGCGAAGTCTAGGTCCAAAAGCCTCCTCAACAGCTTCTACCCCCAAGCCATAAGACTCCTGAACAGCTAATCATGGCTACCCGGACTATTTGCACTTCCTCTCAAGCTCTGTCAGGTTGGATGGGGAGCGTCGCTGCACAGTTATTTTCAGGTCTCTCCAGAGATGTTAGATCGGGTTCAAGTCCGGCCTCTGGCTGGGCCACTCAAGGACATTCAGAGACTTGTCCTGAAGCTACTCCTGCGTTGTCTTGGCTGTGTGCTTAGGGTTGTTGTCCTGTTGGAAGGTGAACCTTCACCCCAGTCTGAGGTCCTGAGCGCTCTGGAGCAGGTTTTCATGAAAGATCTCTCTGTACTTTGCTCCGTTCATCTTTCCCTCGATCCTGACTAGTCTCCCAGTCCCTGCCGCTGAAAAACATCCCCACAGCATGATGCTGTCACCACCATGGTTCACCGTAGTGATGGTGGCAGGTTTCCTCCAGACGTGACGCTTGGAAGTCAGGCCAAAGTGTTCAATCTTGGTTTCATCAGACCAGAGAATCTTATTTCTCATGGTCTGAGTCCTTTAGGTGCCTTTTGGCAAACTCCAAGCGAGCTGTCATGTGCCTTTTACTGAGGAGTGGCTTCCGCCTGGCCACTACCATAAAGGCCTGATTGGTGGAGTGCTGCAGAGATGGTTGTCCTTCTGCAATTTGTAAGTCGCTCTGGATAAGAGCGTCTGCTAAATGACGTAAATGTAAATGTATATGGAAGGTTCTCCCATCTCCACAGAGGAACTCTAGAGCTCTGTCAGAGTGACCATCGGGTTTTTGGTCACCTCCCTGACCAAGGCCCTTCTCCCCTGATTGCTCAGTTTGGCCGGGCGGCCAGCTCTAGGAAGAGTCTTGGTGGTTCCAAACTTCTTCCATTTCAGAATGATGGAGGCCACTGTGTTCTTGGGGACCTTCAATGCTGCAGACATTTTTTGGTACCCTTCCCCAGATCTGTGCTTCGACACAGTCCTGTCTCGGAGCTCTACGGACAATTCCTTCGACGTCATGGCTTGGTTTTTGCTCTGACATGCACTGTCAACTGTGGGACCTTATATAGACAGGTGCGTGCCTTTCCAAATCCTGTCCAATCAATTTAATTGACCACAGGTGGACACCAATCAAGTTGTAGAAACATCTCAAGGATGATCAATGGAAACAGCATGCACCTGAGCTCAATTTCGAGTCTCATAGCAAAGGGTCTGAATACTTGTAAATAAGGTATTTTGGTTTTCTATTTTTAATAAATTACCATACATTTCTAAAAACCTGTTTTCACTTTGTCATTATGGGGTATTGTGTGTAGATTGATGAGGATTATTATTATTTTTAATCCATTTTAGAATGAGGCTGTAATGTAACAAAAATGTGGAAAAAGTCAAGGCAGAGAAGAATGGGAGAAACTCCCCAAATACAGGTGTGCCAAGCTTGTAGCGTCATACCCAAGAAGACTGGAGGCTGTAATCACTGCCAAAGGTGCTTCAACAAAGTACTGAGTAAAGGGTCTGAATACTTATGTAAATGTGATATTTCAGTTTTTTTTTTTAATAATAAATGTGCACAAATTTCTAAAAACCTGTTTTTGCTTCGTCATTATGGGGTATTGTGTGTTGATTGATGAGAAAAACAACAACAATTTAATCCATTTTTAGAATAAGGCTGTAACGTAACAAAATGTGGAAAAAGTCAAGGGGTCTGAATACTTTCCGAATGCGCTGTAGTTAATCCTGTTCATAACATCTCCATTTACAAAGACCCAGGTAAAGACTATAGACACTCCCCAAAATACTGTTTTGCATTCAGTGCATACTCTTCTTTCCTCCTATAAAACATTTAGTTTTTTTTAAATGGTGCAAAATGGCAAAAACAAACCATTTAATTCTGAAGCAAAACCCAGAAATTACTAAGATCTATCCCAAAATCTATATATGGAACACAATCAAATATTCAACACCTTTTAAGGCATTTCAGGCAAATGTGCGGAATGAATTTTAATAAAGCTTTAATAATTTAGTCAATCTTCCCTCTCCGCTCTCCATCTTTCACTCCCACTCAATTCAATTTCAATATTAACTAAGTATGTTAACTCTCTCTCTCTCTCGCTCTCTCTCTCTTTCTCTCTCTCTCTCTCTCTGTCTCTGTCTCTCTCTCTCTCTCTCGCTCTCTCTCTCTCGCTCTCTCTCTCCCGCTCTCTCTCCCGCTCTCTCTCACTGTGAGAGTACTTTCTTCTCACTTCCCTCAGATGGGTGCAAGGCGAGGGCTGCTATGTTGCATGTGTAATGTACACAAAAACAATAGCTGGAACGACCGAGCGAGCAGACGCGAACTGGCTGAGTCAATTCAGTGACTAGCTTTGCACTTGGCTAGCTATGTATTTAGATTGTAGTTAGGTATTGTTGGTAGTTATCGTGGGTTGTTGTATGTAATTATTGTAGGTTAGTATTGTATTTGGCGGCGCCGGGCGTAGCACGAAGCTAGCTGGCTAACCCTCCACCTGGACTAGCTGGCGAGTAGCAATTAGCAACGGTATAGTTATTTCACGCCTGGGAGTGCCTGTGGTTACGCCAGCTGGCTGCCTACAATGATTACATACAATAATTGCCTACCATTCAGCTGTTTTCTAACCTCATTGTCTGAACCGTTAATGTTAGGTAGCAAGTGGCTACTGTGCTTGAAATGTAGCTAGCTTGTTGCTACCTGGATAGCTACTAGTAAACAATAGCTGGAACGACCTGGCGAACAGACGCGAACTGGCTGAGTCAATTCAGTGGCTAGCTTTGCACTTGGCTAGCTAACAGTAGCTGCTAGGGGTAAGTCATAACCTACATTTGGGTTTTGTTTTTTTACATATTGATAGCCCGAGTTGTTCAGGGAATTCGGGACATGGGTGACTAGTTAACGTTAGTTTGGCTCTCTCTGTGTGTTCGTGCCGTTCGTGCTGCGCCTAGTTAGCTAGCTGAGTTAGTCTATTCATAGAAACATTGAACCGCTGTAGTTTACAACAATTATAGTTTCTGAGGTGGAAGTTGGGAGAGTTATATTTGGGAGTTGTGGTGAGGGAGGCCCGCTCTCTCCTTTCCCAGATGTTTAGTTCATTTCATTCCGATCTCCTCTGCATTATTGTAGCCATTTGCTGCAGCCTGTCAACTATGCCTCTGCCTATCCCTGTTCTCTCCTCTCCGCACAGGCTACACAAACGCCTCACACCGCGTGGCTGCTGCCTCTCTAACCTGGTGGTCCCTGCACGCACCACTCACCTGGAGTTCCAGGTCTCAGGCAGCCTCTGGAACTGCCGTTCTGCTGCCAACAAGGCAGACTTCATCCCAGCCTATGCTACCCTCCAATCCCTCGACTTCTTGGCGCTGACGGAAACATGGATTACCACTGAAAACACTGCTACTCCTACTGCTCTCTCCTCGTCTGACCATGTGTTCTCGCATACCCCGAGAGCATCTGGTCAGCAGGGTGGTGGCACAGGAATCCTCATATCTCCCAAGTGGACATTCTCCATTTTTCCCCTAACCCATCTGTCTATCTCCTCATTTGAATTCCATGCTGTCACAGTCACTAGCCCATTTAAGCTTAATATCCTTGTCATCTATCGCCCTCCAGGTTCCCTTGGAGAGTTCATCAATGAGCTTGACGCCTTGATAAGCTCCTTTCCTGAGGATGGCTCACCCCTCACAGTTTTGGGGGATTTCAACCTCCCTACGTCTACATTTGACTCATTTCTCTCTGCCTCCTTCTTTCCACTCCTCTCCTCTTTTGACCTCACCCTCTCACCATCCCCCCCTACTCACAAGGCAGGCAATACGCTTGACCTCATCTTCACTAGATGCTGCTCCTCTACTAATCTCACTGCAACTCCCCTCCATGTCTCCGACCACTACTTTGTTTCCTTTTCTCTCTCGCTCTCCTCCCACACTACTCACTCTGCCCCTACACAGATGGTAATGCGCCGCCGCAACCTTCGCTCTCTCTCTCCCACTACTCTCTCGTCTTCCATCCTATCATCTCTTCCCTCTGCTCAATCTTTCTCCCTCCAATCTCCTGATTCTGCCTCCTCAACCCTCCTCTCCTCCCTTTCTGCATCCTTTGACTCTCTGTGTCCCCTATCCTCCCGGCCGGCTCGGTCCTCCCCTCCAGCTCCGTGGCTTGATGACTCATTGCGAGCTCACAGAACAGAGCTCCGGGCAGCTGAGCGGAAATGGAAGAAAACTAAACTCCCTGCCGACCTGGCATCTTTTCACTCCCTCCTCTCTACATTTTCTTCATCTGTTTCTGCTGCTAAGGCCACTTTCTACCACTCTAAATTCCAAGCATCTGCCTCTAACCCTAGGAAGCTCTTTGCCACATTCTCCTCCCTGCTGAATCCCCCCCCCCCCCCCCCCCCCCCCCCCCCCCCCCCCCCCCCCCCCCCCCCCCCCCCCCTCTCTGTGGATGACACCACTTTGAAAAGAAGGTTGACGACATCCGATCCTCGTTTGTTAAGTCTAATGACACTGCTGGTCCTGCTCACACTGCCCTACCCTATGCTTTGACTTCTTTCTCCCCTCTCTCTCAAGATAAAATCTTGCGACTTGTGACTGCAGACCCCATCCCCTCCTCTCTTCTCCAGACCATCTCCGGTGACCTTCTCCCCTACCTCACCTCGCTGATCAACTCATCCTTGACCGCTGGCCATGTCCCTTCCGTCTTCAAGAGAGCGAGAGTTGCACCCCTTCTCAAAAAACCAACACTTGGTCCCACTGATGTCAACAACTACAGACCAGTATCCCTTCTTTCTTTTCTTTCCAAAACTATTGAGCGTGCCGTCTTTAGCCAACTCTCTTGCTATCTCTCTCAGAATGACCTTCTTGATCCAAACCAGTCAGGTTTCAGGACTGGTCATTCAACTGAGACTGCTCTTCTCTGTGTCACGGAGGCTCTCCGCACTGCTAAAGATAACTCTCTCTCCTCTGCTCTTGTCCTTCTAGACCTGTCTGCTGCCTTTGATACTGTGAACCATCAGATCCTCCTCTCCACCCTCTCCGAGCTGGGCATCTCCGGCGCGGCTCACTCCTGGATTGCGTCCTACCTGACCGGTCGCTCCTACCAAGTGGCGTGGCGAGAAGCTGTCTCCGCACCACGTGCTCTCACCACTGGTGTCCCCCAGGGCTCAGTTCTAGGCCCTCTCCTATTCTCCCTATACACCAAGTCACTTGGCTCTGTCATATCCTCACATGGCCTCTCCTATCATTGCTACGCTGACGATACACAACTAATCTTCTCCTTTCCCCCTTCTGATAACCAGGTGGCGAATCGCATCTCTGCATGTCTGGCAGACATATCAGTATGGATGACGGATCACCACCTCAAGCTGAACCTTGGCAAGATGGAGCTGCTCTTCCTCCCGGGGAAGGACTGCCCGTTCCATGATCTCGCCATCACGGTTGACAACTCAGTTGTGTCCTCCTCCCAGAGTGCGAAGAGCCTTGGCGTGACCCTGGACAACACCCTGTCGTTCTCCGCTAACATCAAGGCGGTGACCCGATCCTGCAGGTTCATGCTCTACAACATTCGGAGAGTACGACCCTGCCTTACACAGGAAGCGGCACAGGTCCTAATCCAGGCACTTGTCATCTCCCGTCTGGATTACTGCAACTCGCTGTTGGCTGGGCTCCCTGCCTGTGCCATTAAACCCCTACAACTCATCCAGAATGCCGCAGCCCGTCTGGTGTTCAACCTTCCCAAGTTCTCTCACGTCACCCCGCTCCTCCACACACTCCACTGGCTTCCAGTTGAAGCTCGCATCTGTTACAAGACCATGGTGCTTGCCTATGGAGCTGTGAGGGGAACGGCACCTCCGTACCTTCAGGCTCTGATCAGTCCCTACACCCAAACGAGGGCATTGCGTTCATCCACCTCTGGCCTGCTGGCTCCCCTTCCTCTGCGGAAGCATAGTTCCCGCTCAGCCCAGTCAAAACTGTACGCTGCTCTGGCACCCCAATGGTGGAACAAGCTCCCTCATGACGCCAGGACAGCGGAGTCACTCACCACCTTCCGGAGACATTTGAAACCCCACCTCTTTAAGGAATACCTGGGATAGGATAAAGTAATCCTTCTACCCCCCCCCCCCCTAAAAAAAATAATAAAAAAAAAATTATAAAAAAATAAATTAAAATAAAAATTTATACTTAAAAAAAAACATTTGTGAAGTGGTTATCCCACTGGCTATAGGGTGAATGCACCAATTTGTAAGTCGCTCTGGATAAGAGCGTCTGCTAAATTACGTAAATGTAAAATTTAGAACAGATTACGGCTAGTCCTGAACTAAAAAGCAAGATCAACTGAGGATATCCCTGGGAAGTGCTATGTAGTTCAGGACTAGGCTGAATCTCTGCCTGAGAAACAATATTATTATATTGGGAATCGGACCCTCTTAAAATACCGACAGTAAGAGACCCAAGACGAATGGTACCAGCTTAGTAATGCACATTAATCGCCGATACGAGGTCTGTTAGTCATATAGAACAGATCGCTTCCTGAATAACAGAAATGAGAATCCTGGGAGTCTTTAGTCGGATAGTAACTTGCAGAAAATTTATTAATTGGGAAACCGACCCTGTCAATCAATCCTGTTCGCGTTAATAATCTCGATGAATTGTCTTCCTAGAGTGTACATCAAATTCAATC
>LR778284.1:1990944-2047732 GCA_902810595.1 Coregonus sp. 'balchen'
TTCGCTAGCGAGCAATTTTTTTTTTAAATCACATATCACAAATGGGCAAACCCCCCCCAGTTTTGGTTCAATCTGCCTTGGTGTTTGCTGTCCTGCAGTAGCTAGCTAGCTAGATCGGCCCATTCATAAGCCACGGAAGGATGGAAACGCAGATTTGGACTTGTGGTTTTTACTTCATTCTCTGTACAGGCCAGTGATTATAACAGCGATTCTGATTTAGCCATAAATTCATACATTGTGCCACTGGCCTGAGACGATTGATGTTCAATATGCAGCCTAGATGTAGTACATTTACATTTTAGTAATTTAGCAGACGCTCTTATCCAGAGCGACTTACAGGAGCAATTGGGGTTAAGTGCCTTGCTCAAGGGCACATCGACAGACTTTTCACCTAGTCGGCTCGGGGATTAGAACCAGCGACTTTTCGGTTACTGGCACAACGCTCTTAACCACTAAGCTACCTGCCGTTAACTAGCTAAATAACTTAGCTGGTTCATTGTTACCCAGCGAGGAAGCTAGTCTAGCCAGTATTTCAGCCAGGTAGCCTAGTCTAAAAACTAAAAACGTGTACTACTCCATGACAGACCGTTTTGCCAACATGAAAGAGAGGAGGATGGCGTTCAACTAGTCTACAAGTAGGGTGAGTCAAGTTTTTTCTACTTGCACACACACACACACACACGCACACACGCACACACACACGCACGCACACACGCACGCACACACACACGCACACACACACAAATCATACACACACATACACCAAAAAAAATGTATGCACGCATGACTGTAAGTCGCTTTGGATAAAGCGTCTGCAAAGGCAATTATTAGATTATTATTCAGTATTATGCATTATCTATTTTAAAACAGTCAAAATGGTATTATGTTGACTATGGATTAAATTGTGATACGGTTATCTTAAGGTTGGTTGAGTAAGCTTTATTATGAGCCACAGCATATAGATGTTAAACTGGGCAGGAATCAGCAGAGGCAGTGCTCCATGTCATTGCGTTAGGTAGGTTAGGGTAGGATATATGTATGTGGAGCAGGGATCCTGTGTCTTTGGTTGGGTTAGGTTGGTGTAGTAAGTGGAGCGGGTCATGTTGTCTTTTGTTAGGGTTAGGGTTAGGTTAGTTAGTATATGGAGCAGCTCCTGTGTCTTGGGTAGGTTGGTTAGGGTAGTTATAATGGAGGCAGGGCTCATGTGTCTTTGGTTTGGTTAGGGTAGGGTTAAGTTAGTTAGAAGTGGAGGCGGGGCTCCTGTTGTTTGGTTAGGGTATTAGGGTGTTAGTAATAGGAGGCGGGCTCCTGTTGTCTTTGGGTTAGGGTTAGGGTTAGGGTTAGGGTTAGTTAGTATAGTGGAGGCGGGGCTCCTGTTGTCTTTGGGTTAGGGTTAGGGTTAGGGTTAGTTAGTATAGTGGAGGCAGTGGCTCCTGTTGTCTTTGGGTTAGGGTTAGGGTTAGGGTTAGTTAGTATAGTGGAGGCAGGGCTCCTGTTGTCTTTGGGTTAGGGTTAGGGTTAGGGTTAGTTAGTATAGTGGAGGCAGGGCTCCTGTTGTCTTTGGGTTAGGGTTAGGGTTAGGGTTAGTTAGTATATGTGGAGGCGGGGCTCCTGTTGTCTTTGGGTTAGGGTTAGGGTTAGTTAGTATAGTGGAGGCAGGGCTCCTGTTGTCTTTGGGTTAGGGTTAGGGTTAGGTTAGTTATTAGTTAGGGGAGGCGGGGCTCCTGTTGTCTTTGGGCTAGGGTTAGGGTTAGGGTGGGTTAGGGTTAGTTAGTATAGTGGAGGCAGGGCTCCTGTTGTCTTTGGGTTAGGGATAGGGTTAGGGTTAGGGTTAGTTAGTATTAGTGGAGGCAGGCTCCTGTTGTCTTTGGGTTAGGGTTAGGGTTAGGGTTAGGGTATTAGTATAGTGGAGGCAGGGCTCCTGTTGTCTTGGGTTAGGGATAGGGTTAGGGTTTAGGGTTAGTTAGTTATCGTGGAGGCAGGGCTCTGTTGTCTTTGGGTTAGGGTTAGGGTTAGGGTTAGGGTTAGGATTAGTTAGTATAGTGGAGCAGGGCTCTGTTGTCTTTGGTTAGGGATGGGTTAGGGTTAGGGTTAGTTAGTATAGTGGAGGCAGGGCTCCTGTTGTCTTTGGGTTAGGGTTAGGGTTTAGTTAGTATAGTGGAGGCGGGGGGGGGCTCCTGTTGTCTTTGGGTTAGGGTTAGGGTTAGGGTTAGTTAGTATAGTGAGGCGGGGGTCCTGTTGTCTTTGGGTTAGGGTTAGGGTTAGGGTTAGTTAGTTAGTATAGTGGAGGCGGGGCTCCTGTTGTCTTTGGGTTGGTAGGGTTAGGGTTAGGGTTAGTTAGTATAGTGGAGGCAGGGCTCCTGTTGTCTTTGGGTTAGGGTTAGGGTTAGGTTATAGTATAGTGGAGGCGGGGCTCCTGTTGTCTTTGGGTTAGGGTTAGGGTTAGGGTTAGTTAGTATAGTGGAGGCGGGGCTCCTGTTGTCTTTGGGGTTAGGTTTGTGTGTTTAGGGTGGTTAGTTAGTTAGTATAGTGGAGGCGGGGCTCCTGTTGTCTTTGGGTTAGGGTTAGGGTTAGGGTTAGTTAGTATAGTGGAGGCGGGCTCCTGTTGTCTTTGGGTTGGAGGGTTAGGGTTAGGTTAGTGGGGTTTTAGGTTAGTTAGGTTAGGTGGAGGCGGGCTCCTGTTGTCTTTGGGTTAGGGTTAGGTTTAGTTAGTAGTAGTGGAGGCAGGGCTCCTGTTGTCTTTGGGTTAGGGTTAGGGTTAGGGTTAGTTAGTATAGTGGAGGCAGGGCTCCTGTTGTCTTTGGTAGTTAGGTTGTGAGGGGTTTAGGGTTGGTAGGTTAGTAGTATAGTGGAGGCGGGGCTCCTGTTGTCTTTGGGTTAGGGTTAGGGTTAGGGTTAGGGTTAGTTAGTATAGGAGGCGGGGGCTCCTGTTGTCTTTGGGTTAGGGTTAGGGTTAGGTTGGTAGTATAGTGGAGGCGGGCTCCTGTTGTCTTTGGGTTAGGGTTAGGGTTAGTTAGTATAGTGGAGGCGGGCTCCTGTTGTCTTTGGGTTAGGGTTAGGTAGTTAGATAGTGAGCGGGGTCTGTTGGGTTAGGGTTGTAGGGTTAGTTAGTTAGGGAGAGGGCGTCCTGTTGTCTTTGGGTTAGGGTTAGGGTTAGTTAGTATAGTGGGAGGCGGGGCTCCTGTTGTCTTTGGGTTAGGGTTAGGGTTAGGGTTAGTTAGTATAGTGGAGGCGGGGCTCCTGTTGTCTTTGGGTTAGGGTTTAGGGTTAGTTAGTATAGTGGAGGCAGGGCTCCTGTTGTCTTTGGGTTAGGGTTAGGGTTAGGGTTAGGGTTAGTTAGTATAGTGGAGGCAGGGCTCCTGTTGTCTTTGGGTTAGGGTTAGGGTTAGGGTTAGGGTTAGTTAGTATAGTGGAGGCGGGGCTCCTGTTGTCTTTGGGTTAGGGTTAGGGTTAGGGTTAGTTAGTATAGTGGAGGCAGGGCTCCTGTTGTCTTTGGGTTAGGGTTAGGGTTAGTTAGTATAGTGGAGGCGGGGCTCCTGTTGTCTTTGGGTTAGGGTTATGGTTAGGGTTAGGGTTAGGGTTAGTTAGTATAGTGGAGGCAGGGCTCCTGTTGTCTTTGGGTTAGGGTTAGGGTTTGGGTTAGTTAGTATAGTGGAGGCAGGGCTCCTGTTGTCTTTGGGTTAGGGTTAGGGTTAGGGTTAGTTAGTATAGTGGAGGCAGGGCTCCTGTTGTCTTTGGGTTAGGGTTAGGGTTAGGGTTAGGGTTAGTTAGTATAGTGGAGGCAGGGCTCCTGTTGTCTTTGGGTTAGGGTTAGGGTTAGTTAGTATAGTGGAGGCAGGGCTCCTGTTGTCTTTGGGTTAGGGTTAGGGTTAGGGTTAGTTAGTATAGTGGAGGCGGGGCTCCTGTTGTCTTTGGGTTAGGGTTAGGGTTAGGGTTAGGGTTAGTTAGTATAGTGGAGGCAGGGCTCCTGTTGTCTTTGGGTTAGGGTTAGGGTTAGGGTTAGGGTTAGTTAGTATAGTGGAGGCGGGGCTCCTGTTGTCTTTGGGTTAGGGTTAGGGTTAGGGTTAGTTAGTATAGTGGAGGCAGGGCTCCTGTTGTCTTTGGGTTAGGGTTAGGGTTAGGGTTAGTTAGTATAGTGGAGGCAGGGCTCCTGTTGTCTTTGGGTTAGGGTTAGGGTTAGGGTTAGTTAGTATAGTGGAGGCAGGGCTCCTGTTGTCTTTGGGTTAGGGTTAGGGTTAGGGTTAGTTAGTATAGTGGAGGCAGGGCTCCTGTTGTCTTTGGGTTAGGGTTAGGGTTAGGGTTAGTTAGTATAGTGGAGGCGGGGCTCCTGTTGTCTTTGGGTTAGGGTTAGGGTTAGTTAGTATAGTGGAGGCGGGGCTCCTGTTGTCTTTGGGTTAGGGTTAGGGTTAGGGTTAGTTAGTATAGTGGAGGCGGGGCTCCTGTTGTCTTTGGGTTAGGGTTAGGGTTAGTTAGTATAGTGGAGGCAGGGCTCCTGTTGTCTTTGGGTTAGGGTTAGGGTTAGGGTTAGTTAGTATAGTGGAGGCGGGGCTCCTGTTGTCTTTGGGTTAGGGTTAGGGTTAGGGTTAGTTAGTATAGTGGAGGCGGGGCTCCTGTTGTCTTTGGGCTAGGGTTAGGGTTAGGGTTAGGGTTAGTTAGTATAGTGGAGGCAGGGCTCCTGTTGTCTTTGGGCTAGGGTTAGGGTTAGGGTTAGGGTTAGTTAGTATAGTGGAGGAGGGGCTCCTGTTGTCTTTGGGTTAGGGTTAGGGTTAGGGTTAGTTAGTATAGTGGAGGCAGGGCTCCTGTTGTCTTTGGGTTAGGGTTAGGGTTAGTTAGTATAGTGGAGGAGGGGCTCCTGTTGTCTTTGGGTTAGGGTTAGGGTTAGGGTTAGGGTTAGGGTTAGTTAGTATAGTGGAGGCAGGGCTCCTGTTGTCTTTGGGTTAGGGTTAGGGTTAGGGTTAGTTAGTATAGTGGAGGCGGGGCTCCTGTTGTCTTTGGGTTAGGGTTAGGGTTAGGGTTAGGGTTAGTTAGTATAGTGGAGGCGGGGCTCCTGTTGTCTTTGGGCTAGGGTTAGGGTTAGGGTTAGTTAGTATAGTGGAGGCGGGGCTCCTGTTGTCTTTGGGTTAGGGTTAGGGTTAGGGTTAGGGTTAGGGTTAGTTAGTATAGTGGAGGCAGGGCTCCTGTTGTCTTTGGGTTAGGGTTAGGGTTAGGGTTAGTTAGTATAGTGGAGGCGGGGCTCCTGTTGTCTTTGGGTTAGGGTTAGGGTTAGGGTTAGTTAGTATAGTGGAGGCGGGGCTCCTGTTGTCTTTGGGCTGACTTGCGGTAACTCTGTGGTTGTAAATCAGTAGTTCAGTAAACTGTGGAAACATTGACTTGCCTGACCATGGGTTAGGGTTAGGGTTAGGGTTAGGGTTAGGGTTAGGGTTAGGGTTACTAGAGACCATGGGTTAGGGTTAGGGTTAGGGTTACTAGAGACCATGCTGCAGGTCATGGAGCTGTTTGATGCAATATTTGCTTTAATTGTGTCCTTGTGGTTCATACGCACCGGATAGATGTTGAATTTATCCTGCCACTGTGTGACTGTTGTCTTTTTGTTGTCACGGCCTTATTGTAAATCACGGTGGTGTATGAATCAAATCAAATCAAATTATATGGTGCACTACTTTAGACCAGGGCCCATCGGGGAAGAGGGTGCCATCTTGGACGCACCCTGAATGTCAGCTGTTTGTCCACTCACCTGTATGGGTTTTCCAGCTCCTCTGTTATGAAGTTCAGCTGATTCCTGAGAGACAACAGGGTGTTTATACCACCACATTTAAACAGGTTGTGTTGACGTTCAAAACAAAAATCTCAAAACCATAAAACTGTTTTTTATTGAGGAAGCGATAAGAACAGAGAGATAGGATGCATCCCAAATGGCATCCTATCCCCTATGTAGTACACTACTTTTCACTAGAGCACTATGGGCCCTGGTCTAAAGTAGTGCACTATATAGGGAATAGGGTGCTGTTTGGGACGCGGTTGTAGTCTTACCAGCCATCGTAGGCCCAGAGCCCGTTGTAAAACGCCAGTCCAATGGATCCAAAGGAGGTTGAGGCTCCTTCAAATGGGTTGGACAGATTCTCAGTGTTTCCTGGACACAAACGTGACAGTGTATACATTTGATAGTCATACTTTTGACCAGGGCCCATAGGGGGTACCCAAAAGTACAGGGTGATAACACGGGGTGGGTACTGGAATAAATGGCAACGTTTTCATCCCAAATGGTACCCTATTCCATACATAGTGCACACCTTTGACCAGGATCCATAGGGCTCTGGTCAAAAGTAGTGCACTACTGTATATAGGGAAAAGGGAGCCATTTGGGTTGCGGTTAAAAACACCAAAGACTCAACAACCTAACAAGGGATGGTCCAGAATATCATGTCCAGTTACAGTATCATGTATGTCTATATAATGTCCAGTATCATGTATGTCTATATCATGTCCAGTATATCTGTCTCTGTCCAGTATCATGTCTGTCTATATAATGTCCAGTATATCTGTCTCTGTCCAGTATCATGTCTGTCTATATCATGTCCAGTATATCTGTCTCTGTCCAGTATCATGTCTGTCTATATCATGTCCAGTATATCTGTCTCTGTCCAGTATCATGTCTGTCTATATCATGTCCAGTATATCTGTCTCTGTCCAGTTACAGGATCATGTATGTCTATATAATGTCCAGTTACAGTATCATGTCTGTCTATTTAATGTCCAGTATATCTGTCTCTGTCCAGTATCGTGTCTGTCTATATAATGTCCAGTATCATGTCTGTCTATATAATGTCCAGTATATCTGTCTCTGTCCAGTATCATGTCTGTCTATATCATGTCCAGTATATCTGTCTCTGTCCAGTATCAGTATCATGTCTGTCTATATCATGTCCTATACACCAAGTCACTTGGCTCTGTCATATCCTCACATGGCCTTTCCTATCATTGCTACGCTGACGATACACAACTAATCTTCTCCTTTCCCCCTTCTGATAACCAGGTGGCGAATCGCATCTCTGCATGTCTGGCAGACATATCAGTATGGATGACGGATCACCACCTCAAGCTGAACCCTGGCAAGACGGAGCTGCTCTTCCTCCCGGGGAAGGACTGCCCGTTCCATGATCTCGCCATCACGGTTGACAACTCCGCTGTGTCCTCCTCCCAGAGTGCGAAGAGCCTAGGCGTGACCCTGGACAACACCCTGTCGTTCTCCGCCAACATCAAGGCGGTGACCCGCTCCTGCAGGTTCATGCTCTACAACATTCGGAGAGTGCGACCCTGCCTTACACAGGAAGCGGCGCAGGTCCTGGTCCAGGCACTTGTCATCTCCCGTCTGGACTACTGCAACTCGCTGTTGGCTGGGCTCCCTGCCTGTGCCATTAAACCCCTACAACTCATCCAGAATGCCGCAGCCCGTCTGGTGTTCAACCTTCCCAAGTTCTCTCACGTCACCCCCCTCCTCCGCACACTCCACTGGCTTCCAGTTGAAGCTCGCATCCGCTACAAGACCATGGTGCTTGCCTATGGAGCAGTGAGGGGAACGGCACCTCTGTACCTTCAGGCTCTGATCAGTCCCTACACCCAAACGAGGACATTGCGTTCATCCACCTCTGGCCTGCTGGCTCCCCTTCCTCTGCGGAAGCATAGCTCCCGCTCAGCCCAGTCAAAACTGTTCGCTGCTCTGGCACCCCAATGGTGGAACAACCTCCCTCACGACGCCAGGACAGCGGAGTCACTCACCACCTTCCGGAGACATTTGAAACCCCACCTCTTTAAGGAATACCTGGGATAGGATAAAGTATTCCTTCTAACCCCCCCCCCCCCCCCCCAAATTGTAAAGTGGTTATCCCACTGGCTATAGGGTGAACGCACCAATTTGTGAGTCGCTCTGGCTAAGAGCGTCTGCTAAATGATGTTAATGTGCCCTTGAGCAAGGCACTCAACCCTAATTGCTCCTGTAAGTCGCTCTGGTTAAGAGCGTCTGCTAAATGACTAAAATGTAAATGTAAATGTAATGTCCAGTATATCTGTCTCTGTCCAGTATCATGTCTGTCTATATCATGTCCAGTATATCTGTCTCTGTCCAGTATCATGTCTGTCTATATCATGTCCAGTATATCTGTCCCTGTCCCAGTATCATGTCTGTCTATATAATGTCCAGTATATCTGTCTCTGTCCAGTATCATGTCTGTCTATATAATGTCCAGTATATCTGTCCCTGTCCAGTATCATGTCTGTCTATATAATGTCCAGTATATCTGTCTCTGTCCAGTTACAGGATCATGTATGTCTATATAATGTCCAGTTACAGTATCATGTATGTCTATATAATGTCCAGTATATCTGTCTCTGTCCAGTATCATGTCTGTCTATATAATGTCCAGTATATCTGTCCCTGTCCAGTATCATGTCTGTCTATATAATGTCCAGTATATCTGTCTCTGTCCAGTATCATGTCTGTCTATATAATGTCCAGTATATCTGTCTCTGTCCAGTATCATGTCTGTCTATATAATGTCCAGTATATCTGTCTCTGTCCAGTATCATGTCTGTCTATATAATGTCCAGTATATCTGTCCCTGTCCAGTATCATGTCTGTCTATATCATGTCCAGTATATCTGTCCCTGTCCAGTATCATGTCTGTCTATATAATGTCCAGTATATCTGTCCCTGTCCAGTATCATGTCTGTCTATATAATGTCCAGTATATCTGTCTCTGTCCAGGTATCATGTCTGTCTATATCATGTCCAGATATTCTGTCTCTGTCCAGTTGACAAGTGATCATGTCTGGTCCTATATAATGTCCAGTTATCTTGTCTCTCTGTCCAGTATCATGTCCTGGTTCTATATCATGTCGTACAGTATATCTGTCTCTGTCCAGTATCAATGTCTGTCTATATAATGTCCCAGGTATATCTGTCTCTGTCCAGTTACAGGATCCATGTCTGTCTATATAATGGTTCCCCAGTATATCTGTCTCTGTCCCGTTACAGTATCATGTATGTCTATCTTACTGCCCAGTTTACAGTATCATGATCTGGTCTATATAATGTACCAGTTACAGTATCATGTCTGTCTATATAATGTCCAAGTTACCAGTATCATCATGTATGTCTATATATGGTCCATAGTTACCGGATCATGTCTGTCTATTAATGTCCAGTTACAGTATCATGTATGTCTACTATAATGTCCAGTATATCGTGTCTTCTGTCCAGTATCATTGGCTGTCTATATAATGTCCAGTATATCTGTCCCTGTCCAGTATCATGTCTGTCTATATAATGTCCAGTATATCTGTCCCTGTCCAGTATCATGTCTGTCTATATAATGTCCAGTATATCTGTCCCTGTCCAGTATCATGTATGTCTATATAATGTCCAGTATATCTGTCTCTGTCCAGTATCGTGTCTGTCTATATAATGTCCAGTATATCTGTCCCTGTCCAGTATCAGTATCATGTCTGTCTATATAATGTCCAGTATATCTGTCTCTGTCCAGTATCATGTCTGTCTATATCATGTCCAGTATATCTGTCTCTGTCCAGTATCATGTCTGTCTATATAATGTCCAGTATATCTGTCTCTGTCCAGTTACAGGATCATGTCTGTCTATATAATGTCCAGTATATCTGTCTCTGTCCAGTTACAGTATCATGTATGTCTATATAATGTCCAGTTACAGTATCATGTCTGTCTATATAATGTCCAGTTACAGTATCATGTATGTCTATATAATGTCCAGTTACAGTATCATGTCTGTCTATATAATGTCCAGTATCATGTCTGTCTATATCATGTCCAGTATATCTGTCTCTGTCCAGTATCATATATGTCTATATAATGTCCAGTATATCTGTCTCTGTCCAGTTACAGTATCATGTATGTCTATATAATGTCCAGTATATCTGTCTCTGTCCAGTTACAGTATCATGTATGTCTAAAACAACAAGAGCCAATGAGGTGCAGATACAGTGCCTCCAGAAAGTATTCACACCCCTTGATTATTTCAATATTTAGTTGTGTTACAGCATGAATTTCAAATTAATTACATTTAGATTTCGTCTCACTGGCCTACACACAATACCCCATAATGCCAAAGTGGAATTATTTTTTTAGAAATGTGTACAAATTATTTAGAAATTAAAAGCTAAAATGTCTTGAATCAATAGATATTCAATCCCTTTGTTATGGCAAGCCTAAATAAGTTCAGGAGTAAAAATTTGCTTAACAAGTCACATAATAGGTTGCATGGAGTCTGTGTGCACTAATAGTGTTTTTGAATGACTACCTCATCTCTGTACCCCACACACACAATTATCTGTAAGGTCCCTCAGTTGAGCAGTGAATTTCAAACACAGATTCAACCACAAAGACCAGGGAGGTTTTCCAATGCCTCGCAAAGAAGGGCACCTATTGGTAGATGGGTAAAAAAAAAAAAGCAGACATTGAATATCCCTTTGAGCATGGTGAAGTTATTAATTACACTTTGGATGGTGTATCAATACACCCAGTCACTACAAAGATACAGGCATCCTTCCTAACTCAGTTGCCAGAGAGGAAGGAAACCACTCAGGGATTTCACCATGAGGCCAATGGTGACTTTAAAACAGTTACAGTTTAAAGGCTGTGATAGGAGGAAACTGAGGATGGATCAACAACATTGTAGTTACTCCACAATACTAACCTAAATGACAGAGTGAAAACAAGGAAGCCTGTACAGAATACAAATATTCCAAAACACGCATCCTGTTTGGAAAAAGGCACCAAAATAAAACTGCAAATAATGTGGTAAAGAAATTAACTTAATGCCCTGAATAGAAAGCGTTATGTTTGGGGCAAATCCAACACATCACTGAGTAACACTATTTTCAAGCATAGTGGTGGCTGCATCATGTTATGGTTATTCTTGTCATCGGCAAGGACGTTTTTAGGATAAAAATAAAATGGAATAGAGCCAAGCACAGGCAACATCCTGGAGGGAAACCTGGTTCAGTCTGCTTTCCAACAGGCACTGGGAGACACATTCACCTTTAAGCAGGACAATAACCTAAAACACAAGGCCAAATATACATTGGAGTTGCTTACCAAGATGACATAGACTTTTCCTGAGTGGCCTAGTTACGGATTTGACTTAAATCAGCTTGAAAATCTATGGCAAGACTTGAAAATGGCTGTCGAGCAATGATCAACAACTAACAAAGAATAATGTGCAAATATTGTACAATCCAGGTGTGCAAAGCTCAGAGACTTACCCAGAAAGACTCCCAGCTGTAATCGCTGACTACGTTGATTCTAACATGTGTTGACTCAGGGGTGTGAATACTTATGGAAATTAGACACTGTGTTTCTGTGTTTCATTTTCAACACATTTGCAAAAATGTCTAAAAACATGTTTTCACTTTGTCATTATGGGTTATTGTGTGTAGATGTGTGAAAAAAATTATATTTGATCCATTTTGAAATTAGGCTGTAACAACAAAATGTGGAAAAAGTCAAGGGGTATGAATACTTTCTGAAGGCCCTCCTATGTTGAACATAATAAATGGCTCCCTATCCACTGGATGTGAACCAAACTCACTAAAAGTGGCAGTAATAAAGCCTCTCTTGAAAAAGCCAAACCTTGACCCAGAAAATGTAAAAAAAACGATCGGCCTATATCGAATCTCCCATTCCTCTCAAAAATTATAGAAAAATATGTTGTGCAGCAACTCACTGCCTTCCTGAAGACAAAAAATGTATACGAAACGCTTCAGTCTAGTTTTTGATCCCATCTTAGCACTGAGACCGCACTCGTGAAGGTGGTAAATGACCTTTTAATGGCGTCAGACCAAGGCTCTGCATCTGTCCTCGTGCTCCTAGACCTTAGTGCTGCTTTTGACATCATCGATCACCACATTCTTCTGGAGAGATTGTAAACCCTAATTGGTCTACACGGACAAGTTCTTGCCTGGTTTAGATATTATCTGTCTGAAAGATATCAGTGCGTCTCTGTGGATGGTTTGTCCTCTGACAAATCAATGGTAAGTTTTGGTGTTCCTCAAGGTTCCGTTTTAGGACCACTATTGTTTTCACTATATATTCTACCTCTTGGTGATGTCATTCGGAAACACAATGTCAACTTTCACTGCTATGCGGACGACACACAGCTGGACATTCAATGAAACATGGTGAAGCCCCAAAATGTCCTACCCTGGAAGCCTGTGTTTCAGACATAAGGAAGTGGATGGCGGTAAACGTTTTACTTTTAAACTCAGGACAAAACAGAGATGCTAGTTCTAGGTCCCAAGAAACAAGAGATCTGCTGTTGGATCTGACAATTCATCTTGATGGTTGTACAGTCGTCTCAAAAACAAAACTGTGAAGGACCTCGGCGTTACTCTGGACCCTGATCTCTCTTTTGACGAACATATCAATAATATTGGTTGCACTATAAAGGGAATAGGGGGTCATTTGGGATGCAGACTGAGTGTGTAAAGTGCCAACCTTGTGCCAAGAGGACGAAGCCTGACACTACGATGACCAGGATGATGAAGAGTTTGGCTGCAGTGAAGAAGTTCTGGACAAAGCTGGCTAGCTTCACACTGAGACAGTTCACCAACACTATCAGAACTGGAGGATGAGGAGGAGGAGAGGAGGAGGAGGAGGAGAGAGGAGAGGGAGGAAGAGGAGGAGGAGGAAGAGGAGGAGGAGGAGGAGAGGGAGGAGGAGAGGAGGGAGGAGGAGGAGAGGGAGGAAGAGGCGGAGGAGGAAGAGGAGGAGGAGGAGAGGGTGGAGGAGGAGGAGGAGGAGGAGAAGAACACAAGGTCAGGATGAGCACGGTGGGGGTCAAGTCAGGGCTTTTTTAAATTAATCTTTACTCGATCCCTTGCATCCTCTCTTCTCGCTCTCTTCTCAAAAGGCATTGAAGAAGAAGGTCTTGGATCTTCTCCTCCAATATGATTGGATGCAAGGAAAGACAATTGAGATATAACCCGGGTTTCAATTCAGTCAATTCAGGAAGTGCATGCCAATTGTTTTCTATTAGGATTTTTCATAATTCAAGAAGTATTCACACTCACGTATGCACGCTATAGCCAGGCACTTGGTGACCACAATGGGAGGAGTGCATCCTGGGTAGAACGGCGTGGAGGCGTACTCTGCGAAGCTTAGGGAGATGATGGCGAGGGAGGAGGGCTTTAGGACCATGATGGTGCTCCAGGAGTAGAGGTAGGCCACCACTGACCCAAAGGCCTCCATCAGGTACGAGTACTCCCCTCCAGACTTAGCGATCATGGTACCCAGCTCCGCGTAGCACAGCGCCCCTGCAGGCAGACAGGCAGGCTCAGAGACAGAGAGTTAGCTGACAGTAGTCCTGGGGTGTCTAACTCAGAGACAGAGAGTTGGCTGACAGTAGTCCTGGGGTGTCTAACTCAGAGACAGAGAGTTAGCTGACAGTAGTCCTGGGCTGTCTAACTCAGTGCCTGGATGGCCGTGTGTCTGCTGCTGCTTCTGCTGCTTTCCTTTCAATGTGTCCAATTAAAGACCTAGACAACCAGGTGAGTTCCTAACTAATCAATTAAGACCTAGACAACCAGGTGAGTTCCTAACTAATCAATTAAGACCTAGACAACCAGGTGAGTTCCTAACTAATCAATTAAGACCTAGACAACCAGGTGAGTTCCTAACTAATCAATTAAGACCTAGAAAAACAGGTGAGTTCCTAACTAATCAATTACGACTAGACAACCGGTGAGGGGAGAGGGAAGATTCTAACTAATCAATTAAGACATAGACAAACAAGGTGAGTTCCTAAAACTAATCAATTTAAGAAATAGACAACCAGGTGAGGGGATGCCTAACAATCAATTAAGACCTAGAAACCAGGTGAGTCACTAACTAATCAATTAAGACCTAGACAACCAGGTGAGTTCCTAACTAATCAATTAAGACCTAGACAACCAGGTGAGGGGAGTTCCTAACTAATCAATTAAGACCTAGACAATCAGGTGAGGGTAGTTCCTAACTAATCAATTAATACCTAGACATCCAGGTGAGGGGATTTCCTAACTAATCAATTAAGACCTAGACAACCAGGTGAGTTCCTAACTAATCAATTAAGATGTAGACAACCAGGTGAGTTCCTAACTAATCAATTAAGATGTAGACAACCAGGTGAGGGGGTTCCTAATTAGTCAATGACCTTAATTGATCAATCAAGTACAGGGAAAAAGCGAAAACTGGCAGACACTGCGCTCTGGGAATTTGGTATGACAGCCCTGCACTAGTGACAGACGTTAACCAGGAGCTGGTCAGAGCTTTGTTTCTGGCTGCTGAGATCAGCTGACCCAGACGGGGGAAAGGAATTCCCTCCTAGATCTTAATAAGTCAGCAGGGTTCATGTTGTTTCTGGCTGCTGAGATCAGCTGACCCAGACGGGCATCCCAATGGGTGCCATTTGGAATGCAGCTCCAGTCTTTCTCACACAGACCCTCTCACATGGAGTCCTTCTCACATGGAGTCCTTCTCACATGGAGTCCTTCTCACATGGAGTCCTTCTCACATGGAGTCCTTCTCACATGGAGCCTCAGCACTTTGGTCATTCCTGATTTAGGAGATTCCTGTCATTCTTCCCCACCACTAGTGACTGGTTAGAGATTACCCAGGACAGGGTTGGTCAGGTAATCTATCTCAGTTTATGGTGTCATTTAGAGACTGGTTAGATATTACACAGGACAGGGTTTGTCAGGTACAGTGGGGGAAAAAAGTATTTGATCCCCTGCTGATTTTGTATGTTTGCCCACTGACAAAGAAATGATCAGTTTATAATTTTAATGGTAGGTTTATTTGAACAGTGAGAGACAGAATAACAACAAATGAATCCAGAAAAATGCATGTCAAAAATGTTATAAATTGATTTGCATTTTAATGAGGGAAATAAGTATTTGACCCCCTCTCAATCAGAAAGATTTCTGGCTCCCGGGTGTCTTTTATACAGGTAACGAGCTGAGATTAGGAGCACACTCTTAAAGGGAGTGCTCCTAATCTCAGTTTGTTACCTGTATAAAAGACACCTGTCCACAGAAGCAATCAATCAATCAGATTCCAAACTCTCCACCATGGCCAAGACCAAAGAGCTCTCCAAGGATGTCAGGGACAAGATTGTAGACCTACACAAGGCTGGAATGGGCTACAAGACCATCGCCAAGCAGCTTGGTGAGAAGGTGACAACAGTTGGTGCGATTATTCGCAAATGGAAGAAACACAAAAGAACTGTCAATCTCCCTCGGCCTGGGGCTCCATGCAAGATCTCACCTCGTGGAGTTGCAATGATCATGAGAACGGTGAGGAATCAGCCCAGAACTACGCGGGAGGATCTTGTCAATGATCTCAAGGCAGCTGGGACCATAGTCACCAAGAAAACAATTGGTAACACACTACGCCGTGAAGGACTGAAATCCTGCAGCGCCCGCAAGTCCCCCTGCTCAAGAAAGCACATATACAGGCCTGTCTGAAGTTTGCCAATGAACATCTGAATGATTCAGAGGAGAACTGGGTGAAAGTGTTGTGGTCAGATGAGACCAAAATGGAGCTCTTTGGCATCAACTCAACTCGCCGTGTTTGGAGGAGGAGGAATGCAGCCTATGACCCCAAGAACACCATCCCCACTGTCAAACATGGAGGTGGAAACATTATGCTTTGGGGGTGTTTTTCTGCTAAGGGGACAGGACAACTTCACCGCATCAAAGGGACGATGGACGGGGCCATGTACCGTCAAATCTTGGGTGAGAACCTCCTTCCCTCAGCCAGGGCATTGAAAATGGGTCGTGGATGGGTATTCCAGCATGACAATGACCCAAAACACACGGCCAAGGCAACAAAAGAGTGGCTCAAGAAGAGGCACATTAAGGTCCTGGAGTGGCCTAGCCAGTCTCCAGACCTTAATCTCATAGAAAATCTGTGGAGGGAGCTGAAGGTTTGAGTTGCCAAACGTCATCCTCGAAACCTTAATGACTTGGAGAAGATCTGCAAAGAGGAGTGGAACAAAATCCCTCCTGAGATGTGTGCAAACCTGGTGGCCATCTACAAGAAACTACTGACCTCTGTGATTGCCAACAAGGGTTTTGCCACCAAGTACTAAGTCATGTTTTGCAGAGGGGTCAAATACTTATTTCCCTCATTAAAATGCAAATCAATTTATAACATTTTTGACATGCGTTTTTCTGGATTTTTTTGTTGTTATTCTGTCTCTCACTGTTCAAATAAACCTACCATTAAAATTATAGACTGATCATGTTTTTGTCAGTGGGCAAACGTACAAAATCAGCAGGGGATCAAATACTTTTTCCCCTCACTGTAATCTATCTCAGTTTATGGTGTCATTTAGTGACTGGTTAGAAATGACACAGGACAGGGTTGGTGTGTGTGTGTCTTTCCCCAGTGTAGCCAGAGTGTGTGTCCTCACCCAGTGTAGCCAGAGTGTGTGTGTCCTCACCCAGTGTAGCCAGAGTGTGTGTGTCCTCACCCAGTGTAGCCAGAGAGTGTGTCCTTACCCAGTGTAGCCAGAGAGTGTGTCCTTACCCAGTGTAGCCAGCACTCCGCAGGCTGCCCAGACACACAGACATGGTCCTACGGCTCCCGTTTCCAGCAGCACTGCCTTAGGGGAGATGAAGATGCCGGAGCCGATCATGGTTCCTACGATCAGACAGATCCCACTAAAAAGGCCCACCTGCAGAGAGAGAGACAGGAAGTGGTTATGACAACTTCCTGAGAGGGTGATACAGGTGGGAGGTAGAACCAGTGGGAAGGGTGGCCCCAGTGTCTGTTGGGGAGTTTTGTATATGTGACTGTGTTATCACTCAACCATGCCTCTTACTGTGTACATTTTGTCTTGACATGTAATACGCCTGCCTGCCTGCCTGCCTGCCTGTCTGTCTGTCTGCCTGCCTGCCTGTCTGTCTGCCTGCCTGCCTGCCTGCCTGTCTGCCTGCCTGCCTGTCTGCCTGCCTGCCTGCCTGCCTGCCTGCCTGCCTGCCTGCCTGCCTGCCTGTCTGTCTGTCTGTCTGTCTGTCTGTCTGCCTGCCTACGTTCAGTTTATGGACTCTTGTCTATTAATCTCCATTATTGTATTTTGTGTTATTGTTCAATATATATACACTACCAGTCAAACGTTTTAGAACACCTACTCATTCAAGGGTTTGTCTTTATTTTTGCTATTTTCTTACATTGTAGAATAATAGTGAAGACATCACAACTATGAAATAACACATATGGAATCATGTAGTAACCAAAAAAGTGTTATATTTTATATGTGAGATTCTTCAAATAGCCACCCTTTGCCTTGATGACAGCTTTGCACACTCTTGGCATTCTCTCAACCAGCTTCACCTGGAATGCTTTTCCAACAGTCTTTGACGGAGTTCCCACATATGCTGAGCACTTGTTGGCTGCTTTTCCTTCACTCTGCGGTCCGACTCATCCCAAACCATCTCAATTTGGTTGAGGTCGGGGGGTGGTGGAGGCCAGGTCATCTGATGCAGCACTCCATCACTCCCCTTCTTGGTAAAATAGCCCTTACACAGCCTGGAGGTGTGTTGGGTCATTGTCCTGTTGAAAAACAAATGATAGTCCCACTAAGCCCAAACCAGATGGGATGGCGTATTGCTGCAGAATGCTGTGGTAGCCATTCTGGTTAAGTGTGTTCTAAATAAATCACTGACAGTGTCACCAGCAAAGCACCCCCACACCATAACACCCCCTCCTCCATGCTTTACGGTGGGAAATACACATGCAGAGATAATCCGTTCACCCACACCGCGTCTCACAAAGACACGGCGGTTGGAACCAGAAATCTCCAATTTGAACTCCAGACCAAAGGACACATTTCCACCGGTCTAATGTCCATTGCTCGTGTTTCTTGGCCCAAGCTAGTCTCTTCTTCTTATTGGTGTCCTTTAGTAGTGGTTTCTTTGCAGCAATTCTACCATGAAGGCCTGATTCACACTGTCTCCTATGAACAGTTGATGTTGAGATGTGTCTGTTACTTGAACTCTGTGAAGAATTTATTTGGGCTGCAATTTCTGAGGCTGGTAATTCTAATGAACTTATCCTCTGCAGCAGAGGTAACTCTGGGTTTTCCATTCCTGTGGCGGTCCTCATGAGAGCCAGTTTCATCATAGCGCTTGATGGTTTTTGCGACTGCACTTGAAGAAACTTTCAAAGTTCTTGACATTTTCCATATTAACTGACCTTCATGTCTTAAAGTAATGATGGACTGTAGTTCTTCTTTGGTTATTTGAGCTGTTCTTGCCATAATATGGACTTGGTCTTTTACCAAATAGGGCTATCTTCTGTATACCCCCTCTACCTTGTCACAACACAACTGATTGGCTCAAACGCATAAATTCCACAAATTAACTTTTAAGAAGGCACACCTGTTAATTGAAATTTATTCCAATGAAGCTGGTTGAGAGAATGCCAAGAGTGTGCAAAGCTGTCATCAAGGCAAAGGGTGGCTATTTGAAGAATCTCAAATGTAAAATATATTCTGATTTGTTTAACACTTTTTTGGTTACTACATGATTCCATGTGTTATTTCATAGTTTTGTTGTCTTCACTATTATTCTACAATGTAAAAAATAGTTAAAATAAAGAAAAACCCCTGAATGAGTAGGTGTTCTAAAACTTTTGACCGGTAGTGTATATATATATTTTTAATCTTATAAAACATGGCCTGTCCTCACTCAATCAATGACTGACTGGCCCATGATGGTGTTGATAAACCCAGTGTAGTGTGAGTTAGTGAGCAGTGGACGTTAACCCAATGAGTCCCACTGTCACGCCGGCGTGATTTAGTACTTCTAACCCCTTTTTAAACACGCCGTGTTTCTTCTGCATCGGTAGATACCAACCATTAGTCTGTGTGGTTAACGGGGAAGGAGCTCGAGCGGTTTGTTTGAGGTTTGTGAGACAAACGCAGATCCCGAAGGGGCCCCAGTACCGGGACTCCTTTTTTTAACAAACACTTCATTGTGAGGCTAAATATGTGGGCTGGACATGCACATAAATGAAAGCCAGATACATGAAAAGCCGATTTTTTTTTGCTAGGGTGTCGAGACTGATAGGATTAATTCAGGGTTAAATTTGTAATTTCTGTAAAAAAAAAAAAAAAGGGGGAAAATGTGACAATGAATCTACATTTCACTGCAACGTTCCTCAATAGAACTACAGAATGAAGCAGTAGTTCTATTGAGAGGTGCAGACTCTGGTTTCCTGAGAGTCTCACGGTGTTGACAGATTCCTAACATTCCTCAGTCAGTCAGCTACTGATCTCAGAGTCACTCAATAACCCTGTTTCCCTATAACAGGACTACAGTTACAGCTACCATACAGAGTCACTCAGTAACCCTGTTTCCCTATAACAGGACTACAGTTACAGCTACCATACAGAGGCACTCAGTAACCCTGTTTCCCTATAACAGGACTACATTTACAGCTACCATACAGAGGCACTCAGTAACCCTGTTTCCCTATAACAGGACTACATTTACAGCTACCATACAGAGTCACTCAGTAACCCTGTTTCCCTATAACAGGACTACAGTTACAGCTACCATACAGAGTCACTCAGTAACCCTGTTTCCCTATAACAGGACTACAGTTACAGCTACCATACAGAGTCACTCAGTAACCCTGTTTCCCTATAACAGGACTATACATTTACAGCTACCATACAGAGTCACTCAGTAACCCTGTTTCCCTATAACAGGACTATACATTTACAGCTACTATACAGAGGCCTTGTACACAGGCTAGGATGATTGATGTTCGTCACTTGAGTACTTACATTTACATTACATTTACGTAATTTAGCAGACGCTCTTATCCACAGCGACACAGTTAGTGAGTGCATACCTTATTTATTTAACATTTTTCGTACTGGCCACCCCCCGTGGGAATCGAACCCACAACCCTGGCATTGCAAACGCCATGCTCTACCAACTGAGCTACATCCCTGCCGGCCATTCCCTCCCCTACCCTGGACGAAGCTGGGCCAATTGTGCGCCGCCCCATGGGTCTCCCGGTCGCGGCCGGCTACGACAGAGCCTGGATTCGAACCAGGATCTCTTAGACCACTGCGCCACTCGTACTTATAGCAAGCGAGAACATGAACATGAATGGAATAAGACTGCAATGTCATACTTTGGCAGTAATCATGAATAATACTACTAGCTAAATGTATCCCAATTGTCTGTTTGATCTTTGGACTGATGTTGTATCCACTTCCTTACACTGGTCAACACAGCTAGTAATCAGTGGTATTTATACTTTAGTTTGAAAAACCTAAAGACATGAATGTGATATTGACCAAAAACAGGACATCGTGCTCTCTTGACCTGATTTGTGTCCGCTTTGCTAGACGTTGCTGGAGCAGGACGTGAGGTAGAAACCATGGTGTTGCTTCTTCAAATATAAAAATACTACGTATTTACAGCAACACCACTACACAGACGGCGTGTACATTTTAAAGACGTGGGCTTTTGTCTACCGTGTTAGATGTCAATAAAGCTTGGTGTGCAAACCACTGTGGAAATCTGAAAAAACCAATTGTTTGTTCTGTCTTGAAACAACTTAACTTTATTTTATTCTCTGTCATCTCTTGAAACAACTTTTAGATTTTGTTTATCATTCAGTGATATTAAAACGAGTGTGTGACAGTGGCCCAGTTAATCTAGTCTGGTTTAGTATTATCTGATTTGGTAAAGGTCCCAGATTGCTGTTCTGAGAGGAATAATGGTGACAGAGAGAGCCGGTGAGACAGAGTCTTGCGTCTCAAATGGTACCCTATTTTCTATACAGGGAATAGGGTGCCATTTGGGACGTAGTGGGAACAGTGAGTTCAGTGAGTGTGGAACAGACTAAAGCAGGGTTAATACGGGGTGATGGAGGTTGGTACCACCTGACACTGTAGTAAAACCTCTCTGCTCTGTCTGCTCTGGGCTGGCTGGCTGGCTGGCTGGGGGGGCTGGCTGGCTGGCTGGGGGGCTGGGTGGCTGGCTGGGTGGCTGGCTGGGGGGGCTGGGTGGCTGGCTGGCTGGCTGGGGGGCTGGCTGGGGGGCTGGGTGGCTGGGGGGCTGGGTGGGGGGCTGGCTGTCTGGGGGGCTGGGTGGCTGGGGGGCTGGGTGGCTGGGGGCTGGGTGGCTGGGGGGCTGGCTGGCTGGGGGGCTGGGTGGCTGGGAAGCTGGCTGGCTGGGGGGCTGGCTGGGGGGGCTGGCTGGCTGGGGGGCTGGCTGGCTGGGGGATCACATGAATGATCATGAGAGCCACTGGAGATCCTATGCTGTGAAAATGTACTCAGGCTCTCTCTCAGACACACACACACACATTAGGGTGACCACATATTTTTTTTTAACTGCATTTCTATACAATTTAAAACCCCTAAAATGCTATTTGTGGTCCTCTGTAGCTCAGCTGGTAGAGCACGGCGCTTGTAACGCCAAGGTAGTGGGTTCGATCCCCGGGACCACCCATACACAAAAAAAATGTATGCACGCATGACTGTAAGTCGCTTTGGTGTCACGATCGTCGGGAAGAGAGGAGGACCAAGGCGCAGCGTTGAAGGTAAACATACTCTTTATTAGTGAACAACCGAACAAAACAACAAAACGATAACGTGACGTCCACGGTCTAAACACAAACCACACTGGAACAAGATCCCACAACCACTGTGGGAAAACAGCTTGTCTAAATATGGTTCCCAATCAGAGACAACCAGCAACAGCTGACACTTGTTGCCTCTGATTGGGAACCACTCTGGCCAACATAGAACTACAACTACTAGACAAACAAATGAAACTCACACCCTGGCTCAACATACAAGTGTCCCCAGAGCCAGGGCGTGACAGTACCCCCCCCTAAAGGCGCGGACTCCGACCGCGCCAACTAAATACCACAGGGGAGGGACCGGGTGGGCACTCCGCCTTGGCGGCGGATCCGGCTCCGGGCCTGATCCCCACTCCCTCTCCAACCCCCCAAAGTACCCCTGGTCCGGTCTGGCCCCGCTGACCGGAGCTGGACTGCACACTGGTGGAGCGGATTGCTCTAGCTCCGGCGTGAAGCAGCTGACCGGTGCCGGACCAGGCACCGGTGGAACAGGCACGGGCCGTGCCGGACTGACGACGCGCACCATAGGCTTGGTGCGGGGAGCAGGAGCGGGCCGGACCGGGCTGGCGATGCACACCACTGGCTTGGTGTGGGGAACAGGCACGGGCCGTGCCGGACTGACGACGCACACCACTGGCTTGGTGCGGGGAGCAGGAGCGGGCCGGACCGGGCTGGCGACGCGCACCATTGGCTTGGTGCGGGGAGCAGGAACGGGCCGGACCGGGCTGGCGATGCGCACCATTGGCTAAGTGCGGGGAGCAGGAGCGGGCCGGGCCGGACCGGGCTGGCGACGCGCACCATTGGCCTGGTGCGGGGAGCAGGAACAGGCCGGGCCGGGCTGGCGACGCGCACCATAGGCTTGGTGCGGGGAGCAGGAGCGGGCCGGACCGGGCTGGCGACGCGCACCATTGGCTTGGTGCGGGGAGCAGGAACAGGCCGGGCCGAGCTGGCGATGTGCACCATTGGCTTGGTGCGGGGAGCAGGAACAGGACGGGCCGGACTGGCGACGCGCACCATTGACTTGGTGCGGGGAGCAGGAACAGACCGGACCATACTGGGGACACACACCACTGGCCCTACGCAGGGATCTGGAACGGGCCGGACCGGACTGGTAACACACCCCAGTACCTCTCGCCGTGCCTCTACACCTTCCTTCCCTTCTTTGACCAGTGGCCCCCGTAACCTGGCGGCCTCCTCTGCCAACCCGCTGGGCCGCTCTATCGCGGTCTCCTGCTGCCCCGTCGTCCACGGCGTTAGCCCCCCCCTAAAAAATGTCTGGGCTTCTCTCCTACCCGTGGACCAGGTCTCCATACTTTTTGCCAGCCTTTCGCCCTTCTGCTTCCATGTCAAGCCCTTCTCTTGCTCACCCGGCTTGACCCAGTCGAGGAGGCGCTGGATATCCGCCAGAGATTTCCCTGGCGATGGCTCCTGGACCCGCTGCTTGGTCCAGTTCTGGTGGGATCTTCTGTCACGATCGTCGGGAAGAGAGGAGGACCAAGGCACAGCGTTGAAGGTAAACATACTCTTTATTAGTGAACAACCGAACAAAACAACAAAACGATAACGTGACGTCCACGGTCTAAACACAAACCACACTGGAACAAGATCCCACAACCACTGTGGGAAAACAGCTTGTCTAAATATGGTTCCCAATCAGAGACAACCAGCAACAGCTGACACTTGTTGCCTCTGATTGGGAACCACTCTGGCCAACATAGAACTACAACTACTAGACAAACAAATGAAACTCACACCCTGGCTCAACATACAAGTGTCCCCAGAGCCAGGGCGTGACATTTGGATAAAAGCGTCTGCTAAATGGCATATTATATTATTATTATTATATTTGGAGAACAGCAAAACCAGCCAAAATGCCACCAGCCATTATCACCTTGGCTGCTGTAGGTTCATTCACCTCAGTCCATCTACAAACACACAGCCTATTAGCTATAGTGCCTTCGGAAAGTATTCAGACCCCTTGACTTTTTCCACATTTTGTTACGTTACAGCCTTATTCTAAAATGGATTAAATAAAACAATTTCCTCATCAATCTGTGGTATCCACTTCCTTTCACTGGTCAACACAGCTAGTAATCAGTGGTATTTATACTTTAGTTTGAAAAACCTAAAGACATGAATGTGATATTGACCAAAACAGGACATCGTGCTCTCTTGACCCTGATTTGGGTCAGCTTTTCTAGACGTTGCTGGAGCAGGACGTGAAGTAGAAACCATGGTGTTGCTTCTTCAAATATAAAAATACTACGTATTTACAGCAACACCACTACACAGACGGCGTGTACATTTTAAAGACGTGGGCTTTTGTCTACCGTGTTAGATGTCAATGAAGCTTGGTGTGCAAACCACTGTGGAACTCTGAAAAAACCTATTGTTTGTTCTGTCTTGAAACAACTTCACTTTATTTTGTTCTCTGTCATCTCTTGAAACAACTTTATTTTGTTCTCTGTCATCTTTTTAAATAACTTTTAGATTTCGTTTGTCATTCAGTGATATTAAAACTAGTGTGTGACAGTTGCCCAGTTAATCTAGTCTGGGTTATTATTATCTGATTTGGTAAAGGTCCCAGATACAGTGGTTGTATTTTAATGTGGGCCTGTAGGGAAGATAGGTCCTGTGGAGATGTTCATATTGAAACATACAGTGGTTGTATTTTAATGTGGGCCTGTAGGGAAGATAGGTCCTGTGGAGATGTTCATATTGAAACATACAGTGGTTGTATTTTAATGTAAGCCTATAGGGAAGATAGGTCCTGTGGAGATGTTCATATTGAAACATACAGTGGTTGTATTTTAATGTAGACCTATAGGGAAGATAGGTCCTGTGGAGATGTTCATATTGAAACATACAGTGGTTGTATTTTAATGTAGACCTATAGGGAAGATAGGTCCTGTGGAGATGTTCATATTGAAACATACAGTGGTTGTATTTTAATGTAGACCTATAGGGAAGATAGGTCCTGTGGAGATGTTCATATTGAAACATACAGTGGTTGTATTTTAATGTAGACCTGTAGGGAAGATAGGTCCTGTGGAGATGTTCATATTGAAACATACAGTGGTTGTATTTTAATGTAGACCTGTAGGGAAGATAGGTCCTGTGGAGATGTTCATATTGAAACATACAGTGGTTGTATTTTAATGTGGGCCTGTAGGGAAGATAGGTCATGTGGAGATGTTCATATTGAAACATACAGTGGTTGTATTTTAATGTAGACCTGTAGGGAAGATAGTTCATGTGGAGATGTTCACATTGAAACATACAGTGGTTGTATTTTAATGTAGACCTGTAGGGAAGATAGGTCCTGTGGAGATGTTCATATTGAAACATACAGTGGTTGTATTTTAATGTAGACCTATAGGGAAGATAGGTAATGTGGAGATGTTCACATTGAAACATACAGTGGTTGTATTTTAATGTAGACCAATAGGGAAGATAGGTCATGTGGAGATGTTCACATTGAAACATACAGTGGTTGTATTTTAATGTAGACCTGTAGGGAAGATAGGTCATGTGGAGATGTTCACATTGAAACATACAGTGGTTGTATTTTAATGTAGACCTGTAGGGAAGATAGGTCATGTGGAGATGTTCATATTGAAACATACAGTGGGTGTATTTTAATGTAGACCTATAGGGAAGATAGGTCCTGTGGAGATGTTCATATTGAAACATACAGTGGTTGTATTTTAATGTAAGCCTATAGGGAAGATAGGTCATGTGGAGATGTTCATATTGAAACAAACAGTGGTTGTATTTTAATGTAAGCCTATAGGGAAGATAGGTCATGTGGAGATTTTCATATTGAAACATACAGTGGTTGTATTTTAATGTAGGCCTATAGGGAAGATAGGTCATGTGGAGATGTTCATATTGAAACGTATCTTTATTTTTATTTTGTTCCTAACTTGTTTGATGAGATTAGTACAGATTCTCCCAGGGGACCCCGCATGTGGCCTGGCCCCAAGTTTGGGAACCACTGCACTAACCTCTCGCTCTGTCTCCTCTGCTTCCTCCTGCATGCATTGCAGCCTGCCTCAGCCTCACCACTGAGCACCACATCACTGTCTGTCTCTGTAGCCTACTGTCTGTCTCTGTAGTCTACTGTCTGTCTCTGTAGCCTACTGTCTGTCTCTGTAGTCTACTGTCTGTCTCTGTAGCCTACTGTCTGTCTCTGTAGCCTACTGTCTGTCTCTGTAGTCTACTGTCTGTCTCTGTAGCCTACTGTCTGTCTCTGTAGCCTACTGTCTGTCTCTGTAGTCTACTGTCTGTCTCTGTAGCCTACTGTCTGTCTCTGTAGCCTACTGTCTGTCTCTGTAGTCTACGGTCTGTCTCTGTAGCCTACTGTCTGTCTCTGTAGCCTACTGTCTGTCTCTGTAGCCTACTGTCTGTCTCTGTAGCCTACTGTCTGTCTCTGTAGTCTACTGTCTGTCTCTGTAGCCTACTGTCTGTCTCTGTAGTCTACTGTCTGTCTCTGTAGCCTACTGTCTGTCTGTCTCTGTAGCCTACTGTCTGTCTGTCTCTGTAGCCTACTGTCTGTCTCTGTAGCCTACTGTCTGTCTCTGTAGCCTACTGTCTGTCTCTGTAGTCTACTGTCTGTCTCTGTAGCCTACTGTCTGTCTCTGTAGCCTACTGTCTGTCTCTGTAGTCTACTGTCTGTCTCTGTAGCCTACTGTCTGTCTAGCCTACTGTCTGTCTCTGTAGCCTACTGTCTGTCTCTGTAGCCTACTGTCTGTCTCTGTAGCCTACTGTCTGTCTGTCTCTGTAGTCTACTGTCTGTCTGTCTCTGTAGTCTACTGTCTGTCTCTGTAGCCTACTGTCTGTCTCTGTAGCCTACTCTCTGTCTCTGTAGTCTACTGTCTGTCTCTGTAGTCTACTGTCTGTCTCTGTAGCCTACTGTCTGTCTCTGTAGTCTACTGTCTGTCTCTGTCGCCTACTGTCTGTCTCTGTAGCCTACTGTCTGTCTCTGTAGCCTACTGTCTGTCTGTCTCTGTAGCCTACTGTCTGTCTGTCTCTGTAGCCTACTGTCTGTCTCTGTAGCCTACTGTCTGTCTGTCTCTGTAGCCTACTGTCTGTCTCTGTAGCCTACTGTCTGTCTCTGTAGCCTACTGTCTGTCTCTGTAGCCTACTGTCTGTCTCTGTAGCCTACTGTCTGTCTCTGTAGCCTACTGTCTGTCTCTGTAGCCTACTGTCTGTCTCTGTAGTCTACTGTCTGTCTCTGTAGCCTACTGTCTGTCTCTGTAGCCTACTGTCTGTCTCTGTAGTCTACTGTCTGTCTCTGTAGCCTACTGTCTGTCTCTGTAGTCTACTGTCTGTCTCTGTAGCCTACTGTCTGTCTCTGTAGCCTACTGTCTGTCTCTGTAGCCTACTGTCTGTCTCTGTAGCCTACTGTCTGTCTCTGTAGCCTACTGTCTGTCTCTGTAGTCTACTGTCTGTCTCTGTAGTCTACTGTCTGTCTCTGTAGCCTACTGTCTGTCTCTGTAGTCTACTGTCTGTCTCTGTAGTCTACTGTCTGTCTCTGTAGTCTACTGTCTGTCTCTGTAGTCTACTGTCTGTCTCTGTAGTCTACTGTCTGTCTCTGTAGCCTACTGTCTGTCTCTGTAGCCTACTGTCTGTCTCTGTAGTCTACTGTTTGTCTCTGTAGCCTACTGTCTGTCTCTGTAGCCTACTGTCTGTCTCTGTAGCCTACTGTCTGTCTCTGTAGCCTACTGTCTGTCTCTGTAGCCTACTGTCTGTCTAGCCTACTGTCTGTCTCTGTAGCCTACTGTCTGTCTCTGTAGCCTACTGTCTGTCTCTGTAGCCTACTGTCTGTCTGTCTCTGTAGCCTACTGTCTGTCTCTGTAGCCTACTGTCTGTCTCTGTAGTCTACTGTCTGTCTCTGTAGCCTACTGTCTGTCTCTGTAGCCTACTGTCTGTCTCTGTAGTCTACTGTCTGTCTCTGTAGTCTACTGTCTGTCTCTGTAGCCTACTGTCTGTCTCTGTAGCCTACTGTCTGTCTGTCTCTGTAGTCTACTGTCTGTCTCTGTAGTCTACTGTCTGTCTCTGTAGCCTACTGTCTGTCTCAGTAGCCTACTGTCTGTCTCTGTAGTCTACTGTCTGTCTCTGTAGCCTACTGTCTGTCTCTGTAGTCTACTGTCTGTCTCTGTAGTCTACTGTCTGTCTCTGTAGTCTACTGTCTGTCTCTGTAGTCTACTGTCTGTCTCCGTAGCCTACTGTCTGTCTCTGTAGCCTACTGTCTGTCTCTGTAGCCTACTGTCTGTCTCTGTAGCCTACTGTCTGTCTGTCTAGCCTACTGTCTGTCTCTGTAGCCTACTGTCTGTCTCTGTAGTCTACTGTCTGTCTCTGTAGTCTACTGTCTGTCTCTGTAGCCTACTGTCTGTCTCTGTAGTCTACTGTCTGTCTCAGTAGTCTACTGTCTGTCTCTGTAGCCTACTGTCTGTCTCTGTAGCCTACTCTCTGTCTGTCTCTGTAGCCTACTGTCTGTCTCTGTAGCCTACTGTCTGTCTCTGTAGTCTACTGTCTGTCTCTGTAGCCTACTGTCTGTCTCTGTAGCCTACTGTCTGTCTCTGTAGCCTACTGTCTGTCTCTGTAGCCTACTGTCTGTCTCTGTAGTCTACTGTCTGTCTGTCTCTGTAGCCTACTGTCTGTCTCTGTAGCCTACTGTCTGTCTCTGTAGCCTACTGTCTGTCTCTGTAGCCTACTGTCTGTCTCTGTAGCCTACTGTCTGTCTCTGTAGTCTACTGTCTGTCTGTCTCTGTAGCCTACTGTCTGTCTCTGTAGCCTACTGTCTGTCTCTGTAGCCTACTGTCTGTCTCTGTAGCCTACTGTCTGTCTCTGTAGTCTACTGTCTGTCTCTGTAGCCTACTGTCTGTCTCTGTAGTCTACTGTCTGTCTCTGTAGTCTACTGTCTGTCTGTCTCTGTAGCCTACTGTCTGTCTCTGTAGCCTACTGTCTGTCTCTGTAGCCTACTGTCTGTCTCTGTAGCCTACTGTCTGTCTCTGTAGTCTACTGTCTGTCTCTGTAGTCTACTGTCTGTCTCTGTAGCCTACTGTCTGTCTCTGTAGTCTACTGTCTGTCTCTGTAGTCTACTGTCTGTCTCTGTAGCCTACTGTCTGTCTCTGTAGCCTACTGTCTGTCTCTGTAGCCTACTGTCTGTCTCTGTAGCCTACTGTCTGTCTCTGTAGCCTACTGTCTGTCTCTGTAGCCTACTGTCTGTCTCTGTAGTCTACTGTCTGTCTCTGTAGCCTACTGTCTGTCTGTCTCTGTAGCCTACTGTCTGTCTCTGTAGTCTACTGTCTGTCTCTGTAGCCTACTGTCTGTCTCTGTAGCCTACTGTCTGTCTCTGTAGTCTACTGTCTGTCTCTGTAGCCTACTGTCTGTCTCTGTAGTCTACTGTCTGTAAAGCCCAGTGGTGGAAAGCACTTAAGTAAGGACTTTTTAGTAGCGTTGTGTTTTGCTCCTGGCTTCGTTTAATATTAGCTTCTGACTTCATCCTTCTAGCTGGCTAAGTAATACTTACAGCCCTTCAATGTTACTGCACTAGAGGTCTCTGCAGGCAGCTAGCCACCTGACTGACATATCTAAAGGAGACTATTTACAGACATATCTAAAGGAGTGCATCATCCTCCGAGAGTCGCTTTTTGTTTATTTTGGGGGATGTCTGCAGACACGGCAGGAGCAGTGGGACGGTTTTAAAATAGCCTTTTGTCCGGCATCACACACACACACACACACACACACACACACACAGACTAACACACATTCTGTCCTCTACATTACTCACGTCCTTCTGCAGCACGGTAGCCTTAACATCCTCAGCAGGCTGGGAGTCGGAGGCGGACATATTGGAGGTGGGGCCGGGGGCGGGGCAGGGAGCAGGGCTGCCATTAAACATGTCCTTCCTCTTCCTCACACTGCCCTCGTCCATGTTACCCTGCTCACACGCACAAACACACACACACACGTAAGAGGACAACGTAAAGAGGACAGACTCAGTTCTCTACCTGGTCTCATCAACTCAAAGACTCAATCATGGACACTCTTACTGACAGTTGTGGCTGCTTCGTGTGACGTATTGTTGTCTCTACCTTCTTGCCCTTTGTGCTGTTGTCTGTGCCCAATAATGTTTGTACCATGTTTTGTGCTGCTACCATGTTGTGCTGCTGCCATGTTGTCATGTTGAGTTGCTACCATGCTGTGTTGTCATGTGTTGCTGCCATGCTATGTTGTTGTCTTAGGTCTCTCTTTATGTAGTGTTGTGGTGTCTCTCTTTATGTAGTGTTGTGGTGTCTCTCTTTATGTAGTGTTGTGGCGTCTCTCTTTATGTAGTGTTGTGGCGTCTCTCTTTATGTAGTGTTGTGGTGTCTCTCTTTATGTAGTGTTGTGGCGTCTCTCTTTATGTAGTGTTGTGGTGTCTCTTTATGTAGTGTTGTGGCGTCTCTCTTTATGTAGTGTTGTGGCGTCTCTCTTTATGTAGTGTTGTGGCGTCTCTCTTTATGTAGTGTTGTGGTGTCTCTCTTTATGTAGTGTTGTGGTGTCTCTCTTTATGTAGTGTTGTGGCGTCTCTCTCTATGTAGTGTTGTGGTGTCTCTCTTTATGTAGATGTGCTGTCTCTCTTTATGTAGTGTTGTGGTGTCTCTCTTTATGTAGTGTTGTCTCTCTTTATGTAGTGTTGTGGTGTCTCTCTTTATGTAGTGTTGTGGCGTCTCTCTTTATGTAGTGTTGTGGCGTCTCTCTTTATGTAGTGTTGTGGTGTCTCTCTTTATGTAGTGTTGTGGCGTCTCTCTTTATGTAGTGTTGTGGCGTCTCTCTTTATGTAGTGTTGTGGTGTCTCTCTTTATGTAGTGTTGTGGCGTCTCTCTTTATGTAGTGTTGTGGCGTCTCTCTTTATGTAGTGTTGTGGCGTCTCTCTTTATGTAGTGTTGTGGTGTCTCTCTTTGTGTAGTGTTGTGGTGTCTCTTGTTGTGATGTGTGTTTTGTCCTACATTTGTATTTTTAATCCAAGCCCCCGTCCCCGCAGGAGGCCTTTTGCCTTTTGGTAGGCCGTCATTGTAAAAAATAATTTGACTTGCCTAGTTAAATAAAGGTTAAATAAAAATAAATAAAACAAAATCAAGGCGGCAGGAGCACCGATCTGTCTGTCTCTCTATCTTACTGTCTGATGTCATCCTACTATCTGTCTGTCTCTCTATCATACTGTCTGATGTCCTCCTACTATCTGTCTGTCTCTCTATCTTACTGTCTGATGTCATCTGTCTGTCTCTCTATCTTACTGTCTGATGTCACCCTACTATCTGTCTGTCTCTCTATCTTACTGTCTGATGTCATCTGTCTGTCTCTCTATCTTACTGTCTGATGTCATCCTACTATCTGTCTGTCTCTCTATCTTACTGTCTGATGTCACCCTACTATCTGTCTGTCTCTCTATCTTACTGTCTGATGTCACCCTACTATCTGTCTGTCTCTCTATCTTACTGTCTGATGTCATCTGTCTGTCTCTCTATCTTACTGTCTGATGTCATCCTACTATCTGTCTGTCTCTCTATCTTACTGTCTGATGTCACCCTACCATCTGTCTGTCTCTCTATCTTACTGTCTGATGTCATCCTACCATCTGTCTGTCTCTCTATCTTACTGTCTGATGTCATCCTACTATCTGTCTGTCTCTCTATCTTACTGTCTGATGTCATCCTACCATCTGTCTGTCTCTCTATCTTACTGTCTGATGTCATCTGTCTGTCTCTCTATCTTACTGTCTGATGTCATCCTACTATCTGTCTGTCTCTCTATCTTACTGTCTGATGTCATCCTACCATCTGTCTGTCTCTCTATCTTACTGTCTGATGTCATCTGTCTGTCTCTCTATCTTACTGTCTGATGTCATCCTACCATCTGTCTGTCTCTCTATCTTACTGTCTGATGTCATCCTACCATCTGTCTGTCTCTCTATCTTACTGTCTGATGTCACCCTACCATCTGTCTGTCTCTCTATCTTACTGTCTGATGTCATCCTACTATCTGTCTGTCTCTCTATCTTACTGTCTGATGTCATCCTACTATCTGTCTGTCTCTCTATCTTACTGTCTGATGTCACCCTACCATCTGTCTGTCTCTCTATCTTACTGTCTGATGTCATCCTACTATCTGTCTGTCTCTCTATCTTACTGTCTGATGTCATCTGTCTGTCTCTCTATCTTACTGTCTGATGTCATCTGTCTGTCTCTCTATCTTACTGTCTGATGTCATCCTACCATCTGTCTGTCTCTCTATCTTACTGTCTGATGTCACCCTACCATCTGTCTGTCTCTCTATCTTACTGTCTGATGTCATCCTACTATCTGTCTGTCTCTCTATCTTACTGTCTGATGTCATCTGTCTGTCTCTCTATCTTACTGTCTGATGTCATCCTACTATCTGTCTGTCTCTCTATCTTACTGTCTGATGTCATCTGTCTGTCTCTCTATCTTACTGTCTGATGTCACCCTACCATCTGTCTGTCTCTCTATCTTACTGTCTGATGTCATCCTACTATCTGTCTGTCTCTCTATCTTACTGTCTGATGTCATCCTACTATCTGTCTGTCTCTCTATCTTACTGTCTGATGTCACCCTACCATCTGTCTGTCTCTCTATCTTACTGTCTGATGTCATCCTACTATCTGTCTGTCTCTCTATCTTACTGTCTGATGTCATCTGTCTGTCTCTCTATCTTACTGTCTGATGTCATCCTACTATCTGTCTGTCTCTCTATCTTACTGTCTGATGTCATCTGTCTGTCTCTCTATCTTACTGTCTGATGTCACCCTACTATCTGTCTGTCTCTCTATCTTACTGTCTGATGTCATCTGTCTGTCTCTCTATCATACTGTCTGATGTCATCCTACTATCTGTCTGTCTCTCTATCTTACTGTCTGATGTCATCTGTCTGTCTCTCTATCTTACTGTCTGATGTCATCCTACTATCTGTCTGTCTCTCTATCTTACTGTCTGATGTCATCCTACTATCTGTCTGTCTCTCTATCTTACTGTCTGATGTCATCTGTCTGTCTCTCTATCTTACTGTCTGATGTCATCTGTCTGTCTCTCTATCTTACTGTCTGATGTCACCCTACTATCTGTCTGTCTCTCTATCTTACTGTCTGATGTCATCCTACTATCTGTCTGTCTCTCTATCTTACTGTCTGATGTCATCCTACTATCTGTCTGTCTCTCTATCTTACTGTCTGATGTCATCCTACTATCTGTCTGTCTCTCTATCTTACTGTCTGATGTCATCCTACCATCTGTCTGTCTCTCTATCTTACTGTCTGATGTCACCCTACCATCTGTCTGTCTCTCTATCTTACTGTCTGATGTCATCTGTCTGTTTCTCTATCTTACTGTCTGATGTCATCTGTCTGTTTCTCTATCTTACTGTCTGATGTCATCTGTCTGTCTCTCTATCTTACTGTCTGATGTCATCCTACCATCTGTCTGTCTCTCTATCTTACTGTCTGATGTCATCCTACCATCTGTCTGTCTCTCTATCTTACTGTCTGATGTCATCCTACTATCTGTCTGTCTCTCTATCTTACTGTCTGATGTCATCCTACCATCTGTCTGTCTCTCTATCTTACTGTCTGATGTCATCCTACCATCTGTCTGTCTCTCTATCTTACTGTCTGATGTCATCTGTCTGTCTCTCTATCTTACTGTCTGATGTCATCCTACTATCTGTCTGTCTCTCTATCTTACTGTCTGATGTCATCCTACTATCTGTCTGTCTCTCTATCTTACTGTCTGATGTCATCCTACCATCTGTCTGTCTCTCTATCTTACTGTCTGATGTCATCTGTCTGTCTCTCTATCTTACTGTCTGATGTCATCCTACTATCTGTCTGTCTCTCTATCTTACTGTCTGATGTCATCCTACTATCTGTCTGTCTCTCTATCTTACTGTCTGATGTCATCCTACCATCTGTCTGTCTCTCTATCTTACTGTCTGATGTCATCTGTCTGTCTCTCTATCTTACTGTCTGATGTCATCTGTCTGTCTCTCTATCTTACTGTCTGATGTCATCCTACCATCTGTCTGTCTCTCTATCTTACTGTCTGATGTCATCCTACTATCTGTCTGTCTCTCTATCTTACTGTCTGATGTCACCCTACTATCTGTCTGTCTCTCTATCTTACTGTCTGATGTCATCCTACCATCTGTCTGTCTCTCTATCTTACTGTCTGATGTCATCTGTCTGTCTCTCTATCTTACTGTCTGATGTCATCTGTCTGTCTCTCTATCTTACTGTCTGATGTCATCCTACCATCTGTCTGTCTCTCTATCTTACTGTCTGATGTCATCCTACTATCTGTCTGTCTCTCTATCTTACTGTCTGATGTCATCCTACTATCTGTCTGTCTCTCTATCTTACTGTCTGATGTCATCTGTCTGTCTCTCTATCTTACTGTCTGATGTCATCCTACTATCTGTCTGTCTCTCTATCTTACTGTCTGATGTCATCCTACTATCTGTCTGGTCTCTCTATCTTACTGTCTGATGTCATCCTACTATCTGTCTGTCTCTCTATCTTACTGTCTGATGTCATCCTACTATCTGTCTGTCTCTCTATCTTACTGTCTGATGTCATCCTACTATCTGTCTGTCTCTCTATCTTACTGTCTGATGTCATCTGTCTGTCTCTCTATCTTACTGTCTGATGTCATCCTACTATCTGTCTGTCTCTCTATCTTACTGTCTGATGTCATCCTACTATCTGTCTGTCTCTCTATCTTACTGTCTGATGTCATCCTACTATCTGTCTGTCTCTCTATCTTACTGTCTGATGTCATCCTACTATCTGTCTGTCTCTCTATCTTACTGTCTGATGTCACCCTACCATCTGTCTGTCTCTCTATCTTACTGTCTGATGTCATCCTACCATCTGTCCGTCTCTCTATCTTACTGTCTGATGTCATCTGTCTGTCTCTCTATCTTACTGTCTGATGTCATCTGTCTGTCTCTCTATCTTACTGTCTGATGTCATCCTACTATCTGTCTGTCTCTCTATCTTACTGTCTGATGTCATCCTACTATCTGTCTGTCTCTCTATCTTACTGTCTGATGTCATCCTACTATCTGTCTGTCTCTCTCTTACTGTCTGATGTCATCCTACTATCTGTCTGTCTCTCTATCTTACTGTCTGATGTCACCCTACCATCTGTCTGTCTCTCTATCTTACTGTCTGATGTCATCCTACCATCTGTCCGTCTCTCTATCTTACTGTCTGATGTCATCCTACTATCTGTCTGTCTCTCTATCTTACTGTCTGATGTCATCCTACCATCTGTCTGTCTCTCTATCTTACTGTCTGATGTCACCCTACTATCTGTCTGTCTCTCTATCTTACTGTCTGATGTCACCCTACCTGGTCCTGGTCTAAAGTAGTGCACTATGTAGGGAATAGGGTGCCATATGACTGTGCCAGTGTGTACCAACAGTGTTCAGACTCGTTAAGTCATCCTGTTTTAGTGTTATAGTATATTGATAATGTGGCTGCGTGTTAGCAGCAGGCAGGCTGGCGCCAGGGGCAACAGACACAGGCTGCATCCCGAATGGAACCCTATTCCCTACGTAGTGCACTACGTTTGACCAGGGCCCTATGGAACCTAAACGAGTGCACTACATAGGGAATAGGGTTCTGTTTGGGACTCTACCACAGTAAATACAGTACTGAGTGGGCATCAATGAGTCACTCATCCTCCTTTCTGTCACCCTGTCAGCAGAGAGAGTCCTTACTTCTCCTGTTTATGATGTCACTTACATCACTTCAATCACAGGGATTTAAAGATTCACCGATAAACATCGTTCCTGGTTCCAATGTTTAAGAGACCAGTGCATCTGTCAGCGGGAGTCCGAACGGACCCAGACTTATAGAGGGATGGTAGATGATCAGTCTGCCCTATGGCTCAGCTGCCTATACACACACCACACACACACACACACCCACACAACACACACACCAAACACACACACACACACACACCAACACCCCACACACCACACACACACACACACCACACCACACACAACACAACACACCAAACCACACAACACACCACACACACACCACACACACACACACCACACACACACACACCACACACACACACACACCACACACACACACACACACACACACACCACACACACACCACCACACACACACACACCACACCACACACACACACACACCACACACACACACACACACACACACACCACACACCACACACACACGGACCCCTCAGTTTAGAGAAGTGATCTCAGACAGGTCCAGTTCAGAGAGGTCCAGTTCAGAGAGGCCCAGCTCAGAGAGGCCCAGCTCAGAGAGACCCAGCTCAGAGAGGCCCAGCTCAGAGAGGACCAGCTCAGAGAGGCCCAGCTCAGAGAGGCCCAGCTCAGAGAGGCCCAGCTCAGAGAGGCCCAGCTCAGAGAGGCCCAGCTCAGAGAGGAGAGGCCCAGCTCAGAGAGGCCCAGCTCAGAGAGGCCCAGCTCAGAGGCCCAGCTCAGAGGCCCAGCTCAGAGAGGCCCAGCTCAGAGAGGCCCAGCTCAGAGAGGCCCAGCTCAGAGAGGCCCAGCTCAGAGAGGCCCAGGTCAGAGAGGAGAGGCCCAGCTCAGAGAGGCCCAGCTCAGAGAGGCCCAGCTCAGAGAGGCCCAGCTCAGAGAGGCCCAGCTCAGAGAGGCCCAGCTCAGAGAGGCCCAGCTCAGAGAGGCCCAGCTCAGAGAGGCCCAGCTCAGAGAGGCCCAGCTCATGAGCTGCATCAGCAGCATATATTAATGTTAAATGGAAAATGTTAGTGAATAGAATCGTAATGAATCTAACCGAATCACATTGATTCGTTCCTCTGATCAAATCGAGATGCGCATCGAATCGTATTGAATCTAACCGAATCACATTGATTCGTTCCTCTGATCAAATCGAGATGCGCATCGAATCGTATCGAATCTAACCGAATCACACTGATTCGTTCCTCTGATCAAATCGAGATGCGCATCGAATCGTATTGAATCTAACCGAATCACACTGATTCGTTCCTCTGATCAAATCGAGATGCGCATCGAATCGTCTTGAAAGGGAAAGATGCACATTCCTATTAAATCACTTATAACACTCCAATCCCTTCAGTCCCTCTCTGATGAGCTCTGCTCTGCAAAACAGCTACCAGGGTGGGTCCCAAATGGCACCCTGTTCCATATAAAGCTTTTCTTCATGATACACTATGGCTCAAAGTATGTGGACGCCCCTTCAAATGAGTAGAATTGGCTATTTCAGCCACACCCGTTGTTGACAGGTGTATAAAATCGAGCACACAGCCATGCAATCTCCATAGACAAACATTGGCAGTAGAATGGCCAGTACTGAAGAGCCCACCGACTTTCAACGGGGCCCCGTCATAGGATGCCACCTTTCCAACAAGTCAGTTCGTCAAATTTCTGCCCTGCTAGAGCTGCCCCGTGTCAACTGTAAGTGCTGTTATTGTGAAGTGGAAACGTCTAGGAGCAACAACGGCTCAGTCACGAAGTGGTAGGCCACACAAGCTCACAGAACGGGACCGCCGAGTGCTGAAGCACGTAGCGCGTAGAAATCGTCTGTCCTCGGTTGCAACACTCACTACCGAGTTCCAAACTGCCTCTAGAAGCAATGTCAGCACAATAACTGTTCGTCGGGAGCTTCCTGAAATGGGTTTCCATGGCCGAGCACCCGCACACAAGCCTAAGATCACCATACGTAATGCCAAGTGTCGGTTGGAGTGGTGTAAAGCTCGCAGCCATTGGACTCTGAAGCAGTGGAAATGCGTTCTCTGGAGCTGAAAGGTGTGACTATAGTAGACAGCCTGTTATCTACGAGGGTTCAGGTCTATGGTAGGCAGCCTGTTAGCTACGAGGGTTCAGGTCTATGGTAGGCAGCCTGTCAGCTACGAGGGTTCAGGTCTATGGTAGGCAGCCTGTTAGCTACGAGGGTTCAGGTCTATGGTAGGCAGCCTGTCAGCTACGAGGGTTCAGGTCTATGGTAGGCAGCCTGTCAGCTACGAGGGTTCAGGTCTATAGTAGACAGCCTGTCAGCTACGAGGGTTCAGGTCTATAGTAGACAGCCTGTCAGCTACGAGGGTTCATGTCTATGGTAGACAGCCTGTCAGCTACGAGGGTTCAGGTCTATGGTAGGCAGCCTGTCAGCTACGAGGGTTCAGGTCTATAGTAGACAGCCTGTTAGCTACGAGGGTTCAGGTCTATGGTAGGCAGCCTGTCAGCTACGAGGGTTCAGGTCTATGGTAGGCAGCCTGTCAGCTACGAGGGTTCAGGTCTATGGTAGGCAGCCTGTCAGCTACGAGGGTTCAGGTCTATGGTAGGCAGCCTGTCAGCTACGAGGGTTCAGGTCTATAGTAGGCAGCCTGTCAGCTACGAGGGTTCAGATCTATGGTAGGCAGCCTGTCAGCTACGAGGGTTCAGATCTATGGTAGGCAGCCTGTCAGCTACGAGGGTTCAGGTCTATAGTAGGCAGCCTGTCAGCTACGAGGGTTCAGGTCTATGGTAGGCAGCCTGTCAGCTACGAGGGTTCAGGTCTATAGTAGACAGCCTGTTAGCTACGAGGGTTCAGGTCTATGGTAGGCAGCCTGTCAGCTACGAGGGTTCAGGTCTATAGTAGGCAGCCTGTCAGCTACGAGGGTTCAGGTCTATGGTAGGCAGCCTGTTAGCTACGAGGGTTCAGGTCTATAGTAGGCAGCCTGTCAGCTACGAGGGTTCAGGTCTATGGTAGACAGCCTGTCAGCTACGAGGGTTCAGGTCTATGGTAGGCAGCCTGTCAGCTACGAGGGTTCAGGTCTATGGTAGGCAGCCTGTCAGCTACGAGGGTTCAGGTCTATGGTAGGCAGCCTGTCAGCTACGAGGGTTCAGGTCTATAGTAGACAGCCTGTCAGCTACGAGGGTTCAGGTCTATGGTAGGCAGCCTGTCAGCTACGAGGGTTCAGGTCTATGGTAGGCAGCCTGTCAGCTACGAGGGTTCAGGTCTATAGTAGACAGCCTGTCAGCTACAAGGGTTCAGGTCTATGGTAGGCAGCCTGTCAGCTACGAGGGTTCAGGTCTATGGTAGGCAGCCTGTCAGCTACGAGGGTTCAGGTCTATAGTAGACAGCCTGTCAGCTACGAGGGTTCAGGTCTATAGTAGACAGCCTGTCAACTACGAGGGTTCAGGTCTATAGTAGACAGCCTGTCAGCTACGAGGGTTCAGGTCTATGGTAGACAGCCTGTCAGCTACGAGGGTTCAGGTCTATAGTAGACAGCCTGTCAGCTACGAGGGTTCAGGTCTACGGTAGGCAGCCTGTCAGCTACGAGGGTTCAGGTCTATAGTAGGCAGCCTGTCAGCTACGAGGGTTCAGGTCTATGGTAGGCAGCCTGTCAGCTACGAGGGTTCAGGTCTATAGTAGACATTCTGTCAGCTACGAGGGTTCAGGTCTATGGTAGGCAGCCTGTCAGCTACGAGGGTTCAGGTCTATGGTAGGCAGCCTGTCAGCTACGAGGGTTCAGGTCTATGGTAGACAGCCTGTCAGCTACGAGGGTTCAGGTCTATAGTAGGCAGCCTGTCAGCTACGAGGGTTCAGGTCTATAGTAGGCAGCCTGTCAGCTACGAGGGTTCAGGTCTATGGTAGGCAGCCTGTTAGCTACGAGGGTTCAGGTCTATAGTTGGCAGCCTGTCAGCTACGAGGGTTCAGGTCTATGGTAGGCAGCCTGTCAGCTACGAGGGTTCAGGTCTATAGTAGGGGTGAAGCAGAGTGAACACTTTGTGAACTACTGTCATTGGTTTACTACTCTACATGACCTTGTCCTGTTAATGCTTGATCTGTTACACCCTCTATGATATACAGGCAGACAGACAGGCAGGTAGGCAGACTGACAGGCAGGCAGGCATGCAGGCAGACACAGGCAGATAGACAGATAGGCAGACAGATGGACAAAATGAACCTGAAATGGGTTTCCATGGCCGAGCACCCGCACACAAGCCTAAGATCACCATACGTAATGCCAAGTGTCGGTTGGAGTGGTGTAAAGCTCGCAGCCATTGGACTCTGAAGCAGTGGAAATGCGTTCTCTGGAGTGGTGAATCACGCTTCGCCATCTGGCAGTCCGACCACCATCTGGCAGTCTGATGGACAAATCTGGATTTTGCGGATGACAGGAGAACGCTACCTGCCCCAATGCATAGTGCCAACTGTAAAGTTTGGTGGAGGAGGAATAATGGTCTAGGGCTGTTTTTCATGGTTCGGGCTAGGCCCCTTAGTTCCAGTGAAGGGAAATCTTAACGCTACAGCATACAATGACATTCTAGACAATTCTATGCTTCCAACTCTGTGGCAACAGTTTGGGGAAGGCCCTTTCCTGTTTCATCATGACAATGTCCCTGTGCACAAAGCGAGGTCCATACAGAAATGGTTTGTCGAGATTGGTGTGGAAGAACTTGACTGGCCTGCACAGAGCCCTGACATCAACCCCATCGAACACCTTTGGGATGAATTGGAACGCCGACTGCGAGCCAGGCCTAATCGCCCAACATCAGTGCCCAACCTCACTAATGCTCTTGTGGCTGAATGGAAGCAAGTCCCCCGCAGCAATGTTCCAACATCTAGTGGAAAGCCTTCCCAGAAGAGTGGAGGCTGTTATAGCAGCAAAGGGGGGGGACCAACTCCATATTAATGCCCATGATTTTGGAACGAGATGTTCGACGAGCAGGTGTCCACCTACTTTTGGTCATGTAGTGTATGTATAGTGTAATTGTTTAGTGATGTGTTCATGCATGGCTCATCTGCAAAAGAGACCGTGGTCTCAGCATGACTCCCTGGCTAAATAAAGGTTAAATATATAGAGTATATATATATTTTTTTATAGTACGCTACCAGGGTTTAAATGGCACACTATTCCTTATATAGTGCACTATTTGGGATGCACACACAGTGATTCAGCGACAGCTCTGATCAGAAAGAGGATACTTCCGTCACACCACTTTGTTGGGGAAAAAGCAATACCTCATTGGTTGTAAGGTATGGAGCTGAAAGGTGGTGTTGGTTGTATGAACTGTCACTATGCAACCATGTCCTGGTGTTGGTTGTATGAAGTGTCACCGTGTCACCATGTCCTGGTGTTGGTTGTATGAAGTGTCACCGTGTCACCATGTCCTGGTGTTGGTTGTATGAAGTGTCACCGTGTCACCGTGTCCTGGTGTTGGTTGTATGAAGTGTCACCGTGTCACCGTGTCCTGGTGTTGGTTGTATGAAGTGTCACCGTGTCACCGTGTCCTGGTGTTGGTTGTATGAAGTGTCACCGTGTCACCGTGTCCTGGTGTTGGTTGTATGAAGTGTCACCGTGTCACCGTGTCCTGGTGTTGGTTGTATGAAGTGTCACCGTGTCACCATGTCCTGGTGTTGTCTGGTGTTAGTCGGCTCAGGCTGTTTGTGTCATCATGGCAACGCCTTGTCACTCAGTGTCATGACAAAGAGTCAGTTGACTTGACAGCACAAACAGATCTGGGACCAGGCCAATATTGGGTGCTCTCTTTATATACAGTTGAAGTCAGAAGTTTACATACACTCAGGTTGGAGTCATTAAAACTTGTTTTTCAACCACTCCACAAATTTCTTGTTAACAAACTATAGTTTTGGCAAGTCGGTTAGGACATCTACTTTGTGCATGACACAAGTAATTTTTCCTACAATTGTTTACAGACAGATGATTTCACTTATAATTCACTGTATCACAATTCCAGTGGGTCAGAAGTTTACATACACTAAGTTGACTCTGCCTTTGAACAGCTTGGAAAATTCCAGAAAATGATGTCATGGCTTTAGAAGCTTCTGATAGGCTAATTGACATAATTTGAGTCAATTGGAGGTGTACCTGTGGATGTGTTTCAAGGCCTACCTTCAAACTCAGTGCCTCTTTGCTTGACATCATGGGAAAATGAAAAGAAATCAGCCAAGACCTCAGAAAAAGAATTGTAGACCTCCACAAGTCTGGTTCATCCTTGGGAGCAATTTCCAAACGCCTGAAGGTACCACGTTCATCTGTACAAACAATAGTACGCAAGTATAAACACCATGGGACCACGCAGCCGTCATACCACTCAGGAAGGAGACGTGTTCTGTCTCCTAGAGATTAACGTACTTTGGTGCGAAAAGTGCAAATCAATCCCAGAACAACAGCAAAGGACCTTGTGAAGATGCTGAAGGAAACCGGCACAAAAATATCTATATCCACAGTAAAACGAGTCCTATATCGACATAATCTGAAAGGCCGCTCAGCAAGGAAGAAGCCACTGCTCCAAAACCGCCATAAAAAAGCCAGACTACGGTTTGCAACTGCACATTGGGACAAAGATCGTACTTTTAGGAGAAATGTCCTCTGGTCTGATGTAACAAAAATAGAACTGTTTGGCCATAATGACCATCGTTATGTTTGGAGGAAAAAGGGGGCAGCTTGCAAGCCGAAGAACACCATCCCAACTGTGAAACACGGGGGTGGCAGCATCATGCTGTGGGGGTGCTTTGCTGCAGGCGGGACTGGTGCACTTCACAAAATAGATGGCATCATGAGGAAGGAAAATGATGTGGATATATTGAAGCAACATCTCAAGACATCAGGAGGGGACAGCTCTTCAGCGGCAGGAGCAGCAGGGTCCTGTGAAGGAGAGAAGGACACCGGGCCCTCCTGCTCCTCCTCAGCGGCTCCGGCTCCGGGAGACACCAGCTCCAAGTTCTTTGAGGACAGTGACGAGTCGGGGGAAGAGGAAGATGAGGGCAGTGAAGAGGAGGATGGCAGTGAGGAAGATGAAGGTGAAAGCAGTGACGAAGAAAAAGTGGCTGAAGAAGATGATTTGGACAATGAGGAGGCAGAACTTTTGCACGAAGAGGCCACTTTGACCATTGAAGAGCTGCTCGTCCGCTACGGACAGAACCTCAATGCACTCAAACACAAGAAGCTCTGTCCGGAGGGCAACAAAGAGTCTGTGGAAGGTGAACCACATTCCTATGGGGAGAAGGGCATCAATGGAGAAGTGGAGGGTGAGATGGACAGCAATGGAAAGGCCAAGGCTGATAGTGCAGCTGGTAGTGCTGGATTCTCCAAGCTGCGGAACTGCAGAAGACAACTGTGAGGGGTACGATGAAGAGGTAATTCAAACAGTCAAGTCCAACTTCTATGTTGATGACTGCCTCAAGTCAGTGGCCACAGAAGAACAAGCCATAGCTCTCACAAGAAACCTCAGGGATGTGTGCTCTCAAGGTGGGTTCAAATTGACCAAGTGGGTCAGCAACAGCCGCACTGTACTAGCTTCTATCCCTGATGAACACAAAGCCAAGCAGATAAAAGAACTGGACCTGGACAGAGAAAAGCTGCCTGTTGAAAGAGCACTTGGAATCCGATGGAACATTGAAAGGGATGTGTTTAACTTCCAGGTCACTGTCAAGAACAGACCCCTTACAAGAAGAGGTATTCTCTCAACTGTCAGCTCTATTTATGATCCATTAGGTTTCCTCGCCCCATTCGTATTAAAGGCAAAGCAAATTCTTCAAGTGCTCTGCAAGCTAAAGTGTGGATGGGACGAAGTCATCCCTGAAGAACACTCTATTTCATGGAAGAGATGGCTCTCAGAGCTGGACCAGCTCTCCAGATTCCAGATCAACAGGTGTATGATGCCGGAGAACTTTGGTCAAATCAAGACCGCACAGCTGCATCACTTCGGTGATGCAAGTGAACAAGGTTATGGCACGGCAAGCTACCTTAGGTTCACAAACGTTATGGAAAAGGTCCACATCGCATGCATACTGGGGAAATCAAGGGTGACTCCACTCAAGCAGATGACGATCCCCAGACTGGAACTAGCTGCAGCAACATTGGCAGTGCGAGTGGAAGTTAAAGCTTGGTCGCAAATGGGTCTTCCAAATGGACAATGACCCCAAGCATACTTCCAAAGTTGTGGCAAAATGGCTTAAGGACAACAAAGTCAAGGTATTGGAGTGGCCATCACAAAGCCCTGACCTCAATCCTATAGAAAATATGTGGGCATAATTGAAAAAGTGTGTGCGAGCAAGGAGGCCTACAAATCTGACTCAGTTACACCAGCTCTGTCAGGAGGAATGGGTCAAAATTCACCCAACTTATTGTGGGAAGCTTGTGGAAGGCTACCTGAAACGTTTGACCCAAGTTAAACAATTTAAAGGCAATGCTACCAAATACTAATTGAGTGTATGTAAACTTCTGACCAAATGGGAATGTGATGAAAGAAATAAAAGCTGAAATAAATCATTCTCTCTACTATTATTCTGACATTTCACATTCTTAAAATAAAGTGGTGATCCTAATTGACCTAAAACAGGGAATTTTTACTAGGATTAAATGTCAGGAATTGTGAAAAACTGAGTTTAAATGTATTTGGCTAAGGTGTATGTAAACTTCCGACTTCAACTGTAACAGATCTGTGACCAGGGTAATATTGGGAGCTCTCTTTATATAACATGATCTGTGACCAGGGTAATATTGGGAGCTCTCTTTATATAACATGATCTGTGACCAGGGTAATATTGGGAGCTCTCTTTATATAACATGATCTGTGACCAGGGTAATATTGGGAGCTCTCTTTATATAACATGATCTGTGACCAGGGTAATATTGGGAGCTCTCTTTATATAACATGATCTGTGACCAGGGTAATATTGGGAGCTCTCTTTATATAACCTTGCTCATAGCATCTTAGATACCCACCTCCTGTGTAGAAATGTTTGTAGTTGTCTTTAATGCAGGAACCCAAGGATGTCTTCAGATAACTCTCTGGAAGCTGAAACAAAGAGGATGTCTTCAGATAACTCTCTGGAAGCTGAAACAAAGAGGATGTCTTCAGATAACTCTCTGGAAGCTGAAACAAAGAGGATGTCTTCAGATAACTCTCTGGAAGCTGAAACAAAGAGGATGTCTTCAGATAACTTTCTGGAAGCTGAAACAAAGAGGATGTCTTCAGATAACTCTCTGGAAGCTGAAACAAAGAGGATGTCTTCAGATAACTCTCTGGAAGCTGAAACAAAGAGGATGTCTTCAGATAACTCTCTGGAAGCTGAAACAAAGAGGATGTCTTCAGATAACTCTCTGGAAGCTGAAACAAAGAGGATGTCTTCAGATAACTCTGGAAGCTGAAACAAAGAGGATGTCTTCAGATAACTCTCTGGAAGCTGAAACAAAGAGGATGTCTTCAGATAACTCTCTGGAAGCTGAAACAAAGAGGATGTATTCAGATAACTCTCTGGAAGCTGAAACAAAGATGCACACATTGGAAATGGTTACACACACACGTCCCACGCACATTTACACACAACACACACACTGTAACAGGTGTCCTGATGGTCACCCAGTCTGTCAGCTACGAGGGTTCAGGTCTATGGAAGGCAGCCTGTCAGCTACGAGGGTTCAGGTCTATGGTAGGCAGCCTGTCAGCTACGAGGGTTCAGGTCTATGGTAGGCAGCCTGTCAGCTACGAGGGTTCAGGTCTATAGTAGACAGCCTGTCAGCTACGAGGGTTCAGGTCTATGGTAGGCAGCCTGTTAGCTACGAGGGTTCAGGTCTATGGTAGGCAGCCTGTCAGCTACGAGGGTTCAGGTCTATAGTAGGCAGCCTGTTAGCTACGAGGGTTCAGGTCTATGGTAGGCAGCCTGTCAGCTACGAGGGTTCAGGTCTATGGTAGGCAGCCTGTCAGCTACGAGGGTTCAGGTCTATGGTAGGCAGCCTGTCAGCTACGAGGGTTCAGGTCTATAGTAGGCAGCCTGTCAGCTACGAGGGTTCAGGTCTATAGTAGGCAGCCTGTTAGCTACGAGGGTTCAGGTCTATAGTAGGCAGCCTGTTAGCTACGAGGGTTCAGGTCTATAGTAGACAGCCAGTCAGCTACGAGGGTTCAGGTCTATAGTAGGCAGCCTATCAGCTATGAGGGTTCAGGTCTATAGTAGGCAGCCTGTTAGCTACGAGGGTTCAGGTCTATAGTAGACAGCCTGTTAGCTACGAGGGTTCAGGTCTATGGTAGGCAGCCTGTCAGCTACGAGGGTTCAGGTCTATAGTAGGCAGCCTGTCAGCTACGAGGGTTCAGGTCTATGGTAGGCAGCCTGTCAGCTACGAGGGTTCAGGTCTATAGTAGACAGCCTGTTAGCTACGAGGGTTCAGGTCTATAGTAGACAGCCTGTCAGCTACGAGGGTTCAGGTCTATAGTAGACAGCCTGTCAGCTACGAGGGTTCAGGTCTATAGTAGGCAGCCTGTCAGCTACGAGGGTTCAGGTCTATGGTAGGCAGCCTGTCAGCTACGAGGGTTCAGGTCTATGGTAGGGGTGAAGCAGAGTGAACACTTTGTGAACTACTGTCATTGGTTTACTGTCTCTATATGACCTTGTCCTGTTAATGCTTGATCTGTTACACCCTCTATGATATACAGGCAGACAGACAGGCAGGCAGGCAGGCAGGCAGGCAGGCAGACAGACAGGCAGGCAGGCAGGCAGGTAGGCAGACTGACAGGCATGCAGGCAGACACAGGCAGATAGACAGATAGATGGACTTACACATGCGGTCGGACAGAGACAGACGGACGGACAGACAGATAGATGAACAGACATAGACGGACGGACAGACACACCACAGTGGTTGAGTACCAAATGACACCCTATTCCCTATATAGTGCACTACTTTACATTTACATTTTTGTCATTTAGCAGACGCTCTTATCCAGAGCGACTTACAGTTAGTGAGTGCATACATTTTTTTTTTTCATACTGGCCCCCCGTGGGAATCGAACCCACAACCCTGGCGTTGCAAACGCCATGCTCTACCAACTGAGCTACATCCCTGCCGGCCATTCCCTCCCCTACCCTGGACGACGCTGGGACAATTGTGCGCCGCCCCATGGGTCTCCCGGTCGCGGCCGGCTACGACAGAGCCTGGATTCGAACCAGGATCTCTAGTGGCACTGCGATGCCTTAGACCACTGCGCCACTCGGGAGACACTTTAGACCAGAGAATGACACCCTATTCCCTATATAGTGCACTACTTTAGACCAGAGAATGGTACCCTATTCCCTATATAGTGCACTACTTTAGACCAGAGAATGGCACCCTATTCCCTATATAGTGCACTACTCTAGACCAGAGTCCTATTCCCTATATAGTACACTACTTTAGACCAGAGAATGACACCCTATTCCCTATATAGTGCACTACTTTAGACCAGAGTCCTATTCCCTATATAGTGCACTACTTTAGACCAGAGAATGACACCCTATTCCCTATATAGTGCACTACTTTAGACCAGAGAATGGTACCCTATTCCCTATATAGTGCACTACTTTAGACCAGAGAATGGTACCCTATTCCCTATATAGTGCACTACTTTAGACCAGAGAATGGCACCCTATTCCCTATATAGTGCACTACTTTAGACCAGAGTCCTATTCCCTATATAGTGCACTACTTTAGACCAGAGAATGACACCCTATTCCCTATATAGTGCACTACTTTAGACCAGAGTCCTATTCCCTATATAGTGCACTACTTTAGACCAGAGAATGACACCCTATTCCCTATATAGTGCACTACTTTAGACCAGAGAATGGTACCCTATTCCCTATATAGTGCACTACTTTAGACCAGAGAATGACACCCTATTCCCTATATAGTGCACTACTTTAGACCAGAGAATGGTACCCTATTCCCTATATAGTGCACTACTTTAGACCAGAGAATGGTACCCTATTCCCTATATAGTGCACTACTTTAGACCAGAGTCCTATTCCCTATATAGTGCAACAAACATCCACCTGTCCTGTTCTGTTCTGTACCTCTGTTCTGCTGCCTCTCAGAGTAACACACCATTTCCAGAACCACCGACTGAACTTGAAACCGCCAGACAAAAATCCCTCTCCTCTGACGCAGCTGGCGTCAACAAAGCAGACTCACCTGATATCCAGAAATCATCAACTACAGATAGATCTACTAAGATGCAGAACACGTTCCTCTGTGGGTCTCAACTACTCCTGGCTGTCTCCCTGAGACAAAGCACACATTATGGGAGGAGAAACTCAGACTCAACACTCCATCTGATTGGAGGAGGCAGGGGCCGGAGAACAGGGAGGTAGGAGGAGACAGGGGCTGGAGAACAGGGAGGTAGGAGGAGACAGGGGCTGGAGAACAGGGAGGTAGGAGGAGGCAGGGGCTAGAGAACAGGGAGGTAGGAGGAGGCAGGGGCTGGAGAACAGGGAGGTAGGAGGAGGCAGGGGCTGGAGAACAGGGAGGTAGGAGGAGGCAGGGGCTGGAGAACAGGGAGGGTAGGAGGAGGCAGGGGCTGGAGAACAGGGAGGTAGGAGGAGGCATGGGGCTGGAGAACAGGGAGGTAGGAGGAGGCAGGGGCTGGAGAACAGGGAGGTAGGAGGAGGCATGGGGCTGGAGAACAGGGAGGTAGGAGGAGGCAGGGGCCGGAGAACAGGGAGGTAGGAGGAGCAGGGGCTGGAGAAACAGGGAGGTAGGAGGAGGCAGGGGCTGGAGAACAGGGAGGTAGGAGGAGGCAGGGGCTAGAGAACAGGGAGGTAGGAGGAGGCAGGGGCTGGAGAACAGGGAGGTAGGAGGAGGCAGGGGCTGGAGAACAGGGAGGGTAGGAGGAGGCAGGGGCTGGAGAACAGGGAGGTAGGAGGAGGCAGGGGCCAGAGAACAGGGAGGTAGGAGGAGACATGGGCTGGAGAACAGGGAGGTAGGAGAGGCATGGGGCTGGAGAACAGGGAGGTAGGAGGAGGCAGGGGCTGGAGAAACAGGGAGGTAGGAGGAGGCAGGGGCTGGAGAACAGGGAGGTAGGAGGAGGGCAGGGGCTGGAGAACAGGGAGGTAGGAGGAGGCAGGGGCTGGAGAACAGGGAGGTAGGAGGAGGCATGGGGCTGGAGAACAGGGAGGTAGGAGGAGGCAGGGGCCAGAGAACAGGGAGGTAGGAGGAGGCAGGGGCTGGAGAACAGGGAGGTAGGAGGAGGCATGGGGCTGGAGAACAGGGAGGTAGGAGGAGGCAGGGGCTGGAGAACAGGGAGGTAGGAGGAGGCAGGGGCTGGAGAACAGGGAGGTAGGAGGAGGCATGGGGCTGGAGAACAGGGAGGTAGGAGGAGGCAGGGGCCAGAGAACAGGGAGGTAAAGCAGCTAGAGTACGTCCCAAACAGCACCCAATTCCCCACAGAGTGCACTACTTTTGACCAGCACCCTACTATATAGGGAATAGGGTGCCTGTTGGGATAAAGCCCCAGTCAGCCAGTCAGCCCTCACAATACTCCTTTGATAGGGATATTTGATAGGGACATATGACTCCCCACGCGGTAGAGCTGAGACGCCTGCCATAGAGGTGTGTGTAGTGTGTTGCAGGCAGAACTGAGACGACTGCCATAGAGGTGTGTGTAGTGTGTTGCAGGCAGAACTGAGACGCCTGCCATAGAGGTGTGTGTAGTGTGTTGCAGGCAGAACTGAGACGACTGCCATAGAGGTGTGTGTAGTGTGTTGCAGGCAGAACTGAGACGCCTGCCATAGAGGTGTGTGTAGTGTGTTGCAGGCAGAACTGAGACGACTGCCATAGAGGTGTGTGTAGTGTGTTGCAGGCAGAACTGAGACAACTGCCATAGAGGTGTGTGTAGTGTGTTGCAGGCAGAACTGAGACGACTGCCATAGAGGTGTGTGTAGTGTGTTGCAGGCAGAACTGAGACGACTGCCATAGAGGTGTGTGTAGTGTGTTGCAGGCAGAACTGAGACGACTGCCATAGAGGTGTGTGTAGTGTGTTGCAGGCAGAACTGAGACGACTGCCATAGAGGTGTGTGTAGTGTGTTGCAGGCAGAACTGAGACGACTGCCATAGAGGTGTGTAAGTAGTGCTCCCTCTGGACCCTGGTCTAAAGTAGTGCTCCCTGTGGACCCTGGTCTAAAGTAGTGCTCCCTATGGACCCTGGTCTAAAGTAGTGCTCCCTGTGGACCCTGGTCTAAAGTAGTGCTCCCTATGGACCCTGGTCTAAAGTAGTGCTCCCTGTGGACCCTGGTCTAAAGTAGTGCTCCCTCTGGACCCTGGTCTAAAGTAGTGCTCTCTCTGGACCCTGGTCTAAAGTAGTGCTCTCTCTGGACCCTGGTCTAAAGTAGTGCTCTCTCTGGACCCTGGTCTAAAGTAGTGCTCCCTCTGGACCCTGGTCTAAAGTAGTGCTCCCTCTGGACCCTGGTCTAAAGTAGTGCTCCCTGTGGACCCTGGTCTAAAGTAGTGCTCCCTCTGGGCCCTGGTCTAAAGTAGTGCTCCCTCTGGACCCTGGTCTAAAGTAGTGCTCCCTCTGGACCCTGGTCTAAAGTAGTGCTCCCTCTGGACCCTGGTCTAAAGTAGTGCTCCCTCTGGACCCTGGTCTAAAGTAGTGCTCCCTCTGGACCCTGGTCTAGTAGTGTTCCGATGGGTGAGATCCTAGATAGACATTTTGTGCTCAGCTCCAACTTGGCAGTAACATACATGGAGGTAGTGGTTCCTGCATCGTCCCTCAGATGTTGTTTTGAGATGCAGACAGACACTTCTCATAAGAGACCAAAGCCACCTCACACAGTCACACAACTGGTTTCACTGCAACTTGTATTCACCTGTATTCTCAATGGATTTCATATCTGCCTCACATGTAATTTCTGTGTCGTTATTGATACTCTGTATTTCTGTGGAAGCGGCAACAATCTCTATTGTCCTCGGGGACAATAAAGTATTTAATATACTGTGGCAGCACACATCAGCCTGATAAATGCCAACTAGCATTTCATAGGACGAACATAAAACACAATGTCACTTTCCATAAAGAGAATGTCATGACCTTGACTTGCCCATTACATCCTGGCTCCACAGTCTGCAGCACTCATATCCCCATTGCCATAAAAACCAAGGCTGGCAATGCAACGTTGTAAAACACATGACATATTGAAATGAATAGAATGACTGATATAATGTGCTGTGACTGGCCACCCTATGCCCTACAGTGAGGGGGAAACGAATTTGATCCCCTGCTGATTTTGTACGTTTGCCCACTGACAAAGACATGATCAGCCTATAATTTTAATGGTAGGTTTATTTGAACAGTGAGAGACAGAATAACAACAACAAAATCCAGAAAAACGCATGTCAAAAATGTTATAAATTGATTTGCATTTTAATGAGGGAATTAAGTATTTGACCCCCTCTCAATCAGAAAGATTTCTGGCTCCCAGGTGTCTTTTATACAGGTAACGAGCTGAGATTAGGAGCACACTCTTAAAGGGAGTGCTCCTAATCTCAGTTTGTTACCTGTATAAAAAGACACCTGTCCACAGAAGCAATCAATCAATCAGATTCCAAACTCTCCACCATGGCCAAGACCAAAGAGCTCCCCAAGGATGTCAGGGACAAGATTGTAGACCTACACAAGGCTGGAATGGGCTACAAGACCATCGCCAAGCAGCTTGGTGAGAAGGTGACAACAGTTGGTGCAATTATTCGCAAATGGAAGAAACACAAAAGAACTGTCAATCTCCCTCGGCCTGGGGCTCCATGCAAGTTCTCACCTCGTGGAGTTGCAATGATCATGAGAACGGTGAGGCATCAATTCAACTCACCGTGTTTGGAGGAGGAGGAATGCTACCTATGACCCCATAAACATCATCCCCACCGTCAAACATGGAGGTGGAAACATTATGCTTTGGGGGTGTTTTTCTGCTAAGGGGACAGGACAACTTCACCGCATCAAAGGGGCGATGGACGGGGCCATGTACCATCAAATCTTGGGTGAGAACCTCCTTCCCTCAGCCAGGGCATTGAAAATGGGTCGTGGATGGGTATTCCAGCATGACAATGACCCAAAACACACGGCCAAGGCAACAAAAGAGTGGCTCAAGAAGAAGCACATTAAGGTCCTGGAGTGGCCTAGCCAGTCTCCAGACCTTAATCCCATAGAAAATCTGTGGAGGGAGCTGAAGGTTCGAGTTGCCAAACGTCAGCCTCGAAACCTTAATGACTTGGAGAAGATCTGCAAAGAGGAGTGGGACAAAATCCCTCCTGAGATGTGTGCAAACCTGGTGGCCAACTACAAGAAACGTCTAACCTCTGTGATTGCCAACAAGGGTTTTGCCACCAAGTACTAAGTCATGTTTTGCAGAGGGGGTCAAATACTTATTTTCCTCATTAAAATGCAAATCAATTTATATAACATTTTTGACATGCGTTTTTCTGGATTTTTTTGTTGTTATTCTGTCTCTCACTGTTCAAATAAACCTACCATTAAAATTATAGACTGATCATGTCTTTGTCAGTGGGAAAACGTACAAAATCAGCAGGGGATCAAATACCCTCACTGTATATATATATATATATATATATATATATATATATATATTAATGATCCATAGTATGACTGTCTTAAAGCACTGATCATCATCCTATATGGAGTGGAGAATATGGTTCCATTAGGAACATGCATTATGCCTACATCACGGTTAGCTAACAGGACTATTTCAAGAGAACTTTTAAAAAATGATGATTCTGATAAAGGCATTGAAATGGTCCTCTGTAGCTCAGCTGGTAGAGCACGGCGCTTGTAACGCCAGGGTAGTGGGTTCGATCACCGGGACCACCCATACACAAAAATGTATGCACGCATGACTGTAAGTCGCTTTGGATAAAAGCGTCTGCTAAATGGCATATTATTATTATTATTATTATTATTAAACTAATAGCATAGAGAGTCTTATTCTGAGATGATGATGCCCAATACAGTGCATTGGGAAAGTATTCAGACCCCTTGACTTCTTCCACATTTTGAAAGGCACACACCTGTCTATATAAGGTCCCACAGTTGACAGTGCATGTCAGAGCAAAAAACCAAGCCATGAGGTCGAAGGAATTGTCCGTAGAGCTCCGAGACAGGAAAGGTACCATACATTTTCTGCAGCATTGAAGGTCCCCAAGAACACAGTGGCCTCCATCATTCTTAAATGGAAGAAGTTTGGATCCACCAAGACTCTTCCTAGAGCTGGCCGCCGGCCAAACTGAGCAATCGGGGGAGAAGGGCCTTGGTCAGGGAGGTGACCAAGAACCCGGTGGTCACTCTGACAGAGCTCCAGAGTTCCTCTGTGGAGATGGGAGAACCTTCCAGAAGGACAACCATCTCTGCAGGACTCCATCAATCAGGCCTTTATGGTAGAGTGGCCAGACGGAAGCCACTCCTCAGTAAAAGGCACATGACAGCCCGCTTGGAGTTTGGTATTTTAATTTTTTAGAGATTGCAAAATCCATTTTAGAATAAGGCTGTAATGTAACAAAATGTGGAAAAAGGGAAGGGGTCTGAATACTTTCCGAAGGCACGGTATATTAATATTTTTGCTAAAATTCACATTCTTTCACAATGATGGTTAAAAGAAAAACATTTGAACCGAGTTGGAAATGGTTGTAATACTCACCCACAACGTTGGGATAACTGTGTTCATCTCTTACTACAGCATCTTGCTTTGTGGAGCGCTTATTCCAACAAAACGCCAAATGAACTGTCACGCTTTCCAACTTTCCAACTCCGTCCAAGCACTCATGGGATTGTATAGCTCTGGTCCAGGGCGATAGAGCCCTTTCCTCCACTAGTACTACAGAGGCAGCACGTTGTCGTCACGGGATGGACCAGAGCTAGGGGATTGGTCTACAGGGTTTGTCTTGGCTCCACGACACGACGACTGAGTCCCAAACGGCACCCAATTCTCCACAGAGTACACTACTTTTGACTAGAGGCCACTTTTGACCCAAACCCTGGTCAGCAGTAGTCCGCTGTATAGGGCATAGGGGGCCTTGTGGGACGGGGGAGAGAGAGGGGGGGCAAGCTAAAGATTAATTTGTTCCTGTGTAGAGGATTAGAAAACACAGGAGAAATGTTCTCACAGAAAAAGTAAGTTTACATTACGTCTTATATACTGCTGGAGTTACACTAGAATATAAACTACTGTAGTTATACTAGAATATAAACTACTGTAGTTACACTAGGATATAAACTACTGTAGTTACACTAGGATATAAACTACTGTAGTTATACTAGGATATAAACTACTGTAGTTACACTAGGATATAAAACTACTGTAGTTTTACTATGGATATAACTACTGGTAGTTACACTAGGATATAAACTACTGGAGTTAGACTAGGATATAAACTACTGTAGTTATACTGGATATAAAACTAATGTAGTTACACTAGGATATCAACTAACTGGTAGTTGATACTAGGATATAAACTACTGTAGTTATACTAGGATATAAACTACTGGAGTTACACTAGGATATAAACTACTGTAGTTACACTAGGATATAAACTACTGTAGTTACACTAGGATATAAACTACTGTAGTTACACTAGGATATAAACTACTGTAGTTACACTAGAATATAAACTACTGTAGTTACGCTAGGATATAAACTACTGTAGTTACACTAGGATATAACTACTGTAGTTACACTCGGATATAAACTACTGTAGTTGACGCTGGATATAAACTACTGTAGTTACACTAGGATATAAACTACTGTATACTAGGATATAAACTACTGTAGTTACACTAGGATATAAACTACTGTAGTTACGCTAGGATATAAACTACTGTATACTAGGATATAAACTACTGTAGTTATACTAGGATATAAACTACTGTAGTTACACTAGGATATAAACTACTGTAGTTACACTAGGATATAAACTACTGTAGTTACGCTAGGATATAAACTACTGTAGTTACACTAGGATATAAACTACTGTATACTAGGATATAAACTACTGTAGTTATACTAGGATATAAACTACTGTAGTTACACTAGGATATAAACTACTGTAGTTACACTAGGATATAAACTACTGTAGTTACACTAGGATATAAACTACTGTAGTTATACTAGGATATAAACTACTGTATACTAGGATATAAACTACTGTAGTTATACTAGGATATAAACTACTGTAGTTACACTAGGATATAAACTACTGTAGTTACACTAGGATATAAACTACTGGAGTTATACTAGGATATAAACTACTGTAGTTATACTAGGATATAAACTACTTGAGTTACACTAGGATATAAACTACTGTAGTTACACTAGGATATAAACTACTGTAGTTACACTAGGATATAAACTACTGTAGTTACACTAGGATATAAACTACTGGAGTTATACTAGGATATAAACTACTGCAGTTACACTGGGATATAAACTACTGTAGTTACACTAGGATATAAACTACTGTATACTAGGATATAAACTACTGTAGTTATACTAGGATATAAACTACTGTAGTTACACTAGGATATAACTACTGCAGTTACACTGGGATATAAACTACTGTAGTTACACTAGGATATAAACTACTGTATACTAGGATATAAACTACTGTAGTTACACTAGGATATAAACTACTGTAGTTACACTAGGATATAAACTACTGTAGTTACACTAGGATATAAACTACTGTAGTTATACTAGGATATAAACTACTGCAGTTACACTCGGGATTATAAACTACTGTAGTTACACTAGGATATAAACTACTGTAGTTACCACTAGGATATAAATTACTGTATTTACACTAGGACTATAAACTACTGATAGTTACACTAGGATTATAAACTACTGTAGTTACACTAGGATATAAACTACTGTAGTTACACTAGGATATAAACTACTGTAGTTACACTAGGATATAAACTACTGTAGTTACACTAGGATATAAACTCATCTTTAAGTACAAATGTCATGTTGTAGAGAAAAATATTTGATGTACACTACCGGTCAAAAGTTTTAGAACACCTACTCATTCAAGGGTTTTTCTTTATTTTTTACTATCTTTCTACATTTTTTAGAATAATAGTGAAGACATCCAAACTATGAAATATCCACATATGGAATCCATGTAGTAACCAAAAAAGTGTTAAACAATCAAAAATATAGGTCACATTGAAATTCTTCAATTAGCCACCCTTTGCCTTCATGACAGCTTTGCACACGCTTGGCATTCTCTCAACCAGCTTCATGAGGTAGTCACCTGGAATGCATTTCAATTAACAGGTGTGCCTTGGTAAATGTTAATTTGTGGAATTTCTTTCCTTCTTAATGCGTTTGAGGCAATCAGTTGTGTTGTGACAAGGTAGGGGTGGTATACAGAAGATAGCCCTATTTGGTAAAAGACCAAGTCCATATTATGGCAAGAACAGCTGAAATAAGCAAAGAGAAATGACAGTCCATCATTACTTTAAGACATCAAGGTCAGTCAATACGGAACATTTCAAGAACTTTGAAGGTTTCTTCAAGTGCAGTCGCAAAAACCATCAAACGCTATGATGAAATTGGCTCTCATGAGGACCGCCACAGGAAAGGAAGACCTAGAATTACCTCTGCTGCAGAGGATAAGTTCATTAGAGTTACCAGCCTCAGAAATTGCAGCCCAAATAAATGCTTCACAGAGTTCAAGTAACAGACACATCTCAACATCAACTGTTCAGAGGAGACTGTGTGAATCAGGCCTTCATGGTCGAATTCCTGCAAAGACACCACTACTAAAGGACACCAATAATAAGAAGAGACTTGCTTGGGCCAAGAAACACGAGCAATGGACATTAGACCGGTGGAAATTTGTCCTTTGGTCTGGAGTCCAAATTTGAGATTTTTGGTTCCAACCGCCGTGTCTTTGTGAGACGCGGTGTGGGTGAACAGATGATCTCTGCATGTGTATTTCCCACCGTAAAGCATGGAGGAGGAGGTGTTATGATGTGGGGGTGCTTTGCTGTTGACACTGTCTGTGATTTATTTAGAATTCAAGGCACACTTATCCATCATGGCTACCACAGCATTCTGCAGTGATACGCCATCCCATCTGGTTTGGGCTTAGTGGGACTATCATTTGTTTTTCAACAGGACAATGACCCAACACACCTCCAGGCTGTGTAAGGGATATTTGACCAAAGAAGGAGAAGATGGCATGGACGTCCTCCCGACTGACCCAATGAAGATTGAAATTT
>LR778284.1:2047832-2087437 GCA_902810595.1 Coregonus sp. 'balchen'
TGAGCAAGGTTATATAAAGAGAGCTCCCAATATTACCCTGGTCACAGATCTGTTACAGTTGAAGTCGGAAGTTTACATACACCTTAGCCAAATACATTTAAACTCAGTTTTTCACAATTCCTGACATTTAATCCTAGTAAAAATTCCCTGTCTTAGGTCAGTTAGGATCACCAGTTTATTTTAAGAACGTTGTAATGTCAGAATAATAGTAGAGAGAATGATTTATTTCAGCTTTTATTTCTTTCATCACATTCCCAGTGGGTCAGAAGTTTACATACACTCAATTAGTATTTGGTAGCATTGCCTTTAAATTGTTTAACTTGGGTCAAACGTTTCAGGTAGCCTTCCACAAGCTTCCCACAATAAGTTGGGTGAATTTTGACCCATTCCTCCTGACAGAGCTGGTGTAACTGAGTCAGATTTGTAGGCCTCCTTGCTCGCACACACTTTTTCAATTATGCCCACATATTTTCTATAGGATTGAGGTCAGGGCTTTGTGATGGCCACTCCAATACCTTGACTTTGTTGTCCTTAAGCCATTTTGCCACAACTTTGGAAGTATGCTTGGGGTCATTGTCCATTTGGAAGACCCATTTGCGACCAAGCTTTAACTTCCTGACTGATGTCTTGAGATGTTGCTTCAATATATCCACATAATTTTCCTTCCTCATGATGCCATCTATTTTGTGAAGTGCACCAGTCCCGCCTGCAGCAAAGCACCCCCACAGCATGATGCTGCCACCCCCGTGTTTCACAGTTGGGATGGTGTTCTTCGGCTTGCAAGCAGCCCCCTTTTTCCTCCAAACATAACGATGGTCATTATGGCCAAACAGTTCTATTTTTGTTTCATCAGACCAGAGGACATTTCTCCAAAAAGTGCAAACCGTAGTCTGGCTTTTTTATGGCGGTTTTGGAGCAGTGGCTTCTTCCTTGCTGTGCGGCCTTTCAGGTTATGTCGATATAGGACTCGTTTTACTGTGGATATAGATACTTTTGTACCTGTTTCCTCCAGCATCTTCACAAGGTCCTTTGCTGTTGTTCTGGGATTGATTTGCACTTTTCGCACCAAAGTACGTTAATCTCTAGGAGACAGAACACGTCTCCTTCCTGAGTGGTATGACGGCTGCGTGGTCCCATGGTGTTTATACTTGCGTACTATTGTTTGTACAGATGAACGTGGTACCTTCAGTCGTTTGGAAATTGCTCCCAAGGATGAACCAGACTTGTGGAGGTCTACAATTTTTTTTCTGAGGTCTTGGCTGTTTCTTTTCATTTTCCCATGATGTCAAGCAAAGAGGCACTGAGTTTGAAGGTAGGCCTTGAAACACATCCACAGGTACACCTCCAATTGACTCAAATGATGTCAATTAGCCTATCAGAAGCATCTAAAGCCATGACATCATTTTCTGGAATTTTCCAAGCTGTTCAAAGGCAACTTAGTGTATGTAAACTTCTGACCCACTGGAATTGTGATACAGTGAATTATAAGTGAAATAATCTGTCTGTAAACAATTGTAGGAAAAATTACTTGTGTCATGCACAAAGTAGATGTCCTAACCGACTTGCCAAAACTATAGTTTGTTAACAAGAAATTTGTGGAGTGGTTGAAAAACAAGTTTTAATGACTCCAACCTAAGTGTATGTAAACTTCCGATTTCAACTGTATATAAAGAGAGCACCCAATATTGGCCTGGTCCCAGATCTGTTTGTGCTGTCAAGTCAACTGACTCTTTGTCATGACACTGAGTGACAAGGCGTTGCCATGATGACACAAACAGCCTGAGCCGACTAACACCAGACAACGCCAGGACATGGTGACACGGGACACTTCATACACAACACCGGACATGGTGACACGGTGACACTTCATACAACCAACACCAGGACATGGTGACACGGTGACACTTCATACAACCAACACCAGGACATGGTGACACGGTGACACTTCATACAACCAACACCAGGACATGGTGACACGGTGACACTTCATACAACCAACACCAGGACATGGTGACACGGTGACACTTCATACACCAACACCAGGACATGGTGACACGGTGAACACTTCATACAACCAACACCAGGACATGGTGACACGGTGACACTCATACAACCAACACCAGGACATGTGCCGACACGGTGACACTTCATACAACCAACGCCAGGACATGGTGACACGGTGACACTTCATACAACCAACACCAGGACATGGTTGCATAGTGACACTTCATACAACCAACACCAGGACATGGTTGTTGTAGACATAGTGACACTTCATACAACCAACACCACCTTTCAGCTCCATACCTTACAACCAATGAGGTATTGCTTTTTCCCCAACAAAGTGGTGTGACGGAAGTATCCTGTTTCTGATCAGAGCTGTCCCCTGAATCACTGTGGTGTGCATCCCAAATAGTGCACTATATAAGGAATAGTGTGCCATTTAGCCCCTGGTAGCGTACTGTAAAAAAATATATATATACTGTATATATTTAACCTTTATTTAGCCAGGGAGTCATGCTGAGACCACAGTCTCTTTTGCAGATGAGCCATGCATGAACAAATCAATAAACAATTACACTATACATACACTACATGACCAAAAGTATGTGGACACCTGCTCGTTGAACATCTCGTTCCAAAATCATGGGCATTAATATGGAGTTGGTCCCCCCCTTTGCTGCTAGAACAGCCTCCACTCTTCTGGGAAGGCTTTCCACTAGATGTTGGAACATTGCTGCGGGGGACTTGCTTCCATTCAGCCACAAGAGCATTAGTGAGGTCTGGCACTGATGTTGGGCGAATAGGCCTGGCTCGCAGTCGGCGTTCCAATTCATCCCAAAGGTGTTCGATGGGGTTGATGTCAGGGCTCTGTGCAGGCCAGTCAAGTTCTTCCACACCGATCTCGACAAACCATTTCTGTATGGACCTCACTTTGTGCATGGGGGCATTGTCATGCTGAAACAGGAAAGGGCCTTCCCAAACTGTTGCCACAGAGTTGGAAGCATAGAATTGTCTAGAATGTCATTGTATGCTGTAGCGTTAAGATTTCCCTTCACTGGAACTAAGGGGCCTAGCCCGAACCATGAAAAACAGCCCCAGACCATTATTCCTCCTCCACCAAACTTTACAGTTGGCACTATGCATTGGGGCAGGTAGCGTTCTCCTGTCATCCGCAAAATCCAGATTTGTCCATCAGACTGCCAGATGGTGGTCGGACTGCCAGATGGCGAAGCGTGATTCACCACTCCAGAGAACGCATTTCCACTGCTCCAGAGTCCAATGACTGCGAGCTTTACACCACTCCAACCGACACTTGGCATTACGTATGGTGATCTTAGGCTTGTGTGCGGCTGCTCGGCCATGGAAACCCATTTCATGAAGCTCCCGACGAACAGTTGTTGTGCTGACATTGGTTCCAGAGGCAGTTTGGAACTTGGTAGTGAGTGTTGCAACCGAGGACAGATGATTTCTACGCGCTACGTGCTTCAGCACTCGGCGGTCCCGTTCTGTGAGCTTGTGTGGCCTACCACTTCACGGCTGAGCCGTTGTTGCTCCTAGACGTTTCCTCTTCACAATAACAGCACTTACAGTTGACCGGGGCAGCTCTAGCAGGGCAGAAATTTGACGAACTGACTTGTTGGAAAGGTGGCATCCTATGACGGTGCCCCGTTGAAAGTCGGTGGGCTCTTCAGTACGGGCCATTCTACTGCCAATGTTTGTCTATGGAGATTGCATGGCTGTGTGCTCGATTTTATACACCTGTCAGCAACGGGTGTGGCTGAAATAGCCAATTCTACTAATTTGAAGGGGCGTCCACATACTTTCAGCCATAGTGTATCATGAAGAAAAGCTTTATATGGAACAGGGTGCCATTTGGGACTCACGCTGGTAGCTGTTTTGCAGAGCATAGCTCATCAGAGAGGGACTGAAGGGATTGGAGTGTTATAAGTGATTTAATAGGAATGTGCATCTTTCCCTTTCAAGACGATTCGATGCGCATCTCGATTTGATCAGAGGAACGAATCAGTGTGATTCGGTTAGATTCAATACGATTCGATGCGCATCTCGATTTGATCAGAGGAACGAATCAGTGTGATTCGGTTAGATTCGATACGATTCGATGCGCATCTCGATTTGATCAGAGGAACGAATCAATGTGATTCGGTTAGATTCAATACGATTCTATTCACTAACATTTTCCATTTAACATTAATATATGCTGCTGATGCAGCTCATGAGCTGGGCCTCTCTGAGCTGGGCCTCTCTGAGCTGGTCCTCTCTGAGCTGGGCTCTCTGAGCTGGGCCTCTCTGAGCTGGGCCTCTCTGAGCTGGGCCTCTCTGACTGGGTCCTCTCTGAGCTGGGGCCTCTCTGAGCTGGGCCTCTCTGAGCTGGGCCTCTCTGAGCTGGGCCTCTCTGAGCTGGGCCTCTCTGAGCTGGGCCTCTCTGGCTGGGCCTCTCTGAGCTGGGCCTCTCTGAGCTGGGCCTCTCTGAGCTGGGCCTCTCTGAGCTGGGCCTCTCTGAGCTGGGCCTCTCTGAGCTGGGCCTCTTGAGATCACTTCTCTAAACTGAGGGGTCCGTGTGTGTGTGTGGTGTGTGGTGTGTGTGTGTGGTGTGTGTGTTGTGGTGGTGTGTGTGTGTGTGTGTGTGTGTGGTGTGTGTGTGGTGTGTGTGTGTGGTGTGTGTGTGTGGTGTGGTGTGTTTGTGTGTGGGTGTGTGGTGTGGTGTGTGTGTGTGTTGTGTGGTGTGTGTGGGTGGTGTTGGTGTGGTGTGTGGTGTGTGTGTGTTTGTGTGTGTGTGTGGTTTGTGTGTGTGTGCGTGTGTGGTGTTTGGTGTGTTGTGTGTGTGTGTGTGTGTGTGTGTGTGTGTGTGTGTGTGTGTGTGGTGTGTGTATAGGCAGCTGAGCCATAGGGCAGACTGATCATCTACCATCCCTCTATAAGTCTGGGTCCGTTTGGACTCCCGCTGACAGATGCACTGGTCTCTTAAACATTGGAACCAGGAACGATGTTTATCGGTGAATCTTTACATCCCTGTGATTGAAGTGATGTAAGTGACATCATAAACAGGAGAAGTAAGGACTCTCTCTGCTGACAGGGTGACAGAAAGGAGGATGAGTGACTCATTGATGCCCACTCAGTACTGTATTTACTGTGGCAGAGTCCCAAACAGAACCCTATTCCCTATGTAGTGCACTACTTTAGGTTCCATAGGGCCCTGGTCAAACGTAGTGCACTACGTAGGGAATAGGGTTCCATTCGGGATAAAGCCTGTGTCTATTACCCCTGGCGCCAGCCTGCCTGCTGCTAACACGCAGCCACATTATCAATATACTATAACACTAAAACAGGATGACTTAATGAGTCTGAACACTGTTGGTACACACTGGCACTGTCATATGGCACCCTATTCCCTACATAGTGCACTACTTTAGACCAGGACCAGGTAGGGTGACCATCAGACAGTAAGATAGAGAGACGACAGATAGTAGATGACATCAACTTAAGATAGAGAGACAGACAGATGGTAGGATTGACATCAACAGTAAGATAGAGAGAGACAGACATATAGTGGATGACATCAGACGTAAGATAGAGAGACAGACAGAGTGAGACATCAGACAGTAAGTATATAGAGACAGACAGATGGATGAGTGACATCAGACATATATAAAGACCAGACAGATGGTACGGACTGAAATCAGATACAGTAAGATAGAGAGACAGACCGGCAGAATGGTAGGATGACATCGACAGTAGGAGGAGAGATGACAGACAGATGGTAGGATGACATCAGACAGTAAGAATAGATAGACCATACAAATGAATCAGACAGTAAGATAGAGATAACGACAGATGGTAGGATGACCATCAACAGTCAGATAGATAACAGACAGATGGTAGGATGACATCAGACGTACGATATAGATAGACAGACAGATAGTAGATGACATACGACAGTAAGATAGAGAGACAGACAGATGACATCAGACAGTAAAGATATAGAGACAGACAGATGGTAGGATGACTCAGACAGTAAGATATATGAGAACAGACAGATAGTAGGATGACATCAGACAGTAATAGAGAGCCATACAGCTAGTATGATGAACATAGACAGTTGATAGAGAGACAGAGCGGGATGGTAGGATGACATCATACGTAAGATAGAGAGAGAGACAGGGGACCTAAGATGGTGGATGACCTCAGACATTAAGATAGAGAGAGAACAGACAGATAGTAGGATGACATCAGACAGTAAGATAGAGAGACAGACAGAATGAACATCCAGACAGTAATATAGAGAGACAGACAGATGGTAGGATACCTCATACAGTAGATAGAGAGAACAGACCGATGGTAGGATGACAGCAGACAGTAATATAGATAGAGACAACAGATCAGTAGGATGACATCAGACAGTAAGAATGAGAGACGACAGATTGACATCAGACAGTAAGAATAGAAGCAACAGATGGTGGATGACCATCAGACCAGTAAGATAGCGGAGACATACAATGTAGATGGACAGCAGACAGTAATATATAGAGACAGACAGATTACATCATACAGTAGATAGAAGACTAGACAGATGGAGATACATCAACGTCGATAGAGAGACGACAGATGGTAGGATGACATCAGACAGTAAGATGAGAAATAACAGATAGTAGGATGACATCAGCAGTAAGATAGAGAGACAGACAGATGACATCAGACAGTAAGAAGAGAGAGAGACAGATTGTAGGGTGACATCAGACAGTAAGATAGATAGACAGACAGATGTAGGATGACATCATAACGTAAGATAGAGAGCAGCATAGTGGATGACATCAGACGTAAGATAGAGAGACAGACAGATGGTAGATGACCCCCTCATACAGAGATAGAGAGACAGACAGATAGTAGATTACATCAGACTTAATATAGAGAGACAGACAATTAGTAGGATGAACATCGACAGTAAGATAGAGAGACAGACAGTTAGTTATGAGTGACATCAGACCGTAGATAGATAGACAGACATATGGTAGGATGACATCGACAGTACAATAGAGAGACACCCATACAATGACATCATACATTAAGATAGAGAGACGACAGATGGAGGATGACTCATACCTTAAGATAGAAGAGACAGACAGCTGACCTCAACAGTAAGATAGAGAGACAGACAGATGGTAGGATGACATCCGACATAAGATAGAAGAGACAGGACAGATGGTAGGATGACATCCAGAACATAAGATAGAGAGACAGACAGATGGTAGGAGGACATCAGACAGTAGATATAGAGACAGACAAGATGGTAGGATGACATCAGACAGTAGATAGGAAATGGGGAGGTAAACAGACAGATAGTAGATGACATCAACTAAATAGAAGACAGACAGATGACATCAGACAGTAAATAGAGAGACAGACCGATGGTAGATGACACTCAGACAGTAAGAGAGAGAGACAGACATATGGTAGGATGAACATCACGACAGTAGATAGAGAGACAGACAGATAGTCTGATGACATCAGACAGTAAGATAGAGAGACAGACAGATGGTATGGTACATCAGCAGTAAATAGAGAGACAGACCGATAGTAGGATTACATCATGACAGTGAATGATCGAGAGCAGAACCGATAGTTAGGGTGACATCAACAGTAAGATAGAGAGACAGACAGATGAATCAGACGTATAGATAGAGAGACAGACAGATGACATCAGACAGTAGATAGAGAGACAACAGATGGTAGGCGTGACATCAGACATTAGATAGAGAGCAGACAGATTGACATCAGACAGTAAGATAGAGAGAACAGACAGATAGTAGGGTGACATCAACAGTAAGATAGAAGACAGACAGATGACATCGACAGTAATATAGAGAGACACACATATAGTAGGGTGACATCAGACAGTAAACTAAGAGACAGACGATGAAGGATGACATCAACAGTAAGATCGAGAGGACGACAGCTACTCAGACGTACGATAGAGAGACAGACCATGGTAGATGACTCAGACAGTAAAATAAGAGACAGACAGATGGTAGGATGAACATCAGACGTAGATGAGAGACAGACGATAGTAGGAGTGACATCAGACAGTAAGATAGAGAGGCAACAGAGGGTAGGGTGACATCAGACAGTAAATAGATAGACAGTACAGATGGTAGGATGCATCCGACAGTAAAGATAGATAGACCGACAGATAGTAGGATTACACTCAGCAGTAAGATAGAGAGAACAGACACTATATGACATCAGACCGTAATATGAGAGACAGACAGATCAGTGGATGACACAGACAGTAAGATAGAGAGACAACAGAAGAGTAGGGTGACATCAACATAGATAGAGGAACGAGGACAGATGAACATCAGACATAATATTAGGGGAGAGCAGACAGATGACATCAGACAAGTAAGATAAGATAAGACAGATGGTAGGGTGACATCATGCATTAATAGAGAGACATACAGATGTTAGGATGACATCAGACAGTAATATAGAGATACATACAGATTGTAGTATGACATCAGAACAGTAGATGAGATGACATACAGATGGTAGGAGACATCAGACTAAATAGAGAGACAGACAGATGACATCAGACGTAAGATAGTAGACAGACAGATAGTAGATGACATCAGACAGTAAGATAGAGAGACAACAGACATGGTAGGGTTGACATAATACAGTAAGATAGCGAGACAGACAGATGTTAGGATAAACATCAGACAGTAGATAGATAGACAGACAGATTACATCATACTAGTAGATAGAGAGACAGACAGATGGTAGGATGACATCAACAGTTAAGATAGAGAGACAGACAGATGGTAGGATGACATCATAACCGTAAAGATAGAGATGACACAGATGGTAGGTGATTGACATCAGAACAGAAGTAGAGAACACATATAGTAGGTGACAGCAGACAGTAAGATAGAGAGACAGACAGATGGTAGGATACACAGACCAGTTAAGATAAGAGACAGACATATGGTAGGAATGACATCAGACTAATAAGATAAGAGACAGACAGATGTATGATTACTCAGACAGTAAGATAAGAGACAGACAGATGACATCAGACAGTAAATAGAGAGACAACAGATAGTCGGATGACATCAGACAGTAATATCAGAGAGACAGACAATGACATCAGACAGTAAATAGAGAGACAGACAGATTGTAGGAGGTGACATCAGACAGTAAGATAGAGCGACCGACAGATAGTAGTATGACATCAGACAGTAGAGTAGAGAGACAGCAGAAGGGTAGGATGACATCAGACATTAGATAATAGACAGACAGATGACATCAACAGTAGATGAGAGCGACAGATCGGTAGATGACATCAGAACAGTAAAGATAGACGAGACAAGACAGATGGTAGGATGACATCAGACAGTAAGATCGAGAGACAGACAGATTCCATCAACAGTAAGAATAGAGAGACCGACAGTAGTGAGGATGACATTCAGACCGTAGATAGAGACAGACAGATGACATCAGACAGTAAGATAGAGAGCCAGAAGATCGTAGGGTGACATCAGACGTAGATATAGAGACAGACAGATGTAAGATACATCAGACAGAGATAGAGAGCAGACAGATGGTAGGGTGACATCAGACAGTCTCTAGTGAGAGAGCATACATATGACATCACAGGTAAGATAGAGAGACAAGACAGTCGGTAGGATGACATCAGACAGTAAGATAGAGAGCCAGACATTTAGTAGGAATGGACATCAGACAGTAGATAAGAACAGACAGATAGTAGGATGCATCAACATTAAGATCGATAGACGACAGATGCCTAGGAGTGATATCAACAGTACGATGAGAGACAGACCGATGGTAGGATTGTACATCAGCCAGTAAGATAGAGAGACAGACCGATTTATGATGAATCAGACAGTAGATAGAGAACATACAGATGTTAGGTGAACAGACAGTAAGATAGGAAGAAGAGGGAAAGTAAAGGTGGGGAGGGAGGGGTGGGGGGAATGGAGAAGAGAGAGACAGACAGCTGACATCATAGCAGTAAATATAGAGACAGACAGATCGGTAGATGACATCAGACAGTAAGATAGAGAGACATACAGTTAGTATGAATGACAATCAGACAGAAGATAGAGAGACAGACAGATAGTAGGATTACTCAGGACAGTAAGTATAGAGACAGACCGATTCTAGGATTATACAGACAGTAAGATAGCGAGACAGACAGATGGTAGGATGACTCAACAGTAAGATAGAGATACATACAATAGTCGGCAGACATCAGACAGTACGATCGAGAGAACAGACAGATGACATCAAGACAGTAAGAATAGAGAGCAGACACATAGTAGGGTGACATCAACAGGTAATATAGAGAGATAGACAGATAGTAGGATGACATCAGACAGTAAGATAGAAACAGACAGCTGACATCAGACATTAAAATGAGAGACAGAAGATGACATCAGCAGTAAGATAGAGAGACAGACAGACATAGAGGGGTGTGACATCAGACGTTAAGATAGGATAGACAGACAGAAGTAGGATGACATCAGACAGTAGATAGAGAGACGACAGATCGGTAGGATGACATCATACAGTAAGATTCAGAGACGACAGAATGTAGGTGTGACATCATACAGTAAGTAGAGAGACAGACTATGACATCAGACAGTAAGATAGAGAGAAGACAGACTGTAGATGACATCGACAGTAAATAGAGAGACAGACCAGAAAAAAAAAAAAAAAAATTTCGGTAGGATGACATCCGACATGAAGATAGAGAGACGACATATGGTAATGTGTGACATCAGACAGTCAGATAGAGAGACAACAATGACATCAGACAGTAGATAGAGAGACAGACAATAGTAGGATGACATCAGACGTAAAGATAGAGAGACAGACCAATAGTAGGATGACATCAGAAAGTAAGATAGAGATCAGACAGATAGAGGATGAACATCAGACAGTAAGATATAGAGACAACAGATGACATCAGATAAACATTAAAGATAGAGAACAGACAGGTGGTAGGATGACATCAGACAGTAAGATAGAGAGCCAGCCAGATGACATCAGACGTAAGATAGAGAGACCGACACGATGGTAGTATGACATCAGACAGTAAATAGAGAGACAGACATATGGGTATATTCCATCAGAGTAATATAGAGAGACTACAGATGAACATCAGACAGTACGATAGGAGAGACAGACTAGAGTAGGGTGACATCAGAGACAGTCAAGAGAGACCAGACAGATAGTAGGATGAATCAGACAGTACGATAGAGAGACAGACAGATGGTAGATGACATCAGACATAAGATAGAGAGACAGACAGATGGTAGGATGAATCAGACAGTTAAGATAGAGAGACATACAGATACATCAGAACAGTAAGATAGCATAACATACAGATGATGGTAGGATGACATCAGAACGTAAGATAGAGAGACAGACAGATGGTAGGATGACATCAGACGTACGATTAGAGGAGACAGACAGATGACATCGACAGTAAGATAGAGAGACAGACAGATGGGAGGATGGACATCATACAGTAAGATAGAGAGATAGACAGATAGTAGGATGACCTCAACCAGTAATAGAGAGACCGACAATGGTACGGATGACATCATACATTAAAAAGAGAGGACATACGGGAATCGTAGATGACATCATACATTAATATAGAGAGACAGACCGATGAATCAGACAGTAAAGATAGAGAACAGACAGATGGTTTTATGACATCAGACAGTAAGATAGAGAGACAGACAGATGGTAGGAATGAACATCAGACAGTAAGAAGAGACAGACAGATTGGTAGGGTGAATCAGACGTCGATAGAGAGACAAGACAGATCGTACGGTGGACATCAGACAGTAAGATAGAGAGACAGACAGATGTAGGATGACATCAGACAGTAAGAAGAGAGACCGACATATGACATCAGACAGAGATAGAGAGACAGACCTATGTAGGATGAACATCAGACAGTAAGATAGAGAGACACAGATGACATCAAGACGTAATATAGAGAGACAGACAGATGGTAGGATACCTCGCAGACAGTAAGATAGAGAGACGACAGATGGTAGGATGACATCAGACATAGATAGGAGACAGACAGATAGTCGGATGACATCAGACAGTAAGATAATAGACAGACAGATGGTAGGAATGACATCAGAGCATTAAGATAGAAGAGACAGACAGATGGTAGTATGACAGTCAGACAAGTGTAGATAAGAGACAGACATATAGTAGGAATGACATCAGACAGTAATATAGAGAGGACCCGACAGAGAGTAGGATGACATCAGACAGTAAATAGAGAGACGACGATATTAGGATGACCTCAACAGTAAGATAGAGAGACAGACAGATATAGGATGACAGCATACAGTAAGATAGAGAGACAGACAGATTGTTAGATGACATAGACAGTACGATAGAGAGAACAGACAGATGGTTAGGATGAATCGACAGGAAGATAGAGAGACCGACAGATAGTAAGGATGACATCATACAGTAGATAGAGAGACGCCCGATAGTAGGATGACATCAGGACAGTAAGATAGAGAGACAGACAGATGGTAGGATGACATCAGACAGAAGCTAGAGAGACAGCCAGATGGTAGGATGAACATCACCGTAATATAGAGAGACAGACATATGAACAATCAGACAGTAAGATAGAGAGGACAGACAGATGTGTAGGATGAACATCAGACAGTAAGATATGAGTACAGACAGATAGTAGGATGACATCAGACAGTAGATAAGATAGACAGAACAGATAGTGGAATGACCATCAGACTTAAGATAGAGAGTACAGACAGATAGTAGGATGACATCAACAGTAAGATAGAGAGACAGACAGATAGTAAGGATAAAATCAGACAGTAATATTAGAGGAGGACAGACAGATGACATCAGACAGTAAGATAGAGAGACAGACAGATAGTAGGAGACAATCAGACAGTAAGTAGACGAGCAGACAGATAGTAGGATGACATAGACATTAAGATAAGAGAGGCAGACAGATGACATCAGACCAGTAAGATAGAGAGACAGACAGATCCGTGCTCCTGCCCCTTGATTTTGTTTTATTATTTTTTATTACTTTTATTTACCTAGGCAATTCAAATTCTTATTTACATGACGGCCTACCCAAAAGGCAAAAGGCCTCCTGCGACGGGGGCTTGGTATTAAAATACAAATATAGGACAAAACCACCTCACAACAGAGAGAGACGCCACACACTACATAAAGAGAGGACGCCACAACACTAACTAAATAGAGACCCACAAACTACATAAAGAGAGACAGAGACCGGGGACAACACTACATAAAGAGAGACGCCACAAACCCTACATAAAGAGAGACACCACAACACTACATAATATAGACGCCAACACACTACATAAAGAGAGACGCCACAAACACCACTACCTAAAGAGAGACACCACACCACACTACATAAAAGAGAGACGCCACAACACTACATAAGCGAGCGCCACCAACACTACATAAAGAGAGACCAACCACAACACTACATAAAGAGAGACGCACACCACTACATAAGATAGACAAATAACACAACACTACATAAAGAGAGCACCACAACACACATAACGAGAGACACCACACAACACTACATAAAGAGAGACCCACAACACTACTAAAGAGAGACACCACAACATACGGACATAAAGAGACGCCACAACACTACATAAGATAGACAGCACATCTTACATACGAGAACGCCACACACTACATAAAGAGAGACGCCACAACACTAGACACTACATAAAGAGAGACACCACACAACACTACATAAAGAGAGACGCCACACAACACTACATAAAGATAACGCCACAACACTACATAAAGAGACGCCACCACACTACATAATAGAGACCCCAACCTACAATAAAGATACACCACAACACTACAGAAAGAGAGACGCCACAACACTACATAAAGAGAGACACCACAACACTACATCAATAGAGATGCCACAACACACATAAAGAAGGGACACCACAACACTACATAAATAGAGACCTGCCACAGCACTACATAAAGAGATCACAACCACACACACTACATAAAGAGAGACGCCACCACACTACAATAAGAGAGACACCCACAACACTACCTACATAAAGAAAGACCTAATACAAACATAGCATGGCAACACACAGACAACAAGCAAGTGCAACACAACATGACACCACATGGTAGCAACACAACTGACAACAACATGTTAGCAATTCCAACATGGTAGCATCACACATCATGTAACAAACATTATTGGGCACAGCCAACATCACAAAGGGCAAGAAGGTAAGACAACAATTACCAAAAAAAAAAAAAAATTAATCATCGAAGCAGCCACAACTGTCAGTAAGAGTGTCCATGATGAGTCCTTTGAGTTGATGAGACCAGGTAGAGAACTGAGTCTGTCACTCTTTACATTGTCCTTCTTACGTGTGTTGTTTGTTTGTGCGTGGTGAGCAGGGTACATGGACGCGGGCAGTTGGAGGAAGATGAAAGGACATTTTAATGGCAGCCCTGCTCCCGCCCCGCCCCCGGCCCCACCTCCCAATATTTTCCGCTTCCGACTCTCCAGCCTGCTGAGGATTTAAGGCTACGTGCTGCAGACGGACGTGAGTGAATGTAGAGGCAGAAGGTTGGTTAGTCTGTTTTGTGTGTGTGTGGTGTGTGTGTGTGTGTGTGTGTGTGTGATGCCGACAAAAGGCTATTTTAAAACCGTCCCACCTCTCCTGCCGTGTCCTGCGAACATCCCCAAACTAAACAAAATCACTCTCGGAGGATGATGCACTCCTTAGATATGTCTGTAAATAGTCTCCTTTAGATATGTCAGTCAGGTGGCTAGCGCCTGCAGAGACCTTAGTGCGTAACATTGAAGGGTGCTGTAAGTATTACTTAGCCAGCTATAAGGATGAGTCAGAAGCTAATTATTACCGCAGCCAGGAACAAACAACAACGCTACGAAAAATTTCTTTACTTCAGTGCTTTCACACCACTGGCTTACGACACTTAGACTACAGAGACAGACAGGGATGTGGTGCGCAGTGGTGAGGCCTGAGCGGCGCAATGCATGCAGGAGGAAGAGATGATACCCGAGAGAGAGGTTAGTTGCAGTGGTTCCCATCACCTTGGGGCCATGCCACATGCGGGGTCCCTGGGGATCTGTACTAATCCATCAACCAGTTTAGGAACAAAATAAAGATATGTTTCAATATGAAACATCCTCCACATGACCTATCTCCCCTAAGTCACTTAAATACAAACCTGTATGTTTCAATATGAACCATCTCCACAGGACCTATCTCCCTATAGGCCTACATTAAATACAATCCAACAACCACTGTAATGTTTCAATATAACATCTCCACATGACTCTATCTCCCTATAGGTCTACATTAAAATACAACCACGGTATGTTTTTCATATGAAAATCTCCACATGACCTACTCTCCCTATAGGCTTTACATTAAAATACAACCACTGGATGTTTCAATATGAACATCTTCCACAGGACCTATCTTCCTACAGGCCCACATTAAAATACACCAGCTGTATGTTTCAATATGAACATCTCCACAGGACCTATCTTCCCTACAGGCCCCACATTAAAATACAACCCTGTATGTTTCAATATGAACTCTCCACAGACCTATCTTCCCCTACAGGCCTACATTAAAATACAACCCTGTATGTTTCATATGAACATCTCCCAGACCTATCTTCCCTACAGGCCCCATGAGAAATACAACCCTGTATCCGGGACCGTTTACCGAAAATCAGATAATATCAACCAGACTGATTAACTGTGCCACTGTCACACACAAGTTTACTATCACTGATGAAAACGAAAATCTAAAAGTTGTTTCGAAGTAATGACAGAGACTCGAATACAATAAAGTTGGTTCAAGACAGAACACACAAGTAGGTTTTTTTTTCAGATTCCAGCATGGTTTCACACCAAGCTTTCTAGCCGGTGCCCCCTCACATTGACTCTGCAACGGTACCCCCCTGTATATATACCTCCCTACTGTCACTGTTATTTTACTTTCTGGCTCTTTTTTTTTTTCTCAACACTTTTTTTGTTGTTGTTTCTATCTTACTTTTTTTGTTAAAATAAATGCACTGTGGTTAATGGCTGTAAGTAAGCATTGGGTCACTGTAATGTCTGCACCTGTTGTCTTCGGCGCATGTGACCAATAACATTTGATTTGATTTGATTTGATCTAACACGTCAGACAAAAGCCCACGTTTTAAATGTCCACGCCGTCCTGTGTAGTGTTGTTGCTGTAAATACGTAGTATTTTTGTATATTGGAAGAAGCAACCAATAGTTCTATCTTCTACCACTCACTGTCTGCTCCAGAACGTCTAGCAAAGCTGACACCATCAGGGTCAAGAGAGCACGATGTCCTGTTTTTGGTCAATATCACATTCAATGTCTTTAGGTTTTTTCCAAACAAAGTAATAAATACCCCCTGGATTAACTACTGTGTTGACCAGTGTAAGGAAGTGGATACAACATATTGATGAGGGGAAAATTGTTTATTTAATCAATTTTAGAATAAGCGGGTAACGTAACAAAATGTGGAAAAAGTCAAAGGGGTCTGAATACTTTCCGAAGGCACGTATAGCTAATAGGCTGTGTGTTTGTAGATGGACTGAGGTGAATGAACCTACAGCAAGCCAAGGTGATAATGGCTGGGGGCATTTTGGCTGGTTTTGCTGTTCTCCCAATACATTTAAGGTTTTAAATTGATAGAAATGCAAGTAGAAAAAAACTATGTGGTCACCCAATGTGGTGGTGTGTGTCTGAGGAGAGCCGAGTACATTTTTCAAGCATAGGATCTCCAGTGGCTCACCAGATCATTCATGTGATCCCCCAGCGCCCCTCAGCCAGCCAGCCCCCCCAGCCAGCAGCCCCCCAGCCAGCACCCCCCAGCCACCCCCCAGCAGCCCACCCCAGCCCCCCCAAAGCCACCAGCCCCCCCCCAGCCAGCCAGCCCCCAAGCAGCAGCCCCCAGCAGCCAGCCCCAGATAGCCACCCCCAGCCCCCCAGCCAGCCAGCCCCCCAGCCCCCAGCCAGCCAGCCCCCCAGCCAGCCCCCAGCCAGCCAGCCCCCCGCCCCCCAGCCAGCCAGCCCCCAGCCCCCCAGCCACCCAGCCCCCCCAGCCACCCAGCCCCCCCCAGCCCCCCACCAGCCACCCCAGCCCCCCAGCCACCCAGCCCCCCAGCCAGCCAGCCCCCCCACCCAGCCCCCCAGCCCCCCAGCCAGCCACCCCAGCCCCCCAGCCACCCAGCCCCCCAGACAGCCAGCCCCCACCCACCCCCCAGCCAGCCAGCCCCCACAGCCCCCCGACAGCCAGCCCCCCACCCAGCCCCCCAGCCCCCAGCCACCAGCCCCCCAGCCCCCCAGCCAGCCAGCCCAGAGCAGACAGAGCAGAGAGGTTTTACTACAGTGTCAGTTTGGTTTACCAACCTCCATCACCCGTATTAACCCTGCTGTAGTCTGTTCCACACTCACTGAACTCACTGTTCCCACTACGTCCCCAAATGGCACCCTATTCCCTGTATAGAAAATAGGGTACCATTTGAGACGCAAGACTCTGTCTCACCGGCTCTCTCTGTCACCATTATTCCTCTCAGAACAGCAATCTGGGACCTTTACCAAATCAGATAATAATAAACCAGACCAGATTAACGGGGCCACTGTCACAAAATCAGTTTTAATATCACTGAATGACAAACAAAATCTAAAAGTTTTTCAAAGAGATGACAGAGAACTAAATAATAAAGTTGTTTCAAGACAGAACAAACAATAGGTTTTTTCAGAGTTCCAGTAACCAGTGAAAGGAAGTGGAAACAACATCAGTCCAAAGATCAAACAGGCAATCAGGATACATTTAGCTAGTAGTATTACTGATTACTGCCAAAGTATGACATTGCATTCTAGTTCATTCTGTTCATGTTCTCTCTTGCTGTAAGTAAGTTAAGTACTCAAGTAACCCCCGAGTGGCGCAGTGGGGCTAAGGCACTGCATCGCAGTGCTAACTGTGCCACTAGAGATCCTGGTTCGAATCCAGGCTCTGTCGCAGCCGGCCGCGACCGGGGAGACCCATGGGGCGGGCGCACAATTGGCCCAGCGTCGTCCAGGGTAGGGGAGGGGGAAAGGCCGGCAGGGATGTTAGCTCAGTTGGTAGAGCATGGCGTTTGCAATGCCAGGGTTGTGGGTTCGATTCCCACGAGGTGGCCAGTATGAAAAATAAATAAGTGATCACTAACTGTAAGTCGCTTGATAAGAGCGTCTGCAAATTACTAAAAGAGATGTGACGGCGCGTGGTCCCATGTGTGTTTATACTTGCGTACTATTGTTGGACAGATGAACGTCCGGGTACATTCAGGTCGTTTGGAACATTGTCTCACCAAGTATGAACCAGACTTGTGGAGGTTCTACAATTTTTTTCTGAGGTCTGGCTGTTTCTTTTTCATTTCCCATGATGTAAAGCAAAGAGCACTGAGTTTGAAGGTAGGCCTTGAAACACATCCCCCAGTACACCTCAACTGGACTCAAATGATGTCAATTAGCCACCTATCAAAGCATCTCAAGCACCCCATGACATTCATTTTTCTGGAATTTTCCAAGCTGTTCAAAGGCAAACTTAGTAGTATGTAAACTTTCTGACCCACTGACTTGTGAAGACAGTGGAATTATAAGTGAAATAAATCGTCTGTAAACAATTGTAGGACAAAATGCCCTTGTCGTCATGCCCACAAAAGTAGATGTCAAACCGGACGTGCCAAAATATAGTTTGTTTAACAAGAAATCTGTGTGGACGTGGTTGAAAAAAACAAGTTTTTAATGACTCCAACGAAGTGTAATTAACTTCGACTGATTTCACAAAATGTATATAAGAGAGCACCCAAACCTTGGATGGTCCCCAGATCGTTTGTGCGTCCCCCCCCCCCCCCCAGCCGTAACTGATCGTTGGTCATGGACACTGAGTGACAAGGAGTTGCCAATGATGACACAAACAGCCCTGAGCCGACTAACCCAGACAACGCCCAAGGACATGGTGACACCAGGGTTTGGTTGACACTTTATAAACCAACACCAGGACATGGACACCCGGTGACACTTCATGACAACCAACACCAGGACACATGGGACACGGTGACAATCATACAAACCAACACCAGGACACGGTGGACACGGTTTGAAAATTAATACAACCAACACCCGGACAATGGTGACACGGTGACACTCATACCCAACCAACACCCCGGACATGGTGAAACGGTGACACTTATACAACAACACAGGACATCCGGTGACATCGGTGACACTTCATACAACCACACACCAGGACATGGTGAAACGCGTGGACACCTTCATAAAACCAACACAGCGAACATGGCTGAAACCGGTGACACTTCATTACACCCAACGCAGGACATGGGTGACACTTCGGCCTGACACTTCATACAACCAACCCCAGGACATGGGTGCATTCCCACGTGACACTTCATACAAATCCAACACCCACGGACCATGGTTGTCTCGTAGACCATAGGGAAACATTCAAACAAACACCAAACACCACCTTTCAGCTACATTCCTACAACCAATGGAGGTATTATCTTTTTCCAACAAAGTGGCCCTGCCCGTTGGACGGAAGTAAAGTATCCATGTTTATGATCAGAGCTGTCTGATGAATCCACTTGTGGGGGCATCCACAAAGTGCACTATATAAGGAAAGGTCGTGCCATTAGCACCCTCGGTTAGCGTACTATAAAAAATATATAATTACTGTATATATTTAACCTTTATTTAGCCAGGGGAGTCATGCTGAGACCAAAGTCTCTTTTGCAGATGAGCCCATGACCATGAACAAAATCAATAAACAATTACACTATCACATTACATACACCGATCCAAAAGTAGTGGACACCCTGCTGTTGACAACATTCGTTCCAAAATTCATGGGAATTTAATAGAGTTGGTCCCCCCCTTGCTGCTAGAACAGATCCACTATTCGGGAAGGATTTCCACTAGAGTTTGGAACATTGCTGCGGGGACTTGATTCCATTCAGACACAAGAGATTAGTGAGGTTGGCACTGATGTTGGGCGACTAGGCCTGGCTCGCAGTCGGCGTTTCCAATTATCCAAAGGTGTCTCGATGGGTTGATGTCAGGGCTCGGTGCAGGCCGTAAGTTTTCCCACCGATCTCGACAAACCCATTTCGGTAGGGACTAACTTGTGCATGGGGGAATTGCATGACTGAAACAGGAAAGGGCCTCCCTCCCCAACCTGTTGCCACAGAGTTGGAAGCATAGAATTGTCTAAGAATGTCATTGTATGCTGTAGCGTTAAGATTGCCTTCACTGGAACTAAGGGGCTAGCCCGAACCATGGTGAAAATCAGCCCCAGACCATTATTCCTCCCTCCACCAAACTGTACAGGTGGCCACTATTGCAGTGGGGCAGGTAGCTTATCCTGTCATCCGCAAAATCCAGAAGTCCATCAGGGCACTGCCAGATTGGGGGTCGGACTGCCAGATGCGAGCGTGATTCACCAACTCCAGAGAAACGCATTTACCTGTGCCCTCCAGAGGTCCAATGACGCGAGCTTAGCGTTAAACCACTCCAACCGAGACATTGGGCATTACGGTCTATGGTGATCTTAGCTTGTGTGCGGCCTGCTCGGCCCTGGAAACCATTTCAGAAGCTCCACGACGAACAGTTGTTGTGCTGACATGGTTCCAGAGGCAGTTGGAACTGGACCGTGAGTGTTGCAACCGAGACAGATGATTTCTAAGCGCAATACGTGCCTTAAGCACTCGGCTTCCTGTCCCGTTCTGTGAGCTTGTGTGGCCCTAACCACTTCACCGGCTGAGCCGTGTTGCTGAATAGACGTTTCCTCTTCACAATAACAGCACGTACAGTTGCCGGGGCAGCTATAGCATGGCCAGAAAGATAAAGAAATTTGACGAACTGACTTGTTGGAAAACGGTGGCAGACCGTGGAATGACGGACGAACGTGGACCCGTTGATAAAGCTACAGGTGGGCTCTCAGTACGGGCCATTCTAACGGCCAAGGTTTGTCTATGGAGATCTGCATGGCTGTGTGCTCGATTTTATACACATGTCAGCAACGGGTGTGGTGAAATAGCCACCATTTACTTAATTGAAGGGGCGGTCCACATAATTTCAGCCATAGGGTATCAGAAGCTCCCAGAAAAGCTTTATATGGAACAGGGTGCCATTTGGGACTTAACGCTCGGTCCGCTGTTTGAGAGCATAGCTCATCAGAGAGGACTGAGGGATTGAGGTGTTATAAGTGATTTAATAGGAGTGTGCATCTTTCCTTGCAAGACGATTCGATGCGCCATCTCGATTTGATCAGAGGACGATTCAGTGTGATTCGGTTTAGATTCCAGACGATTCCGATGAGCATCTAGATTTGATCAGAGGACCGAACAGTGTGACTTTCGGTAGATTCGATCGATTCGATGCGCATCTCGATTTGAAATCAGAGAGCAACAGTGATGTCACTGAGGCTGTGGGGGATTCGGAGTGATAGAATACAGAAGTGAACAGAATAGGGGAGAACCTCTTCCGCCCCCAGCTACCATCACTCACACACTTTTCCAATTAACATATAAATATTGCTGCTGATGCAGCTCCTGAGCTGGTGCCTGCCACTCTGAGCTGGGCCTCTCTGACAGCTGGTCCTCTCTGAGCTGGGACTCTCTGAGCTGGGCCTCCTCGAGCTGGGCCTCTATGAAGCCTGAGCGAACTATGGAGAAGAGAGCTAGGAGAACCAGCGCGAAGCAAGGGTCTCTCTGCGCTGGGAACACTATCGTGTACTGAGCTGGGAGTAACGCTAGACGGAAAGGAGTGATCTAGGAGCCTCAGTCTTGTAGGGCGAGCGGAAGGAGACATGAGGACAGAGGCAAAGAGACAGTGAGGAGACCGAAGGCCCTCTCTGAGACTGGGCCTCATCTGAGCTGGCCCTCTCTGAGCTGGCCTATCTGAGCGGGGCCTCTCTGAGCTGGGCCTCTCGAGCTGGGCCGCTCTGAGCTGGACTCTATGAGGATCACTTCTCTAAACTAGGGGTCGGGTGTGTGTTGTGGTGTGTTGGGTGTGTGTGAGTCGTGAGTAGTTGTGGTGAAGTGCTGTGGTGTGTGTGTGAGTTGTGTGTGTGGCCAAACGAGTGGGGGTGTGGGGGTGTGTGTGGGTGTGGATGGTCGTGTGTCTACTCAGTAAAGTACGGTGTCGGTGTGGGTGTGTGTGCGAGGATGTGGTTTGTGCAGAGGGGGTTGTGTGAGAGAGTGAGAACCACACGGAGCAGGACAAACAAGGTGAGAGGTGTGGTGTGTGTGGGTCGAAGTGTGTGATGTTGGGCAATGTGTGTGGCATAGATGTGTGTGGGTGTGATTGCGTGCCGGAAGTGTGTGGTTTGTGTGGTGTGTGTGCGTGTGTGGGTGTGTGGGCTGTGGGGGAAGTACCCAGCAATGTCCCGTGTGTGTGTGTGTGTGTAAGGGGGTAGTGGCCAGCAGCGAGATGACGGCTTGTGTGTGTGTGGTGTGTGGTTGTGTGTTATAGGGCAGCTGAGCCATTAGGGCAGACTGATCATTCTTACCATCCCTCTATAAGTCTGGGTCCGTTTTGGACTACGCTGACAGATGCAACTGTTCCTCTTGAAAACATTGGAACAGGAACGATTGTTTATCGGTCTGTGCATCTTTACACCCTGTGATGAAGTGTGTAACTGACATCATCTAAAACAGGGAAGTACAGCGGACTCTATATGCTGACAGGGTGACAGAAAGGAGGATGAGTGGATCATTGCTGCCCCACATCAGTACCAATGTATGTACTGTCGGCCGAGTCCCAAACAGAACCTATTCCTATGTAGTGCACACTTAGGTTCCCATAGGCCATGGTCAAAGTAGTGCATACGTAGGGAATAGGGTTCCATTCGGGACTAAAGCCTGTTGGTGGTCTAATTTACCCCTGGCGCCCAGCCTGCCTGCCCTGCTAACACGACAGCCACATTATCAATCATACTATAACATAAAACAGGTAGCTTAATGAGTTGAAACACTGTTGGTACACATCTGGCACTGTTCCATATGGCACCCTATTCCCTATAGGCCACTACCTTTAGACCAGAACCAAGGTAGGGTGCATCAGACAGTAAGATAGAGAGACAGGACAGAAGTAGGATGACATCAGAACAGTAAGATGAGAGACAGGACAGATGGTTGAGGATGACCATCAGGAACAGTAAGATAGAGAGAGGACAGACAGATGTAGCCGATGAAATCAGACAGTAAGATAGAGAGACAGACAGTGGACTCAGACAGTAAGATAGAGAAGGAAGACAGGATGGTTTAGGATGATCAGGACAGTAAGATTTAGAGAGACCAGACAAGATGGTCGGTTAGGATGACATCAGACAGTAAGATAGAGAGACAGACAGATGGCTGGTTCGGACTAGTAGGATGACATCAGACAGTAAGGATAGAGAAGGAAGAAAGATAGTAGGATAATGGCTCAGAAAGTTAAGATATTTAGAGAGACAGACAGATGACATCAGACAGTATAGATTAGCAGCAGACCGACCTTATTGATGGCTTAGCGTGACATCAGGGACAGTTAAGATAGAGAGACGAAGATGGTAGAGGAATAGGATGACATAAGACTAGAAGGATAGAGAGAGACAGACAGTAGTAGGATGACATCCAGGCAGTTAAGAAGAGAGACAGACAGATGACAATCATCCTTTTGACAGTAAGAAGAGAGACAGACAAGATGGTAGGATGACTCAGACAGTAGATAGAGACGACAAGACGATAGTAGGATGACATCAGACAGTAAGATAGAGAGGACAGACAGATAGTAGGGATGACATCAGACAGTATGATTTAGAGAGAAGACCGATGGTAGGATGACATCAGACAGTAAGATAGAGAGACGAACCAGATGGTAGGATGACATCAGACAGTAAGATAGAGACGAGGACACCTGACAGATACCCGTAGGAGACCATGACAGTAGTAAGATAAGAGCCAGACAGATGACATTCAGACAGTAAGATAGAGAGATTCAGAAGCAGGGTAGGATGACATCAGACAAGGCTAAGATAGCAGAGACACAGCAGATCGGTAGGCTTGACATCAGACAGTAAGATAGAGTGAGACATTGACCAGATAGCCAGGATCGACATAGAACGTAAGGATAGAGCTGGGAAGAGACAGACAGATGACATCAGACAGTAGATAGGAGGAAAGACAGGAATGGTAGGAGGACATCAGACAGTAACCGATAGAGGAGACAGAAGAAGTAGGTTATGACATCAGACAGTAGATAGAGGAGCAGCCAGATGAAATAGCAGTAAGAATAGAGAGACAGAAGATGTAGGATGAAATCGACAGTAAGATAGAGAGACAGGACAGATGGTAGGGAGACATCAGACAGTAAGATAGAGAGATAGACAGATAGTGGATGACAGCAGGCAGTAAGATAGAGAGACAGACAGATGGACATCAGACAGTAGATGAGAGAGAGAGGCAGATGGGGTAGGGGACATCAGACAGAAGATAGAGAGACAGACAGATAGTAAGGATTGACATCAGCAGTTAAGGATGAGAGGACAGGACGATAGTAGGATGACCATAGACAGAAGATAGAGAGAAAGGAACAGATCGCCGTAGGATGACCATCAGACAGTAAGATAGAGAGTGACAGGACAGATAGTAGGATGACATCAGACAGTAAGTAGAGAGGGACAGGACAGAATAGTAGGATGCCATCAGACCGTAAGATAGAGAGAGAGACAGACAGTTAGTAGGGTGACCTAGACAGTAAGATAGGAGGACGAAGATGGTAGGGCTGACATCAGACAGTAAGATTAGAGAGACCAGACAGAAGCACATCAACAGTAAGAGAGAGAGACAGGGAAAGATGGGGGAGACATCAGGGACAGTAACCCGATAGAGATGACAACAGAAAAGATGCCAAACCTCCACAGACACCGTAAGATAGAGAGACAGACAGATTCGGTAGTTGATGACATCAGGGACAGTAAGGATAGAGAGACAGACAGATGCTAGGATTGACATTACAGACAGTAAGCGAGAGAGACGCAGAGACAGATGGTAGGATGACATCAGACAAGAAGATGAGAGACAGACCAGATGGTTAGGATGACACTTCAGCACCAGTAAGATAAGAGAGACAGACCAGGATGTAGGATGACATCAGACATTAAGATTAGAGAGTACAGGACAGACTGCACATCAGACAGTAGACTAGAGCGACAGACAGATGGTAGGATGACATCCAGACAGTAACCGATAGAGAGACCCAGACCGATGGTAGGATGACATCAGACAGTAGTAAGATAGAGAGACAAGACAGAAGTAGGATGACAATCAGACAGTAAGATAGAGAGACAGACAGATGGTAGGGTTCACATAAGACAGTAAATAGAGAGACAGACAGATAGTTAGGATGACATTAGACAGTAAAGATAGAAGGAGACCGAAAGTAGTAGGGGACACTCAGACAGTAAGATAGAGAGACACGACAGGATGACATCAGACATGTAAGATAGAGAGACAGGACAGATGACATCAGACCGTAAGAAACCTAGAGAGACAGACAGAGGTTAGGCTGACCATCAGACAGTTAAGCTAGAGAGACAGATAGATGACATCAGAACAGTATAGATAGAGGAAAGAGAAGGACCCAGATAGTAGGGTGACATCAGACAGTAAGATAGAGCCAGACAGACAATGACATCAGACAGTTAAGATAGAGAGACAAGAGAACCACAGATAGTAGGGTCCCCCCGGTGACATCAGACAGTCCTAAGATAGAGATTGACAGAAAGATGGTGTCCCTAGGATGACATCAGACAGTAAGATAGAGGACAGACAGATGACATCAGATATAGTTAAGATAGAGAGGACAGACCAGATGGTACCTTGGCCATTGCACATCAGGACCGTAAGATAGAGAGACAGCAGATGGAGGATGACATCAGACACGTAAGATAGAGAGACAGACCAGATAGTAGGATGACATCAGACAGTAAGATAGATGGAGCCAAGCACAGGACAGATGGTAGGGTTGAATAGACAGTAAGATTTAGGAGACGACAGATGGTGGAGATCCAGACAAGTTAAGATAGGAGAGACAGACAGATAGTAGGATTGACTCAGCAAGTAGATAGAGAACAGACAGTGATCAAATCAGACAGTAAGATAGCGAGGACAGGAGACAGATAGTAGGATGACATCAGCCAGTAAATAGAGAGACAGACAGATAGTAGGTGACCTCAGACGTAAGATAGAGGAGACCCCGACAGATGACATTCAGACAGTAAAGAATGACCCGAGACAGACCAGACTGCACATCAGACATCAATAGAGAGACAGAAAGATGGGTAGGGTGACATCAGACAGCACTAAGATAGAGAGACAGACAGGATTGTAGGATGACATTCAGACAGTAAGAGAGAGGACAGACAGACTTGGTCAGGATGACCATCAGACAGTAAGATAGAGAGACAGACAGACTTGTAGGATTAGGATTGACATCAGACAGTAACAGATTTTTAAGAGGGAAAAAGGACAGATGACATCCGACAGTAAGATTAAGATACGAGAGGCAGACAGTAGTAGGATATGACCATCAGACCAGTAAGATAGAGAGAGACAGGACAGATGGAGGATGACATCAGACGTAAGGATTAGGAGACAGACCAGCAGATGTAGGATGACAGAAGGACGTACCAGACTAGAGGACAGACAGATGACATCAGACAGTTAAGATAGAGAGACAGACCAGGATGGTAGGATGACATCAGACATTAAGAGAAGATAGAGAGACAGACAGGATGGTAGGATGACAGCAGACCAGCAGACCATAGGAGAGACAGACAGATGGCTTGGATGACATCAGGCGACAGTAAGATAGAGAAAACAGACAGAGATAGTAGGGGTGACATTACAGACAGTAAGATAGAGAGACAGACAGATCCGGTCAGGATGGACATAGGACCCCCCAAGAAGAGAGAGAGACCCAGACACCGATGGTAGGAGACATCAGAAAAAAGATAGAGAGACAGACAGATTGGTAGCCCTAGGAGACATCAGACCCAGTAAGATAGAGAAGCGACAGACAGATGACATCAGGGACAGTAAGATAGAGAGACAGAAAGAGTAGTAGCCGATGACATCAGACGAGTAAGTAGAGAGAAGGCAGACAGAGACATCAGACAGGACTAGAGAGAACAGACAGATTGTAGGGCCCGGTGACCATAGACGTAAGATAGAGAGACAGACAGATAGTAGGATGAACCATACAGACAGTAAGATAGAGAGACAGGACCCAGATGGTAGGGATGAAATCAGACAGTAGATAGAGAGACAGACAGTGACTCAGGGACAGTAAGATAGAGAGGAAGACAGATCGGTAGGATGACATATCAGACCGTAAGATATAGCGAGACAGACAGATGGTAGGAAATGACATCAGACAGTCAGTAAGATAGCCGAGACCAGAAGATGACATCAGAAGTAAGATAGATCCCCCCCGACGACAGAAGATAGTAGGATGACCATCCAGACAGTAAGATAGAGCAGACAGACAAGATGAATCAGACAGTAAGATAGAGAGACAGGACAGATAGAGGGTGACATCAGAACAGTAAGATAGCAGAGACGACAGATAGTAGGCACTGACATCAGAAAGTAAGATAGAGAGACAGACAGACTGGTAGCCCCGGTGACATTTCAGACAGTAAGATAGAGAGCAGGACAGATGACAATTCAGAAAGTAAGATAGAGAGACAGACAGATAGCGTAGGATGACATCAGACAGTAGATAGAGAGGACAGGACAGTTCAGAGGAATGACATCAGACAGTAAGAACTAGAGAGACAGACAAGCCCACCCCGATCAGTAGGGGATGACAATCCCCAGACAGTAAGATAGAGACGACCAGACAGAGATGCTAGGATGATATCAGACACGTAAGATAGAGCGGCCCACAGAAAGATCCGGGAGGATGACATCAGGACAGTAAGCTAGAGAGACAGACAGATAGTAGGATGAAATCAGACAGTAAGGATAGAGAGGACAGGACAGATGGTAGCGTAGCCGCCCCCCTCGGTGACATCAGACAGTAGATAGAGAGACAGACAGATGCACATCAGACAGTAAGAAAGAGCGACAGACAGACCTCGGTAGGATGCAAATCCCCGACCGTAAGTGAGCAGACGACAGTTAGTTAGGATTACATCCCAGACCGTTTAAGATGAGAGACAGACAGATCCCAGTCGGCATGGACATCGACAGTAAAGACCCTAGAGAGACAGACATGCTAGGATGATATCAGACAGTAAGTAGAGAGACCCAGAGACAGACAGAATGGTAGGATGACATCAGACCGTAGATAGAGAGACAGACACCAGATAGAGGCATGACAGAGACAGTAAGAGAGGAGGACCGACAGATTGACATCAGACCAAGTAAGATAGAGAGACCCAGACACATCAGTAGGGTGACATCAGACAAGCTAAGATAGAAGAGAGAGAGATAGACAGCTAGTAGGATGACATCAGGACAGTAAGATAGAGAGACAGGACAGATGACATCAGACAGTAAGATAGAGAGAACGCCAGATTGACATCAGACAGTAAGATAGAGAGACAGACAGCTAGTAGGGTGACTGGACAGTAAGGACCTAGAGAGACAGACAGATCAGTAGGATGACATAGACAGTCCCTAAGACTAGAGAGCACCGACAGGGATCGGTTAGGAGACATCAGACAGTAGATACAGAGCACAGACAGATGGTTAGGGTGACCAGACCAGTAAGTACGAGAGAAGAGACAGACAGATGACATCAGACAGTAGATAGAGAGACAGACAGAAGGATATAGGATGACATTCAGACAGCTTTTAAAATAGAGAGACAGACAATCGCGTAGGTTTAGCGATGAAATAAGACATTAAGATAGAGAGACAGCAGATGGTAGGGGTGAAATCAGACAGTAAGATAGAGAGACAGACAGATGACATCAGCCGTAAGATAGAAGAGACAGACAGATAGTAGGATGAAACTCAGACCAGTAAGATAGAGAGACAGACCAGATAGTAGGAATACATCAGACAGTAACGATTAGAGAGACAGCAGATAGTAGGAGACATCAAGACAGTAAGATAGAGAGAAGGAAGATGACATCAGACAGCCTAAGATAGCCAGACGACAGACAGGTGGTAGGATGACATCAGACAAGTAAGAGATAGAGAGACAGACACCCCGATGGACATCAGACCGTAAGATAGAGAAGACCCAGACAGATGGTAGGATGACACCTCAGACAGTAAGATACGAAGACAGGACAGATGGAGGATGACATCACGACAGTAAGATAGAGAGACAGACAGATGCACATTTCAGACAGTAAGATAGAGAGACAGACAGATGGTAGGGTGACATCAGACAGTAAGATAGAGAGACAGCAGATAGTAGGATGACATCAGACAGTAAGATAGAGAGACAGACAGATGGCTAGGATGACATCAGACAGTAGCTAGAAGAGAAGACAGATGGATGGATGACATCAGACAGTTTCAGTAAGATAGAGAGGACAGACGATGACATCAGACAGTAAGATAACAGAGACAGAAGATGCGTACGGATGACACAGACAGTAAGATAGAGAGAAGACAGATGGTACGGATTTTTTTTGACACTCAGACAGTAAGCTAGAGAGATCAGACACGATGACATCAGACAGTAAGATAGAGAGCCAGCGATGGTAGGATAGGATGACATCAGGACAGTAAGATAGGAGACGATAGACAGCATAGTAGGAGACATCAGGAACGTCAAGATAGAGAGACAGACAGATGGTAGGATGACAATCAGCCAGTAAGATAGAGAGGACCAGACCAGTAGTAGGATGACATCAGACTTAAGTAGAGAGACAGGACAGATGACCCCCATCAGGACAGTAAGAAGATAGAGCAGACAGACAGATGTAGGATGGACATAAGACAGTAAGTAGAGAGACAGGACAGAGGTAGGATGACATCAGACAGTAAGATAGAGACAGACAGATGGTACGGTGTGACAGCAGACAGTAAGATAGAGAGGAAGACAGTCGTTATACGGTGACATCAGACAGGTAAGTTAGAGAGACAGAAATGATAGTAGGATGACATCAGAGCAGTAACGATAGGAGAGACAGAAAGATGATATCAGACATTTCGGTAAGCTTTGAGACGACGGACAGACAGATCCCAGCTAGGAGGACATCAGACAGAAAGACTAGAGCCAGACAGGACAGATGACATCCCCAGACACGTTAAGATAGAGAGACAGGACAGATGGAGGATCGATCAGACAGTAAGATAGAGAGACAGACAGATGGAGGATGACATCAGACGTAAGATAGAGAGAAGAGATAAGAAAGACAGATAGTAGGATGAGCATCAGTACAGTAAGATAGGAGAGACAGACAGATGGTAGGAATGCACCGACAGTAAGATAGAGAGACAGGACAGATGTAGGATGACATCAGACCGTAAGATGAGAGAGACAGACCAGATAGTAGGATGACATCCATCAGACAGTAAGATAGAGAGACAGACAGATGTAGGATGGACATTCAGACAGTAAGATTAGAGAGGACAGACAGATAGTAGGATGACATCAGGACAGTAGTAAGATAGAGAGACGACAGATAGTAGGATGACATCAGACCAGTAAGATAGAGGACAGACAGATGGTGTAGGATGGACATCAGACAGTAAGATAGAGAGACAGACAGAGGAGGATGACATTCAGACAGTAAGATAGAGAGACAGACAGCTAGCTAGGATGACATCAGACAGTAAGATAGAGAGGAAGGAAGATTAGTTAGGATGAAATCAGACAGTAGATAGAGAGACAGAACAGTGGTAGATTGACATCAGACGTTAAGATAGAGGAGACAGAAGATGGTCGGATGACACAGACCGTAAGATAGAGAGACAGACAGATGACATCGCACAGTAAGATAGAGAGACGACAATGGTTTTAGATTGGACCTCAGGACAGTAAGATAGAGCGACAGGACAGATAGAGGGATGACATAGCCAGTAAGATAGAGAGACAGGACAGATAGTGGATGACATCAGACAGTAAGATTAGAGAGACAGACAGATAGAGGAGACATCAGACCGTAGATAGAGAGACAGCCAGATAAGTAGATGACTCAGACATAAGTAGAGAGACAGACAGAGACATCAGACAGTAAGATAGAGAGTTAGACAGGATAGTAGGATGGACATCAGACAGTACGATAGAGAGACAGACAGATAGTAGGAGACATCGGACAGTAAGAAGAGAGACAGACAGATGAATCAGACAGTAAGATAGAGCGACAGACGATTCCGTGCTCCGCCGCCTGATTTTGTTATTTATTTTTATTAACTTTATTTTAACTAAGGCAATTCAAATTCTATTTACAATGACGGCACTACCAAAAGGGCAAAGGCCTCTGCGGGGGACGGGGGGCGGGCTGGGATTAAAAATACAAAATATAGGACAAAACACACATCACAAACCAAGAGAGAGGGAGCCCAAAACATACATAAAGAGAGAGCCACAACAACTACATAAAGAGAGACGCCACAAACACTACATAAGAGAGACACCACACACTTACATTAAAGAGAGACGCCACACACTACATAAAGAGAGACACCACAACACTACATAAGAGAGACGCCACAAACACTACATAAAAGAGACGCACACAACACACACTACATAAAGGAGAGGAACCACACAAACACTACATAAGAGAGACGCCCACAACAATACATAAAGAGAGACGCCACAAACTACATAAAGAGAGACACCACAACACTACATAAGAGAGACGCCACAACACTACATTAAAGAGGACCACCACAACACACATTAAAGAGAGACACCACAACAACTACATAACGAGCGACACCAACAACACTACATAAAGAGAGACACCACAAACACTACATAAAGAGAGGGGGGAACCACAACACTACATAAAGAGAGACGCCACAACCACTACATAAAGAGAGACAGCACAGCTACATAAGAAGACGCCACAAACTACATAAGAGAGACGCCACAACAACTACAAAAGAGAGAGACACCACACAACACTACATAAGAGAGACGCCACAACACTACTAAAGAGAGAGCCCAAAACTACATAAAGAGACGCCACAACACTACATAAAGGAGAAGCGAGACGCCACACACAATACATAAAGAGACACCACAACAATACATAAAGAGAGACGCCAACACCACCTACATAAAGAGAGACACCACAAACATACATAAAGAGAGATGCCAACAACCAAATAAAGGAGGACACCACAACACTACATACAAAGAGTTTGGGAGACACCACAGGCACATACATTAAAGAGAGAAACACAACACTACATAAAGAGAGACGCCACAACACTACATAAAGAGAGACACCACAAACCACTTAAAGAGAGACCTAAGACAAAAATAGCATGCAAACCACATTGACAAACCAAGCAAGGCAGCAAAACCACAACTGACAACAACAGTGTAGCACACAACATGACAACACATGGTGCCAAATACAACATGGTAGCATCACAAATCAGGTACAAACATTATTGGGCACAGGACAACAGCACAAAGGGCAAGGAAGGTCGAGGACAACAAATACATCCGCGAGCAGCCACAACTGTCAGTAAGAGGTCCTGATGAGTCTTGAGTGATGAGACAGGGTAGAGAACGAAGTCGTCTCTTTACAGTGCCTCTACGTGTGGTGTGGTTTGTGCGTGTTGTGGCAGCGAGAGTAACATGGACGAGGGCAGTTTTTGAGGAAAGGAAAGGACATGTTTAATGGGCAGCCCTGCTCCCTGCCCCGCCCCCGGGCCCCACCTCCAATATGTCCGCTCAGACTCCCAGCCTGCTGAGGATGTAAGGTCCGTGCTGCGAAAGGACGTGAGTAATGTAGGGACAGCATGGGTGGTAGTCTGTGGGTGTGTGTGTGTGTGTGTGTGTTCGGTGTGTGTTGTGTGATTGTATGCCGGAACAAAAGGCTATTTTAAAACCGTCCCACTGCTCCTGCCGGTCTGCAGACATCCCCCAAAATAAACAAAAAGCGCTCTCGGAGGATGATGCACTCCTTTAGATATGTCTGTAAATAGTCTCCTTTAGATATGTCAGTCAGGTGGCTAGCTGCCTGCAGAGACCTCTAGTGCAGTAACATTGAAGGGCTGTAAGTATACTAGCCACTAGAAGGCATGAAGTCAGAAGCTAATATTAAACGAAGCCAGGAACAAAACACAACGCTAACTAAAAAGTTCTTACTTAAGAGTTCCACCACTGGCTTTACAGACCAGTAGACTACAGAGAACAGACAGGGCTGTTGGTGCCTCAGTGGTGAGGGCTGGGCAGGGCTGCCAATGCATGCAGGAGGAAGTAGAGGAGACAGAGAGAGATGGTTAGTGCAGTGGTTCCCAAACTTGGGGCCAGCCACATGCGGGGGGTCCCCTGGGAGAATCTGTTACTAATCTCATCAAACAAGTTAGGAACAAAATAAAGATATGTTTCAATATGAACATCTCCCACATGACCTATCTCCCCTACAGGTCTACATTAAAATACAAACACTGTATGTTTCAATATGAAACATCTCCACAGGACCTATTTCCCTATAGGCCTACATTAAAATACAACCAACTGTATGTTTCAATATGAACATCTCCACATGACCTATCTTCCCTATAGGTCTACATTAAAATACAACCACTGTATGTTTCAATATGAAAATCTCCACATGACCTATCTTCCCCTATAGGCTTACATTAAAATACAACCACTGTATGTTTCAATATGAACATTCCACAGGACCTATCTTCCCTACAGGCCCCACATTAAAATACAACCACTGTATGTTTCAATATGAACATCTCCACAGGACCTATCTTCCCTACAGGCCCACATTAAAATACAACCACTGTATGTTTCAATATGAACATCTCCACAGGACCTATCTTCCCTACAGGCCTACATTAAAATACAACCCACTGTATGTTTCCAATATGAACATCTCCAACAGGACCTATCTTCCCTACAGGCCCACATAAAATACAACCACTGTATCCGGGACCTTTACCAAATCAGATAATAATAAACCAGACTAGATTAACTGGGCCACTGTCACACACCAGTTTTAATATCACTGAATGACAAACAAAATCTAAAAGTTGTTTCAAGTAATGACAGAGAACTAAATAAAATAAAGTTGTTTCAAGACAGAACAAACAATAGGTTTTTCAGAGTTCACACCGTGGTTTGCACACCAAGCTTTATAAGCCGGTGCCCCGCCACATTGACTCTGCAACGGTACCCCCTGTATATATAGCATCCCTACTGTCACTTATTTTACTTCTGACTCTTTTTTTCTCAACACTTTTTTTTGTTGTGTTTTATTCTTACTTTTTTGTTTAAAATAAATGCACTGTTGGTTAAGGGCTTGTAAGTAAGCATTTCACTGTAATGTCTGCACCTGTTGTATTCGGCGCATGTGACCAATAAAATTTGATTTGATTTGATTTGATCTAACACGGTAGACAAAAGCCCACGTCTTTAAAATGTCCACGCCGTCTGTGTAGTGGTGTTGCTGTAAATACGTAGTATTTTATATTTGAAGGACAGCAACAACAATAGTTTCTACCTCACGTCCTGCTCCAGCAACGTCTAGCAAAGCTGACCCCAAATCAGGGTCAAGAGAGCACGATGTCCTGTTTTTGGTCAATATCACATTCATGTCTTTAGGTTTTTCCAAACTAAAGTATAAATACCAATGCTTACTAGCTGTGTTGACCAGTGTAAGGAAGTGGATACAACAGATTGATGAGGAAATTGTTTTATTTAATCAATTTTAGATAAGGCTGTAACGTACAAAAGTGGAAAAAGCAAGGGGTCTGAATACTTTTCCGAAGGCACTATAGCTATAGGCTGTGTGTTTGTAGATGGACTGAGGTGATGAACCTACAGCAGCAAGGTGATAATGGCTCGGTGGCATTTGGCTGGTTTTGCTGTTCTCCAAATATAAAATAATATATAATATGCCATTAGCAGACGCTTTATCCAAAGCGACTTACAGTCATGCGGTGCATACACTTTTTTTGTGTATGGGTGGTCCCGGGGATCGAACCCCACTACTTGCATTACAGCGCCGTGCTCTACCAGCTGAGCTACAGAGGACCACAAATAGCATTTTAGGGGTTTAATTGATAGAAAGCAGTTAAAAAAAAAATATGTGGTCACCCTAATGTGTGTGTGTGTGTTGAGAGAGAGCCTGAGTACATTTTACGCATAGGATCTCCAGTGGCTCTCATGATCATTCATGTGATCCCCCAGCCAGCCAGCCAGCCCCCCAGCCAGCCAGCCAGCCCCCCAGCCAGCCAGCCAGCCCCCCCAGCCAGCCAGCCCCCCAGCCAGCCAGCCCCCCAGCCAGCCAGCCCCCCAGCCACCCAGCCCCCCAGCAGCCAGCCAGCCAGCCCCCCCAGCCAGCCAGCCAGCCAGCCCCCCAGCCCCCCAGCCACCCAGCCACCCAGCCCCCCAGCCCCCCAGCCCCCCAGCCACCCAGCCCCCCAGACAGCCAGCCCCCCACCCAGCCCCTCAGCCCACCCAGCCCCCCAGCCAGCCCCCCAGCCCCCCCAGCCAGCCCCCCAGCCCCCCAGCCAGCCAAGCCAGCCAAGGCAGACAGAGCAGAGAGGTTTTACTACAGTGCCAGGTGGTACCAACCTCCATCACCCCGTATTAACCCTGCTTTAGTCTGTTCCACACTCACTGAACTCACTGTTCCCACTACGTCCCAAATGGCACCCTATTCCCTGTATAGAAAATAGGGTACCATTTGAGACGCAGACTCTGTCTCACCGACTCTCTCTGTCACCATTATTCCTCTCAGAACAGCAATCTGGGACCTTTACCAAATCAGATAATACTAAACCAGACCAGATTAACTGGGCCACTGTCACACACTCGTTTTAATATCACTGAATGACAAACAAAATCTAAAAGTTATTTCAAAAGATGACAGAGAACAAAATAAAGTTGTTTCAAGACAGAACAAACAATAGGTTTTTTCAGAGTTCCAGTAACCAGTGAAAGGAAGTGGAAACAACATCAGTCCAAAGATCAAACAGGCAATCAGGATACATTTAGCTAGTAGTATTATTCATGATTACTGACAAAGTATGACATTGCATTCTTGTTCATGTTCTCTCTTGCTGTAAGTAGGTAAGTACTCAAGGAACCCCCCGAGTGGCGCAGTGGTCTAAGGCACTGCATCGCAGTGCTAGCTGTGCCACTAGAGATCCTGGTTCGAATCCAGGCTCTGTCGTAGCCGGCCGCGACCGGGAGACCCATGGGGCGGCGCACAATTGGCCCAGCTTCGTCCAGGGTAGGGGAGGGAATGGCCGGCAGGGATGTAGCTCAGTTGGTAGAGCATGGTGTTTGCAACGCCAGGGTTGTGGGTTCGTTTCCCACGAGGGGCCAGTATGAAAAAAATAATGTATTCACTAACTGTAAGTCGCTCTGGATAAGAGCGTCTGCTAAATGACTAAAATGTGAAATGGAAATGTATGAACATCAATCATCCTAGCCTGTGTACAAGGCCTCTCTGTATGGTAGCTGTAAATGTATAGTCCTGTTATAGGGAAACAGGGTTACTGAGTGTACTCTGAGAACAGTAGCTGACTGACTGAGGAATGTTAGGAATCTGTTAACACCGTGAGACTCTCAGGAAACCAGAGTCTGCACCTCTCAATAGAACTATTGCTTCATTCTGTAGTTCTATTGAGGAACGTTGCAGTGAAATGTAGATTCATTGTCACATTTTCCCCCTTTTTTTTTTTTACAGAAATTAAACATTTAACCCTGAATTAATCCTATCAGTCTCGACACCCTAGCAAAAAAAAAATTGGCTTTTCATGTATCTGGCTTTCATTTATCTGCATGTCCAGCCCTCATATTTAGCCTCACAATGAAGTGTTTGTTAAAAAAAGGAGTCCCGGTACTGGGGCCCCTTCGGGATCTGCGTTTGTCTCACAAACCTCAAACAAACCGCTCGAGCTCCTTCCCCGTTAACCACACAGACTAATGGATGGTATCTACGGATGCAGAAGAAACACACCGTGTTTAAAAAGGGGTTAGAAGTACTAAATCCCGCCGGCGTGACAGTGGGACTCATTGGGTTAACGTCCACTGCTCACTAACTCACACTACACTGTGTTTAGAAACACCATCATGGGCCAGTCAGTCATTGATTGAGTGAGGACAGGCCATGTTTTATAAGATAAAAAATATATATATACACTACCGGTCAAAAGTTTTAGAACACCTACTCATTCAGGGGTTTTTCTTTATTTTAACTATTTTTTACATTGTAGAATAATAGTGAAGACATCAAAACTATGAAATAACACATATGGAATCATGTTAGTACCAAAAAAGTGTTAAACAAATCAAAATATATTTTATATTTGAGATTCTTCAAAGTAGCCACCCTTTGGCTTGATGACTGCTTTGCACACTCTTGGCATTCTCTCAACCAGTTTCATGAGGTAGTCACCTGGAATGCATTTCAATTAACAGGTGTGCCTTCTTAAAAGTTAATTTGTGGAATTTATGCGTTTGAGCCAATCAGTTGTGTTGTGACAAGGTAGAGGGGGTATACAGAATATAGCCCTATTTGGTAAAAGACCAAGTCCATATTATGGCAAGAACAGCTCAAATAACCAATCAAAAACCAATCAAAAACCATCGAGCACTATGATGAAACTGTCTCTCATGAGGACCGCCACAAGAATGGAAGACCCAGAGTTACCTCTGCTGCAGAGGATAAGTTCATTAGAGTTACCAGCCTCAGAAATTGCAGCCCAAATAAATGCTTCACAGAGTTCAAGTAACAGACACATCTCAACATCAACTGTTCAGAGGAGACTGTGTGAATCAGGCTTCATGGTAGAATTGCTGCAAAAAGAAAACCACTTACTAAATGACACCAATAATAAGAAGGAGACTTGCTTGGGCCAAGACAACACGAGCAATGGACATTAGACCGGTGGACATTTGTCCATTTGGTCTGGAGTTCAAATTTGAGATTTCTGGTTTCCAAACGCCGTGTCTTTGTGAGACGCGGGATGTGGGTGAAGGATGATCTCCGCATGGTATTTCCCACCGTGAAAGACATGGAGGAGGGGGGTTGTTGGTGTATTGTGGGGGGTGCTTTGCTGGTGACACTGTCTGTGATTTAATTAGAATTCAAGGCACACTTAACCAGAATGGCTACCACAGCATTCTGCAGCGATACGCCATCCCATCTGGTTTGGGCTGTGTAAGGGCTATTTTACCAAGAAGGAGAGTGATGGAGTGCTGCATCAGATGACCTGGCCTCCACAATCCCCCGACCTCAACCAAATTGAGATGGTTTGGGATGAGTCGGAACGCAGAGCGAAGGAAAAGCAGCCAACAAGTGCTCAGCATATGTGGGAACTCCTTCAAAGACTGTTGGAAAAGCATTCCAGGTGACGCTGGTTGAGAGAATGCCAAGAGTGTGCAAAACTGTCATCAAGGCAAAGTGTGGCTATTTGAAGAATCTCACATATAAAATATAACACTTCTTTGGTTACAACATGATTCCATATGTGTTATTTCATAGTTGTGATGTCTTCACTATTATTCTACAATGTAGAAAATAGCAAAAATAAAGACAAACCCTTGAATGAGTAGGTGTTGTAAAACGTTTGACTGGTAGTGTAATATATTGAACAATAACACAAAATACAATAATGGAGATTAATAGACAAGAGTCCATAAAACTGAACGCAGGCAGGCAGGCAGACAGGGGGCAGAGGCAGACAGGCGGCAGGCAGGCAGGCAGCAGGCAGACAGAGACAGGCAGGCAGACAGCAGGCAGCAGGCAGGCAGGCAGGCAGGCAGGCAGACACAGACAGACAGACAGACAGACAGACAGCAGCAGGCAGACAGACAGACAGCAGACAGGGCGAGACAGACAGACAGACAGGGAGGCAGACAGGGCAACAACAGGGCAGACAGACAGAAGCAACAGAGACAGACAGGCAGGCAGGCAGGCAGACAGACACGACAGACAGACAGGCAGGCGGCGGCAGGCAGGCAGGCAGGCAGGCAGGCAGGCAGGGAGGCCGCAGACAGACAGGCAGGCAGGCAGGCAGGCAACAGGCAGGCAGGCAGGCGCAGGCAGACAGCAGGCGCAGGCAGGCAGAACAGACGACCAAAAAGACAGGCAGGCCAACCTTCCCACTGGTTCTACCTCCCACCTGTATCACCCTCTTGGGGGTTTTTAACGCTGGGGGCCCCCCTTCCACTGTTTAAACCCCCCACCCGTATCCCCTCTCAGGAAATTGTCATAAACCCCCCTTTTTTTTCCGGGG
>LR778284.1:2087537-2112537 GCA_902810595.1 Coregonus sp. 'balchen'
CCCAGACTACTCTAGGGGTAGGTCAGGTATAGTTGATGGTAACCCGCTACTGCTAGGGCTGTAGGTCAGGATAAGTGATGGTATGGTAAAACCCAGAACTACTACTAGAGGCCTGTAGGTCAGGATATAGTTGATGGTAACCCAGACTACTGCTAGAGGCCTGTAGGTCAGGATATAGTTGATGGTAACCCAGACTACTGCTAGAGGCCGGTAGGTCAGGTATATAGTTGATGGTTAACCCAGACTACTGTAGAGGCCTGTAGGTCAGGATATAGTTGATGGTAACCCAGACTACTGCTAGAGGCCTGTAGGTCAGGATATAGTTGATGGTAACCCAGACTACTGCTAGAGGCCTGTAGGGTCAGGATATAGTTGATGGGTAACCCAGACTACTGCTAGAGGCCTGTAGGTCAGGATATAGTTGATGGTAACCCAGACTACTGCTAGAGGCTGTAGGTCAGGATATAGTTGATGGTAACCCAGACTACTGCTAGGAGGCCTGTAGGTCAGGATATAGTTGATGGTAACCCAGACTACTGTAGAGGCTGTAGGTCAGGATATAGTTGATGGTAACCCAGACTACTGCTAGAGGCCTGTAGGTCAGGATATAGTTGATGGTAACCCAGACTACTGCTAGAGGCCTGTAGGTCAGGTTATCTTTTTTTATAGTTGATGGTAACCCAGACTACTGCAGAGCCTGTAGGTCAGGATATAGTTGATGGTAACCCAGACTACTGCTAGAGGCCTGTAGGTCAGGATATAGTTGATGGTAACCCAGACTACTGCTAGAGGCCTGTAGGTCAGGATATAGTTGATGGTAACCCAGACTACTGCTAGAGGCCTGTAGGTCAGGATATAGTTGATGGGTAAACCCAGACTACTGCTAGAGGCTGTAGGTCAGGATATAGTTGATGGTAACCCAGACTACTGCTAGAGGCCTGTAGGTCAGGATATAGTTGATGTAACCCAGACTACTGCTAGAGGCCTAGTAGGATAAATGTGCTACCAGGCTACTGTAGGTCAGGATATAGTTGATGGTAACCCAGACTACAGCTAGAGGCCTGTAGGTCAGGATATAGTTGATGGTAACCCAGACTACTGCTAGAGGCCTGTAGGTCAGGATATAGTTGATGGTAACCCAGACTACTGCTAGAGGCCTGTAGGTCAGGATATAGTTGATGGTAACCCAGACTACTGGTAGAGGCCTGTAGGTCAGGATATAGTTGATTGGGTAACCCAGACTACTGCTAGAGGCCTGTAGGTCAGGATATAGTTGATGGTAACCCAGACTATGCTAGAGGCCTGTAGGTCAGGATATAGTTGATGGTAACCCAGACTACTGCTAGAGGCCTGTAGGTCAGGATATAGTTGATGGTAACCCAGACTACTGCTAGAGGCCTGTAGGTCAGGATATAGTTGATGGTAACCCAGACTACTGCTAGAGGCCTGTAGGTCAGGATAAAGTTGATGGTAACCCAGACTACTGCTAGAGGCCTGTAGGTCAGGATATAGTTGATGGTAACCCAGACTACTGCTAGAGGCCTGTAGGTCAGGATATAGTTGATGCTAACCCAGACTACTGCTAGAGGCCTGTAGGTCAGGATATAGTTGATGCTAACCCAGACTACTGCTAGAGGCCTGTAGGTCAGGATATAGTTGATGGTAACCCAGACAACTGCTAGAGGCCTGTAGGTCAGGATATAGTTGATGGTAACCCAGACTACTGCTAGAGGCCTGTAGGTCAGGATATAGTTGATGGTAACCCAGACTACCGCTAGAGGCCTGTAGGTCAGGATATAGTTGATGGTAACCCAGACTACCGCTAGAGGCCTGTAGGTCAGGATATAGTTGATGGTAACCCAGACTACTGCTAGAGGCCTGTAGGTCAGGATATAGTTGATGGTAACCCAGACTACTGCTAGAGGCCTGTAGGTCAGGATATAGTTGATGGTAACCCAGACTACTGCTAGAGGCCTGTAGGTCAGGATATAGTTGATGGTAACCCAGACTACTGCTAGAGGCCTGTAGATCTCTTTAGAGAACTGACAGGATAATACAACACCCAGGCAGACACTCTCCCCTGAGAGTCCAGACAAGAACACCCAGGCAGACACTCTCCCCTGAGAGTCCAGACAAGAACACCCAGGCAGACACTCTCCCCTGAGAGTCCAGACAAGAACACCCAGGCAGACACTCTCCCCTGAGAGTCCAGACAAGAACACTGAATGTGTTGAGCCCTGAGGCCCCCTCACTTACACACAAACACACACTCCACCCAAAAACCCAATCTTTGTTTGTGATCTACAAGCAGGGGCAGCCAGGGTCATGGTCCCAAGAGCAGGACTGGTAGTCGGGATTCGCCTCGGGGGTTAGAGTGTGTGAAGGTGGAGGGATGGTGTTGTGGCTGCCTTACCTTGACCTTCTCTTGAAGCTTTCCAAGCCGTACGGTGTCCTCCACAACCCTGGTGATCACCCCCTGCTTGTCGTGCTCTAGGGAAGAGGCCTGGTGAGGGAGAGAGGAGACAGGGAGGGTTACGGATCTGGGAGAGGAGTGGAGAAGGTGAGGGGGGAGAGAGAGGAGAGGGGAGGGATGGCGGAGGAGGGGAAGAGGGTATGAGGGGAGGGGGTATGAGGGAGGGAGGGATGAGGAAGGGAGGGGAGGAGATGAGGGGAGGGAAGTAGGGAGGGATGAGGGGAGGGATGGATTGAGGGGAAGGAGGGATGAGGGGAGGGATGGAGAGGGGAGGGCTGGAGGAGGGGTGGGATGATGAGGGAAGGAGGGAGGGAGGGATGAGGTGGTGGGATGTGGCAGATGAGAGGGGAGGAGAGGGATGGATGAGGGCGACGGGAGGGATGAGGATAGGGAAGGGAGGGAAGGATGAGGGAGGATGGAGGATGGATGACGGGAGAGGGAGGTGATGAAGGGAAGGGATGGATGAGGGAGAGATGAAGGGGAGGAGGGCCCAGGGATGAGGAGAGGTAGGAGAGGGAGAGAGAGAGAGGGGTGAGGGGAGGGAGGGATGAGGAGAGAGAGGGGATGAGGGGAGGGAGGGATGAGGAGAGAGAGGGATGAGGGGAGGGAGGGAGGGATGAGGAGAGGGAGAGATGAGGGGAGGGAGGGATGAGGGAGGGATGGATGAGGGAGGGATGAGGGGAGGGGAGGGATGAGGAGAGGGAGGGATGAGGGGAGGGATGAGGGAGGGGAGGGAGGAGAGATGGGAGAGAGATGAGGGGAGGGATGGAGGGATGAGGAGAGGGAGGATGAGGGGAGGGATGATGAGAGAGAGAGATGAGGGATGAGGGGAGGTGATGGAGGAGAGGGAGGGATGAGGGATGAGGGGGGTAGGGATGAGGAGAGGAGGGATGAGGGATGAGGGGAGGGATGAGGACGAGGGAGGGATGAGGGATGAGGGGAGGGATGAGGAGATGGAGGGTGAGGAGGAGGGAGGGATGAGGGATGAGGGGAGGGATGAGGAGAGGGAGGGATGAGGGATGATGAGGGGAGGGATGAGGAGAGGGAGGGATGAGGAGAGGGAGGGATTGAGGGATGAGGGGAGGGATGAGGAGAGGGAGGGATGAGGGATGGGGGAGGGATGGGAGAGGGAGGGATGGGGGATGAGGGAGGGATGAGGAAGAGGAGAGGGGGGGATGAGGAGCGGGCGAGGATGAGGGGAGGGAGGGAATGAGGAGGGGCGCGATGAGCGGGGAGGGAGGGGGATTGAGGAGCGGGAGGGAGGTGAGGGCGGGATGCGGGGAGGGATGCGGCGAGGGGGGGGAGGGATGAGGGGAGGGATGATGAGGGGAGGGAGGGAGAGATGAGGAGAGAGATGAGGGGAGGGAGAGATGAGGGGAGGGATGGAGGGATGAGGAGAGGGAGGGATGAGGGGAGGGAGGGATGAGGGGAGGGAGGGATGAGGAGAGGGAGGGATGAGGGATGAGGGGAGGGATGAGGAGCGGAGAGGGAGGGATGAGGAGAGGGAGGGAGATAGGTTCATTAAAGCCAAAAACATTTGAGGCAAAAACCTGGTTGAACTTCACCCAGTACCAGAACATTCAAGCCAAAAACCTGGTTGAACTTCACCCAGTACCAGAACATTCGAGCCAAAAACCTGGTTGAACTTTACCCAGTACCAGAACATTCGAGCCAAAAACCTGGTTGAACTTTACCCAGTACCAGAACATTCGAGCCAAAACCTGGTTGAACTTTACCCAGTACCAGAACATTCGAGCCAAAACCTGGTTGAACTTTACCCAGTACCAGAACATTCGAACAAAAGCCTCGTTGCCTCTGCCAGGAGGTTGAAGCTTGGCCGCAAGTGGATCTTCCAGTAAGACAATAACCCCAAGCAAACATCAAAATCCACAAATAAATGGTTAATTGACCACAAAATCAACATTTTGCAATGGCCATCTCAGTCTCGGGACTTGAACCCCATTAAAAAACCTGTGGTTTGAATTGAAGAGGGCAGACCATAAGTGTGGACAAAGGATATCAAGGATCTGGAAAAACTCTGTATAGAGGAATGGTTTAAGATCCCTGCCAATGTGTTCTCCAATCTCTCTTTTTTAAATACATTTTTTATACTGAGTGCTGGTATCCTTGCGAGGTGAGGTACAGTGCCTTGCAAAAGTATTCATCCCCCTTGGCGTTTTTCCTATTTTGTTGCATTACAACCTGTAATTTAAATGGATTTGGATTTCATGTAATGGATATACACAAAATAGTCCAAATTGGTGGTGAAAAAAATTACTTGTTTCAAAGAATCGTTAAAAATAAATAACGGAAAAGTGGTGCGTGCATATGTATTCACCCCCTTTGCTATGAAGCCCCTAAATAAGATCTGGTGCAACCAATTACCTTCAGAAGTCACATAATTAGTTAAATAAAGTCCACCTGTGTGCAATCTAAGTGTCACATGATCTGTCACATGATCTCAGTATACAGTGGGGAGAACAAGTATTTGATACACTGCCGATTTTGCAGGTTTTCCTATTTACAAAGCATGTAGAGGTCTGTAATTTTTATCATAGGTACACTTCAACTGTGAGAGACGGAATCTAAAACAGAAATCCAGAAAGTCACATTGTATGACCAGGGTTTGTAAGATTCGGTAACCAAGCCAACACGGAGTAAATCCCCATCAAATAAATGAAATACTGTCTGGTAAAAGTTGTCAGTCAGTCAGTCAATCAATCCCTTCAGCAGAAAAAGCTGTGGAGAACAACGGAGACCAATTTACAATCCAACAATGGACATTAGTGGATCTGATCCTTGTTCATTTTGAGAAACAGCTACAATGCACACTTTATTGAACCGAACCAGGTGAAAGAGCTTCGGAGAGGAGGGTTTAGACTTGCTATTTAATGGGGAATTAAAGTAACGTTCTGGCTTTTTTAATTTTCTTTACCTCAAAATCCAAAAACTAGGTATGGCTATTTTCCAGATTTTACCCTCAGTGACGTATTCGGGGGTAATCACATGTATTTTGAAAACTGCAACAAGCTTTAGGGAGGAGTGAGGTTGATTTCCTGATCTCTGCTTGTCCCACCCCCGAATTCTGGAAAAGTGGGTGTTCCAAGTTAAACAGCCATGAGACCGTAGTTGTGTGTCAGTCAGAGAGCTTCTCTCCTTACTAGTGTCAGAGAACCTATAGCACAGATAGCGTGAGAGCTTCTCTCCTTACTAGTGTCAGAGAACCTATAGCACAGATAGCGTGAGAGCTTCTCTCCTTACTAGTGTCAGAGAACCTATAGCACAGATAGCGTGAGAGCTTCTCTCCTTACTAGTGTCAGAGAACCTATAGCACAGATAGCGTGAGAGCTTCTCTCCTTACTAGTGTCAGAGAACCTATAGCACAGATAGTGTGTAGAACGGCTGCTGCAAGCGATGACCCCCCCCCCCTGCAGAGTTGGACTGTTCCAACTGTTGAGCCAGAATACAAAGAGGAGGAGGAGGAGGAGGAATATCTGGAGAATCAAGCAGCCAGCCAGCAGCAGCTACTGATGAAGATGACTCCGCTGGTGAAGCCGGGGAGGCTAGTGGGAACACTGACTGGTGGAAACTGCCCAGTAATGGCTAGAGAGACAGAGTGTGTTGTAACGTGGGGACCGACCCAGTAATGGCTAGAGAGACAGAGTGTGTTGTAACGTGGGGACCGACCCAGTAATGGCTAGAGAGACAGAGTGTGTTGTAACGTGTGGACCGGGACAGTTTTAGTAACGTGTGGGACCGGGACAGTTTTAGTAACGTGTGGGACCGGGACAGTTTTAGTAACGTGTGGGACCGGGACAGTTTTAGTAGCGTGTGGGACCGGGACAGTTTTAGTAACGTGTGGGACCGGGACAGTTTCAGTAACGTGTGGGACCGGGACAGTTTTAGTAACGTGTGGGACCGGGACAGTTTTAGTAACGTGTGGGACCGGGACAGTTTTAGTAACGTGTGGGACCGGGACAGTTTTAGTAACGTGCGGGACCGGGACAGTTTTAGTAACGTGTGGGACCGGGACAGTTTTAGTAACGTGTGGGACCGGGACAGTTTTAGTAACGTGGGGACCGGGACAGTTTTAGTAACGAGCGGGACCGGGACAGTTTTAGTAACGTGGGGACCGGGACAGTTTTAGTAACGTGTGGGACCGGGACAGTTTTAGTAACGTGGGGACCGGGACAGTTTTAGTAACGTGTGGGACCGGGACAGTTTTAGTAACGTGGGGACCGGGACAGTTTTAGTAACGTGTGGGACCGGGACAGTTTTAGTAACGTGTGGGACCGGGACAGTTTTAGTAACGTGTGGGACCGGGACAGTTTTAGTAACGTGTGGGACCGGGACAGTTTTAGTAACGAGCGGGACCGGGACAGTTTTAGTAACGTGTGGGAACTGGACAGTTTTAGTAACGTGTGGGACCGGGACAGTTTCAGTAACGTGTGGGACCGGGACAGTTTTAGTAACGTGGGGACCGGGACAGTTTTTTGGGACAGGTTTAGTAACGTGGGGACCGGGACAGTTTTTAGTAACGTGTGGGACCGGGGACAGTTTTAGTAACGTGTGGGAACGGGGACCAGTTTAGTAACGTGTGGGACCGGGACAGTTTTAGTAACGTGTGGGACCGGGACAGTTTTAGTAACGAGCGGGGACCGGGGACAGTTTTAGTAACGAGCGGGACCGGGACAGTTTTAGTAACGTGTGGGACCGGGACAGTTTTAGTAACGTGTGGGACCGGGACAGTTTTAGTAACGAGCGGGACCGGGACAGTTTTAGTAACGAGCGGGACCGGGACAGTTTTAGTAACGTGTGGGAACGGGACAGTTTTAGTAACGTGTGGGACCGGGACAGTTTTAGTAACGTGTGGGACCGGGACAGTTTTAGTAACGTGTGGGACCGGGACAGTTTCAGTAACGTGTGGGACCGGGACAGTTTTAGTAACGTGTGGGACCGGGACAGATTTAGTAACGTGTGGGACCGGTACAGTTTTAGTAACGTGTGGGACCGGGACAGTTTTAGTAACGTGTGGGACCGGGACAGTTTTTGTAAGGAGCGGGACCGGGACAGTTTTTGTAACGTGTGGGACCGGGACAGTTTTTGTAAGGAGCGGGACCGGGACAGTTTTAGTAAGGAGCGGGACCATTGCCACCTCCAGCCAAGAAGGTGACAGACTGTGTGATCGATCACCCCAGTTTCAACCTTCACATGGACCAAGGTGTGTTGGAGACATTCTTCAGTATCCTGAACCTTCACATGGACCAAGGTGTGTTGGAGACATTCTTCAGTATCCTGAAGATAAACTGGAGAAGACATCCTAAACTAGCAGGGTCAAGAGGACAGATGACAGCAGCGGAAGTGTTTTGTGCTTGCTAGCTAATGTTTTTATATCGGCATCATTTCATATAGGGCATTTCGGATAACTAGGGCCACTGACAACTTGCTGTGGACTCATGGATACAAGCGGTGGACCATTCCTTTAAAGAGGAAGCAGCTGGGAGGAGACGCACTGAGACGGTTCAGACATAATTCAGTGTGGTGTGAGTATTATACCATGTATACTAGCTGGTCTCTCTCCTGAGTGGTCTTCTCAGCCAGAGCTACGATGGAGGCTAGGTAGAGAGAAGACAAGATGGCGGCGACAGACATGGCAGCTCTGCTTCTAGCTCCAAAGCGACAGACATGGCAGCTCTGCTTCTAGCTCCAAAGCAACTTAGCAGTATTTTGTTTTTTTGTGTGTTATTTCTTACATTATTAAGACAATAATGTTTTTTTTTTGTGTTATTACATACTGCCGGAAATAACTATTGGATATCAGAGCGGCGGTATCTCACCAGCATTACGACCAGGAATACGACTTTCCCGAATTTGATCATTTGTTCGTACCCCACTGGGCAATTGAACTTATCCCAGAGGCTGCTCCAAGACGCCGCCGGTGGAGAAGAGGTATTCAGAGTGGACTTCTAGTCCGACTCAGGAGGAGTGCACACCATCAACCGTTTCCGAGTATATTACTCACTAATGTTCACTCTCTTGACAATAAAGTAGACAAGCTCAGGGCGAGGATCTCCTTCCAGAGAGACATCAGGGACTGTGATGTACTGAATCATGGCTCTCTCCGGATATACTGTCCCCATCCATACAGCCAGCTGGGTTCTCAGTACATCGCGCAGACAGGAATAAAGAACTCTCAGGGAAGAAGAAAGGCGGTGGTGTATGTTTCATGATTAACTACTCATGGTGTGATTGTGATAACGTACAGAAACTCAAGTCCTTTTGTTCACCCGACCTAGAATACCTCACAAACAAATGCCGACCATATTACCTCCCAAGATAATTTTCTTCGGTTATAGTCACAGCCGTGTATATTCCCCCTCAAGCCGATACCACGACGGCCCTCAAGGAACTACACTGGACTTTGTGCAAACTAGAAACGACATATCCTGAGGCCGCATTTATTGTACCTGGGGATTTTAACAAAGCAAATTTGAGGAAAACGCTACCGATGTTCTATCACCACATTGACTGTACTACTCGCGCTGCTAAAACACTCAACCACTGCTAGTCCCTCTTCCGGGATGCCTACAAGGCCCTCCCCCGCCCTCCCTTCGTCAAATCAGATCACGACTCCATTTTGCTCCTCCCTTCCTATAGGCAGAAACTCAAACAGGAAGTACCCGTGCTAAGGTCTATTCAACACTCGTCTGACCAATCAGAATCCATACTTAAAGATTGTTTTGATCACGCTGACTGGGATATGTTCCTGGTTGCCTCTGAGAATAACATTGACGTTTACACGGACACGGTGACTGAGTTCATCAGGAAGTGTATAGGGGATGTTGTACCCACTGTGACTATTAAAACCTACCCAAACCAGAAACCGTGGATAGATGGCAGCCATCGCGCAAAACTGAAAGCGCAAGCCACCGCATTTAACCATGACAAGGTGACTGGGAATATGGTCGAACAGAAACAGTGTAGTTATTCCCTCCGTAAGGCAATCAAACAGGCAAAACATCAATTCAGAGACAAAGTGAAGTCGCAATTCAACGGCTCAGACATGAGACGTATGTGGCAGGGTCTACAGACAATCACGGACTACAAAGGGAAAACCAGCCACGTCGCAGACACCGACATTTTACATTTTAGTCATTTAGCAGATGCTCTTATCCAGAGCGACTTACAGTTGGTGAGTGCATACATTTTCATACTGACGTCTTGCTCCCGGACAAGCTAAACACCTTCTTCGCCCGCTTTGAGGATAACACAGTGCCACTGACGCGGCCCACTACCAAGGACTGTGGCCTCTCCTTCTCCGTGGTTGACGTGATTAAGACATTTAAGAGTGTTAACCCTCGCAAGGCTGTCGGCCCAGACGGCATCCCTAGCCGCGTCCTCAGAGCATGCGCAGACCAGCTGGCTGGTGTTTACAGACATATTCAATCTCTCCCTTTCCCAGTCTGCTGTTCCCACATGCTTCAAGATGGCCACCATTGTTCCTGTACCCAAGAATGCTAAGGTAACTGAACTAAATGACTATTGCCCCATAACACTCACTTCTGTCATCATGAAGTGCTTTGAGAGGCTAGTTAAGGATCATATCACCTCCACCTTACCTGTCACCATAGACCCACTTCAATTTGCATAATGCCCCAATAGATCCACAGACGATGCAATCGCCATCACACTGCACACTGCCCTATCCCATCTGGACAAGAGGAATACCTATGTAAGAATGCTGTTCATTGACTATAGCTCAGCATTCAACACCATAGTACCCTCCAAGCTCATCATCAAACTCGAGGCCCTGGGTCTGAACCCCGCCCTGTGCAACTGGGTCCTGGACTTCCTGACGGGCCGCCCCCAGGTGGTGAAGGTAGGAAACAACACCTCCACTTCGCTGATCCTCAACACAGGGGCCCCACAAGGGTGCGTGCTCAGCCCCCTTCTGTCCTCCCTGTTCACCTCTCTCCCTCCCATCCCGGAGGACCTGAGCCCTAGGACTTTGTTTTTATTTAACTAGGCAAGTCAGTTAAGAACAAATTCTTATTTACAATGACGGCCTACACCGGCCAAACCCGGACGACGCTGGGCCAATTGTGCGCCGCCCTATGGGACTCCCAATCACGTCCGGTTGTCATACAGCCTGGAATCGAACCAGGGGGTCTGTAGTGACGCCTCAAGCACTGAGATGCAGTGCCTTAGACCGCTGCGCCACTCGGGAGCCCTGGCCTGATGACTCCTGGCTGTCCCCAGTCCACCTGGTCGTGCTGCTGCTCCAGTTTCCACTCTTCTGCCTGCGGCTATGGAACCCTGACCTGTTCACCGGACGTGCTACCTTGTCCCAGACCTGCTGTTTTCAACTCTCTCTCTCTACCGCACCTGCTATTTCAACCTCTAAATGCCCGGCTATGAAAAGCCAAGTGACATTTACTCCTGATGTACTGACCTGTTGCAACCTCTACAACCACTGTGATTATTATTTGACCCTGCTGGTCATCTATGAACGTTTGAACATCTTGGAGAAAAATCTGCCATTAATGGCCATGTACTGTTATAATCTCCACCCGGCACAGCCAGAAGAGGACTGGCCACCCCTCAGAGCCTGGTTCCTCTCTAGGTTTCTTCCTAGGTTTCTGCCTTTCTAGGGAGTTTTTCCTAGCCACCGTGCTTCTACATCTGCATTGCTTGCTGTTTGGGGTTTTAGGCTGGGTTTCTGTATAGCTCTTTGTGACATCTGCTGATGTAAAAAGGGCTTCATAAATAACATTAGATTTTATTTCACTGCGTGGCCACGCACGCCTCCAACTCAATCACCACGCACGCCTCCAACTCAATCACCACGCACGCCTCCAACTCAATCACCACGCACGCCTCCAACTCAATCACCACGCACGCTTCCAACTCAATCACCACGCACGCCTCCAACTCAATCACCACGCACGCCTCCAACTCAATCACACGCACGCCTCCAACTCAATCACCACGCACGCCTCCAACTCAATCACCACGCACGCCTCCAACTCAATCACCACGCACGCCTCCAACTCAATCACCACGCACGCCTCCAACTCAATCACCACGCACGCCTCCAACTCAATCACCACGCACGCCTCCAACTCAATCACCACGCACGCCTCCAACTCAATCACCACGCACGCCTCCAACTCAATCACCACGCACGCCTCCAACTCAATCACCACGCACGCCTCCAACTCAATCACCACGCACGCCTCCAACTCAATCACCACGCACGCCTCCAACTCAATCACCACGCACGCCTCCAACTCAATCACCACGCACGCCTCCAACTCAATCACCACGCACGCCTCCAACTCAATCACCACGCACGCCTCCAACTCAATCACCACGCACGCCTCCAACTCAATCACCACGCACGCCTCCAACTCAATCACCACGCACGCCTCCAACTCAATCACCACGCACGCCTCCAACTCAATCACCACGCACGCCTCCAACTCAATCACCACGCACGCCTCCAACTCAATCACCACGCACGCCTCCAACTCAATCACCACGCACGCCTCCAACTCAATCACCACGCACGCCTCCAACTCAATCATCAAGTTTGCAGACGACACAACAGTAGTAGGCCTGATTACCAACGATGACGAGACAGCCTACAGGGAGGAGGTTGAGGGCTCTGGGAGTGTGGTGCCAGGAAAATAACCTCTCACTCAACGTCAACAAAACAAAGGAGATGATCGTGGACTTCAGGAAACAGCAGAGGGAGCACGCCACCTATCCACATCAACGGGGACACAGTGGAGAAGGTGGAAAGCTTCAAGTTCCTCTGCGTACACATGACTGACGATCTGAAATGGTCCACCCATACAGACAGTGTGGTGAAGAAGGAGCAACAGAACCTCTTAAACCTCAGGAGGCTGAAGAAATCCATCCTGGCCCCTAAAACCCTCACAAACTTTTACAGATGCACCATTGAGAGCATCCTGTCGGGCTGTATCACCGCCTGGTACGGCAACTGCACCGCCCGCAACCGCAGGGCTCTCCAGAGGGTGGTGCGGTCTGCCCAACGCATCACCAGGGGGCACACTGCCGGCCCTCCAGGACACCTACAGCACCCGATGTCACAGGAAGGCCAAAAAGATCATCAAGGACATCAACCACCCTGTTCACCCCGCTATCATCCAGAAGGCGAAGTCAGTACAGGTGCATCAAAGCTGGGATCGAGAGACTGAAAATCAGCTTCAGACTGTTAAATAGCCATCACTAGCTGGCTTCCACCCGGTTACTCAACCCTGCACCTTAGAGGCTGCTGCCATATATACAATTATGTTTACATACTGCTTTACTCATTTCATATGTATATACTGTATTCTATTCTACTGTATTTTAGTGAATGCTCGTCCTAATATTTATATATTTATTTTTCCATTCTTTTACCTTTAGATTTGTGTGTATAGTTGTGAATTGTTAGATACTACCACACTGTTGGAGCTAGGAACACAAGCATTTCGCTACACCCGCAATAACATCTGCTAAATATGTGTATGTGACCAATAAAATGTGATTTGATGGGATGCGTGTGACAGTGTGTATTATACCATGTATACTATGTGATTTGATGGGATGCGTGTGACAGTGTGTATTATACCATGTATACTATGTGATTTGATGGGATGTGTGTGACAGTGTGTATTATACCATGTATACTATGTGATTTGATGGGATGCGTGTGACAGTGTGTATTATACCATGTATACTATGTGATTTGATGGGATGTGTGTGACAGTGTGTATTATACCATGTATACTATGTGATTTGATGGGATGCGTGTGACAGTGTGTATTATACCATGTATACTATGTGATTTGATGGGATGCGTGTGACAGTGTGTATTATACCATGTATACTATGTGATTTGATGGGATGCGTGTGACAGGTGTGTATTATACCATGTATACTATGTGATTTGATGGGATGTGTGTGACAGTGTGTATTATACCATGTATACTATGTGATTTGATGGGATGCGTGTGACAGTGTGTATTATACCATGTATACTATGTGATTTGATGGGATGCGTGTGACAGTGTGTATTATACCATGTATACTATGTGATTTGATGGGATGTGTGTGACAGTGAGTATTATACCATGTATACTATGTGATTTGATGGGATGCGTGTGACAGTGTGTATTATACCATGTATACTATGTGATTTGATGGGATGTGTGTGACAGTGAGTATTATACCATGTATACTATGTGATTTGATGGGATGCGTGTGACAGTGAGTATTATACCATGTATACTATGTGATTTGATGGGATGCGTGTGACAGTGTGTATTATACCATGTATACTATGTGATTTGATGGGATGCGTGTGACAGTGTGTATTATACCATGTATACTATGTGATTTGATGGGATGTGTGTGACAGTGTGTATTATACCATGTATACTATGTGATTTGATGGGATGTGTGTGACAGTGTGTATTATACCATGTATACTATGTGATTTGATGGGATGTGTGTGACAGTGAGTATTATACCATGTATACTAGCTGGTCTCTCTCCTGAGTGGTCTTCTCAGCCAGAGATACGATGGAGGATAGGTAGTGATGGGCTGTCATCTCCTTCTCTATAGAGTCATCAACTTGTTGCTTCAACAGGCCTATACGCCTCTGGGCCTTCCTGAGAGAGAGAGAGCGAGAGAGAGAGAGGGAGAGAGCGAGAGAGCGAGAGAGAGAGAGGGAGAGAGCGAGAGAGAGAGAGAGAGAGAGAGAGAGAGAGAGAGAGAGAGAGGGCATTGGGTTGATCACAGGAATCAGGAATCATTTCTCTTCAAGCTAACACCTTGCAGAGAGATTACCACATTGAGATTGAGGGCTGTCAATTCGCTGTTACATTCAGGGAGCTAACAGCTGTTCTCACAGAATCTCAAGATACATACAGCAACTACTGTCTGTTTCTGCATCCCAAATGGAATCCTATTCCCTACAAGGTTACATACAGCAACTACTGTCTGTTTCTGCATCCCAAATGGAATCCTATTCCCTACAAGGTTACATACAGCAACTACTGTCTGTTTCTGCATCCCAAATGGAATCCTATTCCCTACAAGGTTACATACAGCAACTACTGTCTGTTTCTGCATCCCAAATGGAATCCTATTCCCTACAAGGTTACATACAGCAACTACTGTCTGTTTCTGCATCCCAAATGGAATCCTATTCCCTACAAGGTTACATACAGCAACTACTGTCTGTTTCTGCATCCCAAATGGAATCCTATTCCCTACAAGGTTACATACAGCAACTACTGTCTGTTTCTGCATCCCAAATGGAATCCTATTCCCTACAAGGTAACTGCCAAAATAAAGGAAACACTTCAGTAAATGAGGGTCGTGGCTCTGTATGGGGTGCGTTTTACTGCCATGGTTCAGGTCCACTCAACCCCTTAGAGGGCATGGTTCAGGTCCACTCAACCCCTTAGAGGGCATGGTTCAGGTCCACTCAACCCCTTAGAGGGCATGGTTCAGGTCCACTCAACCCCTTAGAGGGCATGGTTCAGGTCCACTCAACCCCTTAGAGGGCATGGTTCAGGTCCACTCAACCCCTTAGAGGGCATGGTTCAGGTCCACTCAACCCCTTAGAGGGCATGGTTCAGGTCCACTCAACCCCTTAGAGGATATGGTTCAGGTCCACTCAACCCCTTAGAGGGCATGGTTCAGGTCCACTCAACCCCTTAGAGGGCATGGTTCAGGTCCACTCAACCCCTTAGAGGGCATGGTTCAGGTCCACTCAACCCCTTAGAGGGCATGGTTCAGGTCCACTCAACCCCTTAGAGGGCATGGTTCAGGTCCACTCAACCCCTTAGAGGGCATGGTTAACGCCAATAAATACACAGCCGTTCTGAGTGATCACCTTCAACCAATGGTGAAGCATTTCGATCCTGATGGGAGTGGTCTCTTCCAGGATGTCAATGCCCCCCATCCACAGGGCACAACTGGTCACTGAATGGTTTGATGAGCATGAACACGATGTAAACCATATGCCCTGGCCGTCTCAGTCACTAGATGGGAGATTCTGGAGCGGCGCCTGAGACAGTGTTTTCCACCACCATCAACAAAACACCAAATTATGGAATTTCTCATGGAAGAATGGTGTCGCATCCCTCCAATAGAGTTCCAGACGTAGAATCTATGCCAAGGTGCATTGAAGCTGTTCTGGCTGGTGGCCCAACGCCCTATTAAGGCACTTTATGTTGGTGTTTCATTTATTCTGGCAGACCAGACTGTGGCCCTTCTCCTCTCCATAGGATCCCTGAGATTTATCAATAACATGTTCTTCTGACTGGAACCAGACTGTGGCCCTTCTCCTCTCCATAGGATCCCTGAGATTTATCAATAACATGTTCTTCTGACTGGAACCAGACTGTGGCCCTTCTCCTCTCCAGAGGATCCCTGAGATTTATCAATAACATGTTCTTCTGACTGGAACCAGACTGTGGCCCTTCTCCTCTCCAGAGGATCCCTGAGATTTATCAATAACATGTTCTTCTGACTGGAACCAGACTGTGGCCCTTCTCCTCTCCAGAGGATCCCTGAGATTTATCAATAACATGTTCTTCTGACTGGAACCAGACTGTGGCCCTTCTCCTCTCCATAGGATCCCTGAGATTTATCAATAACATGTTCTTCCTCCCTTTCTCACTCAGTAGATTTCCATACCCTCAGTTCTAATACGGTAACATGACTGAGGATATTTCAACTTTAGAAGTTAGTACCCAACACCTGTTACCATAACGACCTGTTGCCATACCATTTTGGCAGTTCCCATAAGGCTCTGGTCAAAAGTAGTACACTATATAGGGAATAGGGTGCCATTTGGGATATAACCTCTGTCTCTAGTTAGCTGTTGGCATGTCGAGACATCACAACCTCTGGATGTCAGCAGTGAGGTTAGGGTCAGGGTTAAGGTCAGAGGTCAGGGTCTGTGTACCTGTTGGCATGTCGAGACACCTCCAGTTCGGCATCCATCCTCTGGATGTCAGCAGCCAGGTTGGTTTTGTCCAACCCCAGACGGTTCTTCTCTGTCTGTAGACTAGTCACTCTCTGCTGCAGCTCCTCGACCACACTCTGCTGACGGCCTGAATCAGCCTCCAGTTGGCTAGAGTAGAGAGCCCCCACACACACACACACACACACACACACACACACACACAAAACACACAAACACACAGACATGCACACACACACACACACACAAAACACACAAACACACAAACACACAAACACACAGACATGCATGCATACATGCATGCACACACACATACACACACACACACAAACACGCACATACACACACACTTTTAGTGTTTGAGATGTGTGAGTTGATAATTAAAGCCATCTACAGCCCCTAAGTCATGTTCCACATCTCTGTTATATGGTGCAGATCAATAGTCTAACAGTGGGTTTACTGCAGTACCAAACCCAGAACAGGAGGGTAGCTGATCAATAGTCTAACAGTGGGTTTACTGCAGTACCAAACCCAGAACAGGAGGGTAGCTGATCAATAGTCTAACAGTGGTTTACTGCAGTACCAAACCCAGAACAGGAGGGTAGCGCTGATCAATAGTCTAACAGTGGGTTTACTGCAGTACCAAACCCAGAACAGGAGGGTAGCTGATCAATAGTCTAACAGTGGGTTTACTGCAGTACCAAACCCAGAACAGGAGGGTAGCTGATCAATAGTCTATCAGTGGGTTTACTGCAGTACCAAACCCAGAACAGGAGGGTAGCTGATCAATAGTCTAACAGTGGGTTTACTGCAGTACCAAACCCAGAACAGGAGGGTAGCTGATCAATAGTCTATCAGTGGGTTTACTGCAGTACCAAACCCAGAACAGGAGGGTAGCTGATCAATAGTCTAACAGTGGGTTTACTGCAGTACCAAACCCAGAACAGGAGGGTAGCTGATCAATAGTCTATCAGTGGGTTTACTGCAGTACCAAACCCAGAACAGGAGGGTAGCTGATCAATAGTCTAACAGTGGGTTTACTGCAGTACCAAACACAGAACAGGAGGGTAGCTGATCAATAGTCTAACAGTGGGTTTACTGCAGTACCAAACAGAACAGGAGGGTAGCTGATCAATAGTCTAACAGTGGGTTTACTGCAGTACCAACCAGAACAGGAGGGTAGCTGATCAATAGTCTAACAGTGGGTTTACTGCAGTACCAAACCCAGAACAGGAGGGTAGCTGATCAATAGTCTAACAGTGGGTTTACTGCAGTACCAAACCCAGAACAGGAGGGTAGCTGATCAATAGTCTAACAGTGGGTTTACTGCAGTACCAAACCCAGAACAGGAGGGTAGCTGATCAATAGTCTAACAGTGGGTTTACTGCAGTACCAAACCCAGAACAGGAGGGTAGCTGATCAATAGTCTAACAGTGGGTTTACTGCAGTACCAAACCCAGAACAGGAGGGTAGCTGATCAATAGTCTATCAGTGGGTTTACTGCAGTACCAAACCCAGAACAGGAGGGTAGCTGATCAATAGTCTAACAGTGGGTTTACTGCAGTACCAGACCCAGAACAGGAGGGTAGCTGATCAATAGTCTATCAGTGGGTTTACTGCAGTACCAAACCCAGAACAGGAGGGTAGCTGATCAATAGTCTAACAGTGGGTTTACTGCAGTACCAAACCCAGAACAGGAGGGTAGCTGATCAATAGTCTATCAGTGGGTTTACTGCAGTACCAAACCCAGAACAGGAGGGTAGCTGATCAATAGTCTATCAGTGGGTTTACTGCAGTACCAAACCCAGAACAGGAGGGTAGCTGATCAATAGTCTATCAGTGGGTTTACTGCAGTACCAAACCCAGAACAGGAGGGTAGCTGATCAATAGTCTAACAGTGGGTTTACTGCAGTACCAACCAGAACAGGAGGGTAGCTGATCAATAGTCTAACAGTGGGTTTACTGCAGTACCAACCAGAACAGGAGGGTAGCTGATCAATAGTCTATCAGTGGGTTTACTGCAGTACCAAACCCAGAACAGGAGGGTAGCTGATCAATAGTCTAACAGTGGGTTTACTGCAGTACCAAACCCAGAACAGGAGGGTAGCTGACATTTTGAGGCCACGTCTAAATCTATGACCACGTCTGAAGTAACGCCCTACAAACACTGAGTATGAGGAAAACCTACAGGCTTACTGACAACATAGGATGAATTAAGCCATCTCGTCTCACCACGATCTAAACTCTGATAACAGAATAGTCATGTGATCTGTCTGTCTAGTTGTAATCTCAGCTCTGATAACAGAATAGTCATGTGATCTGTCTGTCTAGTTGTAATCTCAGCTCTGATAACAGAATAGTCATGTGATCTGTCTGTCTAGTTGTAATCTCAGCTCTGATAACAGAATAGTCATGTGATCTGTCTGTCTAGTTGTAATCTCAGCTCTGATAACAGAATAGTCATGTGATCTGTCGGTCTAGTTGTAATCTCAGCTCTGATAACAGAATAGTCATGTGATCTGTCTGTCTAGTTGTAATCTCAGCTCTGATAACAGAATAGTCATGTGATCTGTCTGTCTAGTTGTAATCTCAGCTCTGATAATATAATAGTCATGTGATCTGTCTGTCTAGTTGTAATCTCAGCTCTGATAACATAATAGTCATGTGATCTGTCTGTCTGGTTGTAATCTCAGCTCTGATAACAGAATAGTCATGTGATCTGTCTGTCTAGTTGTAATCTCAGCTCTGATAACATAATAGTCATGTGATCTGTCTGTCTAGTTGTAATCTCAGCTCTGATAACATAATAGTCATGTGATCTGTCGGTCTAGTTGTAATCTCAGCTCTGATAACAGAATAGTCATGTGATCTGTCTGTCTGGTTGTAATCTCAGCTCTGATAACAGAATAGTCATGTGATCTGTCTGTCTAGTTGTAATCTCAGCTCTGATAACATAATAGTCATGTGATCTGTCTGTCTAGTTGTAATCTCAGCTCTGATAACATAATAGTCATGTGATCTGTCGGTCTAGTTGTAATCTCAGCTCTGATAACAGAATAGTCATGTGATCTGTCGGTCTAGTTGTAATCTCAGCTCTGATAATATAATAGTCATGTGATCTGTCTGTCTGGTTGTAATCTCAGCTCTGATAACAGAATAGTCATGTGATCTGTCTGTCTAGTTGTAATCTCAGCTCTGATAACATAATAGTCATGTGATCTGTCTGTCTAGTTGTAATCTCAGCTCTGATAACATAATAGTCATGTGATCTGTCGGTCTAGTTGTAATCTCAGCTCTGATAACAGAATAGTCATGTGATCTGTCTGTCTGGTTGTAATCTCAGCTCTGATAACAGAATAGTCATGTGATCTGTCTGTCTAGTTGTAATCTCAGCTCTGATAACATAATAGTCATGTGATCTGTCTGTCTAGTTGTAATCTCAGCTCTGATAACATAATAGTCATGTGATCTGTCGGTCTAGTTGTAATCTCAGCTCTGATAACAGAATAGTCATGTGATCTGTCGGTCTAGTTGTAATCTCAGCTCTGATAACAGAATAGTCATGTGATCTGTCTGTAATCTCAGCTCTGATAACAGAATAGTCATGTGATCTGTCTGTCTGGTGTGAAAAGGAACTTATGACAGTATATAGTGTCTCTGTGTGATATAGGGTGGTATGCAGTCAGCTACATATACCACTCTAAGGCTGTGTCCCAAACGGCACCCCATTCCCTATATAGTGCACTACACCCCCTATAGGCCCTGATCAAAGTAGTACAGTATGTAGGGAAGAGGGTACCATTTGGGATGCAGTCCAATTCATGAAGTATTCAGCTGGAAGTCTTACAAGTCATTTGAGCCAATTAATAGAGTGGAATGGAAAGGTTATCACTAAAAGTAAATTAGTCTAATAGGTCCAATTTATAAAGGCAATATTTGATGAAAGGAATATCCAATGAAAGAGACGTAACGGGTGGTGGATGGAGTCGGTTAGAGGATGTTGTTCTCTGGGTATACCTGGTCCTCTCTGGGTATACCTGGTCCTCTCTGGGTATACCTGGTCCTCTCTGGGTATACCTGGTCCTCTCTGGGTATACCTGGTCCTCTCTGGGTATACCTGGTCCTCTCTGGGTATACCTGGTCCTCTCTGGGTATACCTGGTCCTCTCTGGGTATACCTGGTCCTCTCTGGGTATACCTGGTCCTCTCTGGGTATACCTGGTCCTCTCTGGGTATACCTGGTCCTCTCTGGGTATACCTGGTCCTCTCTGGCTCTTAATGAATGGATTTATTCAGACCCAGTCAGCTGAGCCCTCCTGTAGCTCAGTTCATAGAGCATGGTGCTTGCAACGCCAGGGTTGTGGGTTCGTTTCCCATGGTGGGCCCAGATAGAGCATGGTGCTTGCAACGCCAGGGTTGTGGGTTCGTTTCCCATGGTGGGCCCAGATAGAGCATGGTGCTTGCAACGCCAGGGTTGTGGGTTCGTTTCCCACGGGGGGCCAGTATGAAAAATGTATGCACTCACTAACTGTAAGTCGCTCTGGATAAGAGCGTCTGCTAAATGACTAAAATGTCAAAATGTATTTGAAGACTCTTCCTCTGAAGGTCCATTGAAGTTAGTCTGGGGAGTCTGTAGCGAATCTATCTACTGTTTGAGTTTGTGTCAGTCAGTATCTTTGTACAGTTTGTGTCGGTGTATTTATAACCATCTACCGTTTGAGTTGGTGTATTTATAACCATCTACCGTTTGAGTCGGTGTATTTATAACCATCTACCGTTTGAGTCGGTGTATTTATAACCATCTACCGTTTGAGTTTGGTTGCGATAGCGTGGTGTTCGTCCCAGCTGACAGCGTTCTCCAGACTGCACCGTGTCTGGAGGTGTTCTGCCTGCAGAGTGTGGAGCTCTCGCCTCGTCTCCTCCAGCTCCCCCTCCAGCCTCTGCTTCTCTGCCTCCAGCAACATCAGCTGCTTACACACCTTAGAGACTGGAGAGGGGGGAGGAGGGGGGAGGAGGAGGGAGGAGGAGGAGAGAAGGAGAGAGGAGAGGAGAGGAGAGGAGAGGAGAGGAGAGGAGAGGAGAGGAGAGGAGAGGAGAGGAGAGGAGAGGAGAGGAGAGGAAGTGAGAGGGAGAGGAGGAGGGAGGGGGGGACGGAGAGGGGGAGGAGGGAGGAGCGGGCGAAGGAGGGAGAGAGGAGAGGAGAGGAGAGGAGAGGAGAGGAGAGGAGAGGAGAGGAGAGGAGAGGAGAGGAGAGGAGAGGAGAGGAGAGGAGAGGAGAGGAGAGGAGAGGAGAGGAGAGGAGAGGAGAGGAGAGGAGAGGAGAGGAGAGGAGGGAGGAGGGAGGGGAGGAGAGGAGAGAGGAGGGGAGGAGAGGAGAGAGGAGGACGGAGGGAGGGAGGTGGAGGGAGGGGGGGAACAGTTAATGGAGATCCTTGATAACTTTCAAATCTGTGAAGAATTCTATAATACACCTACAGCAGGGTTTGAGAACGACAATTTGATACTGTATAGAATGTACAAACAGAATATAGCTAGTTTATATAGTAGAATCTGAAAGTGGGGATTACTGGTGTCTGTCCCTCCCTACCCTCAGTCAAATGTCTCCCGTGACTGTCCTTAGCCTTAGCATGCTGCACCTCCAGCTGGTCTATCAGGACCTGGTTCTCCTGAAGTACCAGACGGGCCTGCTCCTGGAGCTGCCTCCTGGGGAGGAGAGGGGGGAGGGGAGGGAGGAGAGGAGGGGGGAGGAGAGGTGGGAGGAGAGGACGGGGGGGGGTACGGGGAGGGAGGAGGGCGGGGATGGGCGACGGAGGGGGGGAGGGGGGACTTTGACCCGGGGGAGATGGAGCAGGGGGGAGGCGGGAGGGGAGGTGTGCAGGGGAGGGAGGGACGAGGAGGGGGGGAGGTAGTGAAGAGGTGGGGGGGGGCGCCTGAGGGTGGGGATGAGAAAGGGGGAGGATGAGGGGGGGAGGGAGGGAGGACGAGGAGGGGGGGAGGAGAGGGAGAGGGAGGGGGAGGGGGAGTGAGAGGAGGGGGGAGGGGGAGGGAGGAGAGGAGGGGGGGAGAGGTGGAGGATGAGAGGGGGAGGGGACGGAGGAGGTGGGACGGAGAGGGAGGGGGAGTGGGAGGGGAGGAGAGGAATGGGGGGAGGGGGGGGGGGAGGGGAGGGAGGAGAGGAAGGGGGAGGAGGAGAAGAGGAGGGGGAAGTGTGAGGGAAAGGGGAGGGAGAGGGGGGGAGGAGGAGGGAGGAGAGGAGGGGGAGGATGAGGAGAAGGAAAGGGGGGGAGTGGGAGGAGAGGAGGGGGAGTGGGAGGGAAAGGGGGAGGAGAGGAGGGGGGAGGTGGGAGGAGAGGAGGGGGAGTGGGAGGGAGGAGGTGGGAGGAGAGGAGGGGGGAGTGGGAGGAGAGGAGGGGGAGTGGGAGGGAAAGGGGGAGGAGAGTTGAGTTGAGTTGAGTTTGAGTTTATTTTTACAGGGACAGTGCACATTAATCAACGTTTCAGTAAAAGTGCCGGTTTTAGCCAGCCGGCTAATTTTCAACCGCAGTCCCTGGGCAGGTTATTAAAAACAATTTAGACAATAACAACATAGAACAAGACATAGCATACAGACATAGCAACATAGGACAAGCAAGACGTAGCATACAGACAGAGCAACATAGAACAAAAAGCAGCAAGACAAAATTCATAAAAGCAACAAAGTGTTTCCACACCTCACAAGTTACAGACAACAGACATGGAAAGCGGCAACACACAGCTAGGGACCATGTTCACAAATCTGATTGACCTTTAGCCATGTCTTCAAGCATTTTGTGAAAGTGTGATATGTGGTGCAGTTGTGTGTGTCTGATGGCAGTGTATTCCAGACATGGGAAGCTCTCACAGAAAAAAGCGGATTTACTAAAGGTGCTTTTCCTTAGGGGAAACTACACAGTCACCTCTCATGGCAGACCTTGTGGATCTGCTGCCATATGTTTGGGTTTTCTGTTTAACAAAAATACTGAGTGGAGGGGGAGCCAAGCCATTTAGGGATCTTGAATACAAGACATGAATCGGTTGGTTGTTTGCACAAGATTTCCCAGCTCAGGGAGCTAATGCTTTCTCAGGAGTGACCAGTGATGATGGTATTGGGCTTCTATCAAGCACTTTGAGAGCCTGTTTGTAGACAGACGAATAGGGGGGGGGGAGAGAAAAAAAAGCAAGAACAGGGTATCACTAATCTCAGCGATGGAGAGAGAGAGAGAGAAGAGTAGAGAGAGATAGAGAGATAGAGAGAGAGAGAGAGAGAGATAGATATAGGAGATGACGAAGTAGAGAGAGAGATAGATATAGAAGATTATCTACATATATATCATCTAGCTCTCTCTATCTCTCTCTCTCTATATCTTTATTCTCTCTCTCTCTCTCTCTCTCTCTCTCTCCTCCTCTCTCTCTCTCTCTCTCTTCTCTCTCACACACACAGAGACAAACAGACAGACAGACATAGAGACAGAGAGACTGAGAGAGACATAGACAGAGAGACAGAGACAGAGACAGAGAGAGAGAGAGACAGAGAGAGACAGAGACAGAGACAGAGACAGAGACAGAAACAGAGACAGAGACAGAGACAGAGAGAGACAGCCAAAGTACTCACCACTCCTTGTGGCTGACTCCTCCTGTCTGTTTCAGGTCCTGGTGTAACTTCTGGTTCTCCTGCACCACCTCCTCCACACGGCCCCGGAACCTCCTCAACTCCTCCTAGACACAATTAATCAATCAATTAAAAAACACAACTAAGCGTTCACCCTGGATCACAATCACAAGCACTGCCTGGACAGCTCACAGAGCTCAGTCTAGCAGCTGTCCTTACAGGTGAACACTACTCCAGTACTAATCCCAGCTATCCTAACAGGTGAACACTACTCCAGGACTAATCCCAGCTATCCTAACAGGTGAACACTACTCCAGTACTAATCCCAGCTATCCTAACAGGTGAACACTACTCCAGTACTAATCCCAGCTATCCTAACAGGTGAACACTACTCCAGTACTAATCCCAGCTATCCTAACAGGTGAACACTACTCCAGTACTAATCCCAGCTATCCTAACAGGTGAACACTACTCCAGTACTAATCCCAGCTATCCTAACAGGTGAACACTACTCCAGGACTAATCCCAGCTATCCTAACAGGTGAACACTACTCCAGTACTAATCCCAGCTATCCTAACAGGTGAACACTACTCCAGTACTAATCCCAGCTATCCTAACAGGTGAACACTACTCCAGTACTAATCCCAGCTATCCTAACAGGTGAACACTACTCCAGTACTAATCCCAGCTATCCTAACAGGTGAACACTACTCCAGGACTAATCCCAGCTATCCTAACAGGTGAACACTACTCCAGTACTAATCCCATCTATCCTAACAGGTGAACACTACTCCAGGACTAATCCCAGCTATCCTAACAGGTGAACACTACTCCAGTACTAATCCCAGCTATCCTAACAGGTGAACACTACTCCAGTACTAATCCCAGCTA
>LR778284.1:2117537-2260037 GCA_902810595.1 Coregonus sp. 'balchen'
ACAGCTAAAACACTCATTTAGACTTCTCAGGGCTGATATTAACACTAGCACCACAGCTAATCACTCATTTAGACTTCTCAGGGCTGATATTAAAAACCAGCACCACAGTAAATCACTCATTTAGACTTCTCAGGGTGATATTAACACTAGCACCACAGCTAAATCACTTTATTAGAATTCTCAGGGCTGATATTAACACTAGCACCACAGCTAAATCACTCATTTAGACTTCACAGGGCTGATATTAACACTAGCACCACAGCTAAATCCTCATTTAGACTTCTCAGGGCTGATATTAACACTAGCACCACAGCTAATCACTCATTTAGACTTCTCAGGGCTGATATTAACACTAGACCACAGTAAATCACTCATTTTGGGCTTCTCAGGGTGATATTAACACTAGCAACCCCAGCTAAATCACTCATTTAGACTTCTCAGGGCTGATATTAACACTAGCACCACAGCTAAATCACTCATTTAGACTTCTCAGGGCTGATATTAACACTAGCACCACAGCTAAATCACTCATTTAGACTTCTCAGGGCTGATATTACACTAGCACCACAGCTAAATCACTTCATTTAGACTTCTCAGGGCTGATATTAACACTAGCACCACAGCTAAATCACTCATTTAGACTTCTCAGGGCTGATATTAACACTAGCACCACAGCCTAAATCACTCATTTAGGACTTCTCAGGGCTGATTATTAACACTAGCACCACAGCTAAATCACTCATTTAGACTTCTCAGGGCTGATATTAACACTAGCACCACAGCTAAATCACTCATTTAGACTTCTCAGGGCTGATATTAACACTAGCACCACAGCTAAATCACTCATTTAGACTTCTCAGGGCTGATATTAACACTAGCACCACAGCTAAATCACTCATTTAGACTTCTCAGGGCTGATATTAACACTAGCACCACAGCTTAAATCACTCATTTAGACTTCTCAGGGCTGATATTAACACTAGCACCACAGCTAAATCACTCATTTAGACTTCTCAGGGCTGATATTAACACTAGCACCACAGCTAAGTCACTCATTTAGAACTTCTCAGGGCTGATATTAACACTAGCACCACAGCTAAATCACTCAGTTTAGACTTCTCAGGGCTGATATTAACACTAAAACCACAGCTAAATCACTCATTTAGACTTACTCAGGGCTGATATTAACACTAGCACCACAGCTAAATCACTCATTTAGACTTCTCAGGGCTGATATTAACACTAGCACCACAGCTAAATCACTCATTTAGACTTCTCAGGGCTGATATTAACACTAGCACCACAGCTAAATCACTCATTTAGACTTCTCAGGGCTGATATTAACACTAGCACCACAGCTAAATCACTCATTTAGACTTCTCAGGGCTGATATTAACACTAGCACCACAGCTAAATCACTCAGTTAGACTTCTCAGGGCTGATATTAACACTAGCACCACAGCCTAAATCACTCAGTTAGACTTCTCAGGGCTGATATTAACACTAGCACCACAGCTAAATCACTCATTTAGACTTCTCAGGGCTGATATTAACACTAGCACCACAGCTAAATCACTCATTTAGACTTCTCAGGGCTGATATTAACACTAGCACCACAGCTAAATCACTCAGTTAGACTTCTCAGGGCTGATATTAACACTAGCACCACAGCTAAATCACTCATTTAGACTTCTCAGGGCTGATATTAACACTAGCACCACAGCTAAATCACTCATTTAGACTTCTCAGGGCTGATATTAACACTAGCACCACAGCTAAATCACTCATTTAGACTTCTCAGGGCTGATATTAACACTAGCACCACAGCTAAATCACCACAGCTAAATCACTCATTTAGACTTCTCCTCAATTAAAAAAATTAAATGCCCCCCCCCCCCCCCCCCCCCCCCCCCCCCCCCCCCCCCCCCCCCCCCCCCCTGTCCTCGACTTTTCCTAAATAAGTCTATGTAACACACTGTCGTTGTTTGAATCTTAATATCACAAACAGAACGGGTGTTATAACCAGTTTAAAGAGGGCATGTCATTTTGTTACGGTTTTCCCAGTTGCGCCCCTCTTTCTCCCGACAGTTGAAGGTGCCGTGCCCAGTTGATGATCACTCCGCTAATTGCCTCGAAACTGAACCTGAAACCGAAACTAATTTCACACATATAATTTCACACATTAAATAAATGAAGCAGAGGTGTGACCAAGTCAGTATTATTAATGTCTGAAGCAAGTCACAAGGTCCGAGTCTCAAGTCGAGTCACAAGTAGAAACATTTTTGACCCACAAACCCCCAAAAGGAGTGGTTCAAAGCGTGATGATGGCGCCGGAGGGGATGGCTGCCGTTTTAAGGACTCTTAACCAACCAAGCTATTTTATTAGTTTTTTCTCATTGTTTGTAACTTATTTTGTACATAATGTTGCTGCTACCGTCTCTTATGACCGAAAAGAGCTTCTGGACATCAGAACAGCGATTACTCACCTTGAACTGACCAAAAAAAAAATATTTAATGAGTTGGACGAGAGGGATTTGCTCCAGACACCCGACAGGACCCTCATCCCCGTCATTCACAGTAGAAAGAAAAGGAGATATCGCGGAAGGAGATCGGGGTGCTTGGTAAGGAGCTGGCGACGAGTGGCTAATCTGCCTTTGCCTTCGATACTATTGGCCAACTTACAATCGCTTGATAATAAAGTGGACGAACTACAGGCAGGAATATCCTACCAACGGGACATTAAAACTGTAATATCTTATGTTTCACTGAGTCGTGGCTGAAGGAAGACATGAATAACATACAGCTGGCGGGTTATACACTGTATCGGCAGGATAGAACAGCAGCCTCTTGTATTTTTGTAAACAACAGCTGGTGCACGATATCTAAGGAGGTCTCGATGTTTTGCTCGCCTGAGGTAGAGTATCTCATGATAAGCTGCAGACCACACTATTTACCAAGAGAGTTTTCATCTATATTCTTCGTAGCTGTCTATTTACCACCACAAACCGATGCTGGCACTAAAACCGCACTCAATGACCTGTATACGTGACCGGGGACTTTAATGCAGGGAAACTTTTAAAAAACTCTAGAGACCACCTTTACTCCACACACAGAGACACGTACAAAGCTCTCCCTCGCCCTCCATTTGGCAAATCTGACCATAATTATATCCTCCTGATTCCTGCTTACAAGCAAAAACTAAAGCAGGAAGCACCAGTGACTCCGTCAATACAGAAGTGGTCAGATGAAGCAGATGCTAAGCTACAGGACTGTTTTGCTAGCACAGACTGGAATATGTTCCGGGACTCATCCGATGGCATTGAGGAGTACACCACATCAGTCACTGGCTTCATCAATAAGTGCATCGATGACGTCGTCCCCACAGTGACCGTACGAACATACCACAACCAGAAGCCATGGATTACAGGCAACATCCGCACTGAGCTAAAAGGGTAGATAGAGCTTATAAGAAATCCCGCTATGCCCTCCGACTAACCATCAAACAGGCAAAGAGTCAATACAGGACTAAGATTGAATCGTACTACACCGGCTCTGACGCTCGTCAGATGTGGCAGGGCTTGCAAACTATTACAGACTACAAAAGGGAAGCACAGCCGCGAGCTGCCCAGTGACACAAGCCAACCAGACGAGCTAAATCACTTCTATGCTCGCTTCGAGGCAAGTAACACTGAAACATGCATGAGAGCATCAGCTGTTCCTGACGACTGTGTGATCACGCTCTCCGTAGCCGATGTGAGTAAGACCTTTAAACAGGTCAACATTCACAAGGCCGCAGGGCCAGACGGATTAACAGGATGTGTACTCCGAGCATGCGCTGACCAACTGGCAAGTGTCTTCACTGACATTTTCAACCTCTCTCTGTCTGAGTCTGTAATACCAACATGTTTCAAGCAGACCACCATAGTCCCTGTGCCCAAGAACACTAAGGTAACCTGCCTAAATGACTACCGACCCGTAGCACTCACGTCTGTAGCCATGAAGTGCTTTGAAAGGCTGGTCATGGCTCACATTAACACCATTATCCCAGAAACCCTAGACCCACTCCAATTTGCATACCGCCCCCAACAGATCCACAGATGATGCAATCTCTATTGCACTCCACACTGCCCTTTCACACCTGGACAAAAGGAACACCTATGTGAGAATGCTATTCATTGACTACAGCTCAGCGTTCAACACCATAGAGCCCTCAAAGCTCATCACTAAGCTAAGGACCCTGGGACTAAACACCTCCCTCTGCAACTGGATCCTGGACTTCCTGACGGGCCGCCCCCAGGTGGTAAGGGTAGGTAACAACACATCTGCCACACTGATCCTCAACACAGGGGGCCCCTCAGGGGTGCGTGCTCAGTCCCCCCCTGTACTCCCTGTTCACTCATGACTGCATGGCCAGGCACGACTCCAACACCATCATTAAGTTTGCCGATGACACAACAGCGGTAGGCCTGATCACCGACAATGACGAGACAGCCTATAGGGAGGAGGTCAGAGACCTGGCCGTGTGGTGCCAGGATAACAACCTCTTCCTCAACGTGATCAAGACAAAGGAGATGATTCTGGACTACAGGAAAAAGAAGAGGACCCAGCACGCCCCCATTCTCATCGTTGGGGCTGTAGTGGAGCGGGTCGAGAGCTTCAAGTTCCTTGATGTCCACATCACCAACAAATTGGTCCAAGCACACCAAGACAGTCGTGAAGAGGGCATGACAAAGCCTATTCCCCCTCAGGAGACTGAAAATATTTGGCATGGGTCCTCAGATCCTCAAAAAGGTTATACAGCTGCACCATCGAGAGCATCCTGACTGGTAGCATCACTGCCTGGTATGGCAACTGTTCGGCCTCCGACCGCAAGGCACTACAGTACATCACGAATTTGGCTGTCTGGGAGTCTGTCTGGGAGTCTGTATCTGGCTGATTGGTTGTGTGAGAGGAATATTGATGCCTAAATTCAACTTCTAGAACTCAAAGCATGGTGTCTCTCCCACTGACTCCCAATAGCCTGATCAACCAGGCAGCAGTCCTACACCTATTTATGATTAAGGGTTCCTGAGGTTGTAAAAGATTCTGCCGTTTTTATATAACAGAAGTATATTTATGAAGCACAGAGGAACTCCATTGATATAAATTATACTCCTTTATCTCTATGAGAAATGAAACTCTTTGAAGACGAACTCTCTAGAGTAGCGTCCAAAATGGCACCCTATATATATTGAACAAAAATATAAACCCAACATGCAACAACTTCAAAGATTTTACTGAGTTACATTATTATATAAGGAAATCAGTCAATTGAAATAAATTCATTAGGCCCTAATCTATGGATTTCACATTACTGGAAATACAGATTTGCATCTGTTGGTCACAGATACCATTAAAAAAGTAGGGGCATGGATCAGAAAACCAGTCAGTATCTGGTGTGATCACCATTTGCCTCATGCAGCGCGACACATCTCCTTCGCATAGAGTTGATCAGGCTGTTGATTGTGGCCTGTGGAATGTTGTCCCACTCCTCTTCAATGGCTGTGTGACGTTGCTGGATATTGTCGGGAACTGGAACACGCTGTCGTACATGTCGATCCAGAGAATCTCAAACATGCTCAATGGGTGACATGTCTGGTGAGTATGCAGGCCATGGAAGAATCTGTGAAATCTTCAGATTCCAGGATTTGTGTACAGATCCTTGCGACATGTACCCATGCATTATCATGCTGAAACATGAGCTGATGGCGGCGGATGAATGGCACGACAATGGGCCTCAGGATCTCGTCACGGTATCTCTGTGCATTCAAATTGCAATTGATAAAATGCAATTTTGTTTGTTGTCCGTAGCTTATGCCTGCCCATACCATAACCCCACCGCCACCATGGGGCACTCTGTTCACAACGTTGGAGGTGGCTTATGGTAGAGAACTGAACATTCAATTCTCTGGCAACAGCTATGGTGGACATTCCTGCAGTTAGCTGCAATTGCACACTCCCTCAAAATGTGAGACATCTGTGGCATTGTGTTGTGTGACAAAACTGCACATTTTAAAGTGGCCTTTTTATTGTCCCCAGCACAAGGTGTATCTGTGTAATGACCATGCTGTTTAATCATCTTCTTGATATGCCACACCTGTCAGGTGGATGGATTATATTGGTAAAGGAGAAATGCTCACTAACAGGGATGTAAACATATTTGTGCCCAAATTTGAGAGAAATAAGCTTTTTGTGCGTATAGTACATTTCTGGGATCTTTTATTTCAGCTCCTGAAACACTTTCAGGGACCAACACTTTACATGTTGCGTTTATATTTTTGTTCAGTGTAGTGTAGTGCCCTATTCCCTTTATAGTGCACTACTTTAGACCAGGGCGCATAGGGAACAGGGTGCTATTTGGGATGCCAACTAAGTGAAAAATGGCCAGCCAAGAGGAGTTGTGTTTTTCGCTCTCCAAATCCGTTTGACAGTTTAGTCTACATAGTTGAGCATATTTCAACCAGAGTCTGGGTAGGCCTCTCTCTATGCCCCAGAGTCTGGGTAGGCCTCTCTCTATGCCCCAGAGTCTGGGTAGGCCTCTCTCTATGCCCCAGAGTCTGGGTAGGCCTCTCTCTATGCCCCAGAGTCTGGGTAGGCCTCTCTCTATGCCCCAGAGTCTGGGTAGGCCTCTCTCTATGCCCCAGAGTCTGGGTAGGCCTCTCTCTATGCCCCAGAGTCTGGGTAGGCCTCTCTCTATGCCCCTAACTCACTTTCATTGGATGGCTTCACCCCACACTTTAACTTACTGGCTGAGCATGATGTGTTTTCATTGGCTCTTAACTCTCTGCTGTTTCTCTATTTAAATAGACCATAACACATTTCAAAAGTGTAAAGATATTAACAAGTGGATAACAGGGTGAAACTTATGCAAAAACACAAAGAAACGTGTATCCGCACACACACACACACACACACACACACACACACACACACACACACTCTTACCTCAGAGGACTGCAGAAGAGCATCTTTCTCACTCAACCGGTCTTCATAAGCCAGCAACAATGGAGATAAATACTTCATGTCCAGCTGAGAGAGAGAATGGATCAAAACAGAGGTTAGAGTTTAGCCATCAGCAATATATCACACCCACCGCTGGTTTCCAGGACAAAGATTAAGCCTCGACCTGGACTAAAAAGCAAACTCAATGGAGAATCTAAATCTGTGTTGGCAGTCAGACGTCTACAGTGAGCGGTCCCTAAAACAGAGTGCTCTAAACGATCAGCTGACGAACGTTAGAGGATCTCTAGGGATCGCTAAGGATTACCAAGGATCTCTAGGGATAGCTAAGGATTACCAAGGATCTCTAGGGATAGCTAAGGATCACCAAGGATCTCTAGGGATAGCTAAGGATTACCAAGGATCTCTAGGGATCGCTAAGGATTACCAAGGATCTCTAGGGATAGCTAAGGATTACCAAGGATATCTAGGGATAGCTAAGGATTACCAAGGATCTCTAGGGATCGCTAAGGATTACCAAGGATCTCTAGGGATAGCTAGAGATAGCTAAGGATTACCAAGGATTGCTAAAGATCGCTAGGGATAGCTAAAGATAACCAAGGATAACCCAGGATATCTAAGGATCGCTAGGGATCTCTAGGGATAGCTAGGGATAACCAAGGATCGATAAGGGTCATTAGGGATAGCTAAGGATAACCAAGGATCGCTAAGGATCGCCAAGGATAACCAACGATTGTTAAGGATTGCAAAGGATTACTAAGAATCGCTAAGAATAGCTAAGGATAACCAATGATCTCTAGGGATAGCTAAGGATAACCAAGGATCGCTAAGGATAGCTAGGGATTACTAAGGATACCCAAGGATCGCCAGGGATAGCTAAAGATAACCAAGGATCGCTAAGGATAACCAATGATCGCTAAGGATTGCTAAGGATAGCTACGGATTGCTAAGGATTGATACGGATCGCAAAGGATGACTAAGAATTGCTAGGGATAGCTAAGGATTGCTTGGGATAGCTAATAATAGCAAATTATCACTAAGGATCGCTATGGATCGCTAGTGATCACTAAGGATCGCTAGGGATCGCTACGGGTCGCTCAGGATTGCTAAGGATTGCGAAAAATCACTAGGGATAGCTAAGGATAGCTGATGATCGCTAAGGACCGCTAGGGATTGCTAGGGATCGCTAGGGATAGCTAAGAATTGCTAAGGATCGCTAGAGATAGCTAAGGATTGCTAAGGATCACTAGGGATCGCTAAGGATTGGGCTCATAATTCACTGCTATAAATATTAGAAGACAATGGCACTGTTTCTAGAGGAGGAAACCATGAGAAGGTCTGAGTGACTGACCAGCCAGGGGGGAGCAGATCCTTTAAGTGGCAGGCCACGGGTTCTGGAGCTCTGGAAGACATGGAGAGAGAACCATAATACAGGAACTACAGGACATCTATACATTTACATTTTTTTTACATTTTAGTCATTTAGCAGACGCTCTTATACAGAGCGACTTACAGTTAGTGAGTGCATACATTATTATTATATATATTATTTTCATACTGGCCCCCCGTGGGAATTGAACCCACAACCCTGGCGTTGCAAACGCCATGCTCTACCAACTGAGCTACATCCCTGCTGGCCATTCCCTCCCCTACCCTGGACGACGCTGGGCCAATTGTGCGCCGCCCGCATATACATCTAGAACCACATTACTACAGTAACTACAGGACATCTATACATCTATAATCACATTAGTACAGTAACTACAGGACATCTATACATCTAGAACCACATTACTACAGTAACTACAGGACATCTATACATCTAGAACCACATTACTACAGTAACTACAGGACATCTATACATCTAGAACCACATTACTACAGTAACTACAGGACATCTATACATCTATAACCACATTACTACAGTAACTACAGGACATCTATACATCTATAACCACATTACTACCGTAACTACAGGACATCTATACATCTATAACCACATTACTACAGTAACTACAGGACATCTATACATCTATAACCACATTACTACAGTAACTACAGGACATCTATACATCTATAACCACATTACTACAGTAACTACAGGACATCTATAACCACATTACTACAGTAACGACAGGACATCTATACATCTATAACCACATTACTACAGTAACTACAGGACATCTATACATCTATAACCACATTACTACAGTAACTACAGGACATCTATACATCTATAGCCACATTACTACAGTAACTACAGGACATCTATACATCTAGAACCACATTACTACAGTAACTACAGGACATCTATACATCTATAACCACATTACTACAGTAACTACAGGACATCTATACATCTATAACCACATTACTACAGTAACTACAGGACATCTATACATCTAGAACCACATTACTACAGTAACTACAGGACATCTATACATCTATAACCACATTACTACAGTAACTACAGGACATTTATACATCTATAACCACATTACTACAGTAACTACAGGACATCTATAACCACATTACTACAGTAACTACAGGACATCTATACATCTATAACCACATTACTACAGTAACTACAGGACATCTATACATCTATAACCACATTACTACAGTAACTACAGGACATCTATACATCTAGAACCACATTACTACAGTAACTACAGGACATCTATACATCTATAACCACATTACTACAGTAACTACAGGACATCTATGACCACATTACTACAGTAACTACAGGACATCTATACATCTATAACCACATTACTACAGTAACTACAGGACATCTATACATCTATAACCACATTACTACAGTAACTACAGGACATCTATACATCTATAACCACATTACTACAGTAACTACAGGACATCTATACATCTATAACCACATTACTACAGTAACTACAGGACATCTATACATCTATAACCACATTACTACAGTAACTACAGGACATCTATACATCTATAACCACATTACTATAGTAACTACAGGACATCTATACATCTATAACCACATTACTACAGTAACTACAGGACATCTATACATCTAGAACCGCATTACTACAGTAACTACAGGACATCTAGAACCACATTACTACAGTAACTACAGGACATCTATACATCTATAACCACATTACTACAGTAACTACAGGACATCTATACATCTATAACCACATTACTACAGTAACTACAGGACATCTATACATCTATAACCACATTACTACAGTAACTACAGGACATCTAGAACCACATTACTACAGTAACTACAGGACATCTATAACCACATTACTACAGTAACTACAGGACATCTATACATCTATAACCACATTACTACAGTAACTACAGGACATCTATACATCTAGAACCACATTACTACAGTAACTACAGGACATCTATACATCTAGAACCACATTACTACAGTAACTACAGGACATCTATACATCTAGAACCACATTACTACAGTAACTACAGGACATCTATACATCTAGAACCACATTACTACAGTAACTACAGGACATCTATACATCTAGAACCACATTACTACAGTAAGTAACTACAGGACATCTATACATCTATAACCACATTACTACAGTAACTACAGGACATCTATACATCTAGAACCACATTACTACAGTAACTACAGGACATCTATACATCTATAACCACATTACTACAGTAACTACAGGACATCTATACATCTAGAACCACATTACTACAGTAACTACAGGACATCTATACATCTATAACCACATTACTACAGTAACTACAGGACATCTATACATCTAGAACCACATTACTACAGTAACTACAGGACATCTATACATCTAGAACCATATTACTACAGTAACTACAGGACATCTATACATCTATAACCACATTACTACAGTAACTACAGGACATCTATACATCTATAACCACATTACTAAAGTAACTACAGGACATCTATACATCTAGAACCACATTACTACAGTAACTACAGGACATCTAGAACCACATTACTACAGTAACTACAGGACATCTATACATCTATAACCGCATTACTACAGTAACTACAGGACATCTATAACCACATTACTACAGTAACTACAGGACATCTATACATCTATAACCACATTACTACAGGACATCTATACATCTATAACCACATTACTACAGTAACTACAGGACATCTAGAACCACATTACTACAGGACATCTATACATCTATAACCACATTACTACAGTAACTACAGGACATCTATACATCTAGAACCACATTACTACAGTAACTACAGGACATCTATACATCTATAACCACATTACTACAGGACATCTATACATCTATAACCACATTACTACAGTAACTACAGGACATCTATACATCTATAACCACATTACTACAGTAACTACAGGACATCTATACATCTATAACCACATTACTACAGTAACTACAGGACATCTAGAACCACATTACTACAGTAACTACAGGACATCTATACATCTATAACCACATTACTACAGTAACTACAGGACATCTATACATCTAGAACCACATTACTACAGTAACTACAGGACATCTATACATCTAGAACCACATTACTACAGTAACTACAGGACATCTATACATCTATAACCACATTACTACAGTAACTACAGGACATCTATACATCTATAACCACATTACTACAGTAACTACAGGACATCTATACATCTAGAACCACATTACTACAGTAACTACAGGACATCTATACATCTATAACCACATTACTACAGTAACTACAGGACATCTATACATCTAGAACCACATTACTACAGTAACTACAGGACATCTATACATCTACAACCACATTACTACAGTAACTACAGGACATCTATACATCTATAACCGCATTACTACAGTAACTACAGGACATCTATACATCTATAACCGCATTACTACAGTAACTACAGGACATCTATACATCTATAACCACATTACTACAGTAACTACAGGACATCTATACATCTATAACCACATTACTACAGTAACTACAGGACATCTATACATCTATAACCACATTACTACAGTAACTACAGGACATCTATACATCTAGAACCACATTACTACAGTAACTACAGGACATCTAGAACCACATTACTACAGTAACTACAGGACATCTATACATCTAGAACCACATTACTACAGTAACTACAGGACATCTATACATCTAAATTTGTAGACCTGCACCAGCCTGGGAAGACTGAATCTGTAATAGGTAAGCAGCTTGGTTTGAAGAAATCAACTGTGGGAGCAATTATTAGGAAATGGAAGACATACAAGACCACTGATAATCTCTCTCGATCTGGGGCTCCACGCAAGATCTCACCCCGTGGTGTCAAAATGATCACAAGAACGGTGAGCAAAAATCCCAGAACCACACGGGGGGACCTAGTGAATGACCTGCAGAGAGCTGGGACCAAAGTAACAAAGCCTACCATCAGTAACACACTACGCCGCCAGGGACTCAAATCCTGCAGTGCCAGACGTGTCCCCCTGCTTAAGCCAGTACATGTCCAGGCCCGTCTGAAGTTTGCTAGAGTGCATTTGGATGATCCAGAAGAGGATTGGGAGAATGTCATATGGTCAGATGAAACCAAAATATAACTTTTTGGTAAAAACTCAACTCGTCGTGTTTGGAGGACAAAGAATGATGAGTTGCATCCAAAGAACACCATAAGCATGGGGGTGGAAACATCATGCTTTGGGGCTGTTTTTCTGCAAAGGGACCAGGACGACTGATCCGTGTAAAGGAAAGAATGAATGGGGCCATTTATCGTGAGATTTTGAGTGAAAACCTCCTTCCATCAGCAAGGGCATTGAAGATGAAACGTGGCTGGGTCTTTCAGCATGACAATGATCCCAAACACACCGCCCGGGCAACGAAGGAGTGGCTTCGTAAGAAGCATTTCAAGGTCCTGGAGTGGCCTAGCCAGTCTCCAGATCTCAACCCCATAGAACATCTTTGGAGGGAGTTGAAAGTCAGTGTCTGGTAGGTATAGTTAGGGTAGGTATAGTTACCTCTTCGTTACCTAGGGGTCTGAAGTGTGTCTGGTAGGTATAGTTAGGGTAGGTATAGTTAGGGTAGGTATAGTTAGGGTAGGTAGAGTTAGGGTAGGTATAGTTAGGGTAGGTAGAGTTAGGGTAGGTATAGTTAGGGTAGGTACTAGTTGGGTAGGTGAGTTAGGGTAGGTACTAGTTAGGGTGGTCGAGTTGGGTAGGTTCGTTACGGGTACGGTCTAGTTAGGGTAGGTATGTTGGTCGGGTTCGGTGTATACGTTAGGGTAGGTTCGTTCGGGTCGGTTCGTTCAGGGTGGTTCGCGTTGGGTGGTCGTCGTTCGGGTCGGTCTACGTTCGGGTCGGTCTACGTTCGGGTCTGGTTGTGTGTTTGGTACGGTTCGTTGGGTCGGTCAGCGTTCGGGTCCGTCTCGTTCGGGTCGGTCTGTTTCGTTCGGTCGTCTGTTACGGTCGGTAGGTCTCGTTCGGGTCGGTCTAGTTTCGGGTCGGTTCGGTTCTAGGGTGGTCAGTTCGGGTGGTAGTTTGGGTCGTCGTTCGGGTGGTCTCGTTCGGTTGTGGTGACGTTAGGGTAGGTATCGTTAGGGTCGGTACGAGTTACCTCTTCTTTCCCCAGGGGTCTGAATCGTGTCTGGTAGGTATAGTTAGGGTAGGTATAGTTAGGGTAGGTAGAGTTAGGGTAGGTAGAGTTAGGGTAGGTAGAGTTAGGGTAGGTAGAGTTAGGGTAGGTAGAGTTAGGGTAGGTATAGTTAGGGTAGGTAGAGTTAGGGTAGGTATAGTTACCTCTTCTTTCCCCAGGGGTCTGAAGCGTGTCTGGTAGCGGCTGAGCTCCACGTTGAGGCGATGGACGGTCATCTTCAGGCCGTCATTCTCATCCACCAGCTCCTGGGCTTGCTGCCTCAGACTCAGCAGCTCTGCCTGCTCACCTACAGGGGGAGTTACAGTCAATGTCTGGTCCACAGCAGCTCTGCCTGCTCACCTACAGGGGGAGCTACAGTCAATGTCTGGTCCACAGCAGCTCTTCCTGCTCACCTACAGGGGGAGCTACAGTCAATGTCTGGTCCACAGCAGCTCTTCCTGCTCACCTACAGGGGGAGTTACAGTCAATGTCTGGTCCACAGCAGCTCTGCCTGCTCACCTACAGGGGGAGCTACAGTCAATGTCTGGTCCACAGCAGCTCTTCCTGCTCACCTACAGGGGGAGTTACAGTCAATGTCTGGTCCACAGCAGCTCTTCCTGCTCACCTACAGGGGGAGTTACAGTCAATGTCTGGTCCACAGCAGCTCTTCCTGCTCACCTACAGGGGGAGTTACAGTCAATGTCTGGTCCACAGCAGCTCTGCCTGCTCACCTACAGGGGGAGTTACAGTCAATGGCTGGTCCACAGCAGCTCTGCCTGCTCACCTACAGGGGGATCTACAGTCAATGTCTGGTCCACAGCAGCTCTGCCTGCTCACCTACAGGGGGAGCTACAGTCAATGGCTGGTCCACAGCAGCTCTGCCTGCTCACCTACAGGGGGAGTTACAGTCAATGGCTGGTCCACAGCAGCTCTGCCTGCTCACCTACAGGGGGAGCTACAGTCAATGTCTGGTCCACAGCAGCTCTGCCTGCTCACCTACAGGGGGAGTTACAGTCAATGTCTGGTCCACAGCAGCTCTGCCTGCTCACCTACAGGGGGAGCTACAGTCAATGTCTGGTCCACAGCAGCTCTGCCTGCTCACCTACAGGGGGAGCTACAGTCAATGTCTGGTCCACAGCAGCTCTGCCTGCTCACCTACAGGGGGAGCTACAGTCAATGGCTGGTCCACACAGTCAGTACAATGCAGAACACGTATTATGCAGGTTAGATCCAGAGATCCAGTTGATAACGAACTGAGAAACCATGAGAGCTGGCTTCGATAGACAGGCTGTAGATCCCCTGTCCGTCATGGCCCCTGTCTCCCCCCTCCCCCCACCCTCCCCTACCCCCACCCCCCACCCTCCCCTCCCCCCACCCCGTCTCCCCCCTCCCCCCCACCCCGTCTCCCCCCTTCCCCCACCCTCCCCTCTCTCCCCAGTATCCACCCCACCTGCCATAGTCCTCTCCCCTCTCCCCCCAGTATCCACCCCACCTGCCATAGTCCTCTCCCCTCTCCCCCCAGTATCCACCCCACCTGCTATAGTCCTCTCCCCTCTCTCCCCAGTATCCACCCCACCTGCCATAGTCCTCTCCCCTCTCTCCCCAGTATCCACCCCACCTGCCATAGTCCTCTCCCCTCTCTCCCCAGTATCCACCCCACCTGCCATAGTCCTCTCCCTCTCTCCCCAGTATCCACCCCACCTGCCATAGTCCTCTCCCCTCTCTCCCCAGTATCCACCCCACCTGCCATAGTCCTCTCCCCTCTCTCCCCAGTATCCACCCCACCTGCCATAGTCCTCTCCCCTCTCTCCCCAGTATCCACCCCACCTGCCATAGTCTCTCCCCTCTCTCCCCAGTATCCACCCACCTGCCATAGTCCTCTCCCCTCTCTCCCCAGTATCCACCCACCTGCCATAGTCCTCTCCCCTCTCTCCCCAGTATCCACCCCACCTGCCATAGTCCTCTCCCCTCTCCCCCCAGTATCCACCCACCTGCCATAGGGACAGGGGCCTTGCTGAGTTCCTGCTCCAGACTCTGGACCCTCTGGTAGCTCCTCTGCAGCTGCAGGCTCTGTTCTGTACACCTCTGCTCCAGCAACCTCCTGTCTGCCCCCAGGGCCTGGTTCTGCTCTGTTAAAGACCGAACCATCTCCTTCTGCATGTCCAGAACCTCTCTGTAGGCACCGCTGGCCTCTGGGTGTGGAAAGGTGTATGGCACAGCACAGAAAAACACAGCACAACACACAGAGACACACAGAGACACACATAGAGACACACATAGAGACACAGACACACAGAGACACACAGAGACATACAGAGACAGAGACACACAGAGACTCACAGAGACAGAGACACACAGAGACATACAGAGACAGAGACACACAGAGATACACATAGAGACACAGAGACACACAGAGACACACAGAGACTCACAGAGACAGACACACAGAGACATACAGAGACAGAGACACACAGAGACACACATAGAGACACAGAGACACACAGAGACACACAGAGACTCACAGAGACAGAGACACACAGAGACATACAGAGACAGAGACACACAGAGACAGACAGAGACATACAGAGACATACAGAGACAGAGACACACAGAGACATACAGAGACATACAGAGACATACAGAGACAGAGACACACAGAGACAGACAGACACACAGAGACAGACAGACACACAGAGACAGACAGACACACAGAGACAGAGACACACAGAGACAGAGACACACAGAGACACAGAGAGGACAGAGACAGACAGACACACAGAGACAGAGACATACAAAGACACACAGTGACAGACAGAAAGAGACACACAGAGACAGACAGACAGAGATACAGAGACACACAGACACACACAGAGATAGACAAACAGACACACAGAGATACACAGACAGAGACAGACAGACAAGAGGAAAAATAAAGAAATTGAAGAGTCAATGAAATCATAAATACTGAGAGGACAGGTCTGACAACACAGATATATAATACTGAGAGGACAGGTCTGACAACACAGATATATAATACTGAGAGGACAGGTCTGACAACACAGATATATAATACTGAGAGGCCAGGTCTGACAACACAGATATATAATACTGAGAGGACAGGTCTGACAACACAGATATATAATACTGAGAGGACAGGTCTGACAACACAGATATATAATACTGAGAGGCCAGGTCTGACAACACAGATATATAATACGGAGAGGACAGGTCTGACAACACAGATATATAATACTGAGAGGACAGGTCTGACAACACAACACAGATATATAATACTGAGAGGACAGGTCTGACAACACAGATATATAATACTGAGAGGACAGGTCTGACAACACAGATATATAATACTGAGAGGACAGGTCTGACAACACAGATATATAATACTGAGAGGCCAGGTCTGACAACACAGATATATAATACTGAGAGGCCAGGTCTGACAACACAGATATATAATACTGAGAGGACAGGTCTGACAACACAGATATATAATACTGAGAGGAACAGGTCTGACAACACAGATATATAATACTGAGAGGACAGGTCTGACAACACAGATATATAATACTGAGAGGACAGGTCTGACAACACAGATATATAATACTGAGAGGACAGGTCTGACAACACAGATATATAATACTGAGAGGACAGGTCTGACAACACAGATATATAATACTGAGAGGACAGGTCTGACAACACAGATATATAATACTGAGAGGACAGGTCTGACAACACAGATATATAATACTGAGAGGACAGGTCTGACAACACAGATATATAATACTGAGAGGACAGGTCTGACAACACAGATATATAATACTGAGAGGACAGGTCTGACAACACAGATATATAATACTGAGAGGACAGGTCTGTCAACACAGATATATAATACTGAGAGGACAGGTCTGTCTAGCACACTTCTAAAAGATGAGGGACAGGCCTAGCTCAAACACTTCTAAAAGTAGGTCTCATGGTGTTAGTTATTGTACACTGCTGGCTATGAAGTCTGAAACCGATCATTCCCCAATATCCAGCCCTAAAACACTGTTGAAACATTAGTATGCTCATCCACAGCACAGCTCTGCATTTCAATTCAGCCCTAAAACACTGCAACCACAGCCTTCAGATCCTCCCCTACAGTATATCTGGTTCTGTGTCCTGACTCTGAGCCTAATGATTACTGTGTCCTGACTCTGAGCCTAATGATTACTGTGTCCTGACTCTGAGCCTAATGATTACTGTGTCCTGACTCTGACTGAGCCTAATGATTACTGTGTCCTGACTCTGAGCCTAATGATTACTGTGTCCTGACTCTGAGCCTAATGATTACTGTGTCCTGACTCTGACTGAGCCTAATGATTACTGTGTCCTGACTCTGAGCCTAATGATTACTGTGTCCTGACTCTGACTGAGCCTAATGATTACTGTGTCCTGACTCTGACTGAGCCTAATGATTACTGTGTCCTGACTCTGAGCCTAATGATTACTGTGTCCTGACTCTGAGCCTAATGATTACTGTGTCCTGACTCTGACTGAGCCTAATGATTACTGTGTCCTGACTCTGAGCCTAATGATTACTGTGTCCTGACTCTGACTGAGCCTAATGATTACTGTGTCCTGACTCTGAGCCTAATGATTACTGTGTCCTGACTCTGACTGAGCCTAATGATTACTGTGTCCTGACTCTGACTGAGCCTAATGATTACTGTGTCCTGACTCTGAGCCTAATGATTACTGTGTCCTGACTGAGCCTAATGATTACTGTGTCCTGACTCTGAGCCTAATGATTACTGTGTCCTGACTCTGAGCCTAATGATTACTGTGTCCTGACTCTGAGCCTAATGATTACTGTGTCCTGACTCTGACTGAGCCTAATGATTACTGTGTCCTGACTCTGACTGAGCCTAATGATTACTGTGTCCTGACTCTGACTGAGCCTAATGATTACTGTGTCCTGACTCTGACTGAGCCTAATGATTACTGTGTCCTGACTCTGAGCCTAATGATTACTGTGTCCTGACTCTGACTGAGCCTAATGATTACTGTGTCCTGACTCTGAGCCTAATGATTACTGTGTCCTGACTCTGAGCCTAATGATTACTGTGTCCTGACTCTGACTGAGCCTAATGATTACTGTGTCCTGACTCTGAGCCTAATGATTACTGTGTCCTGACTCTGACTGAGCCTAATGATTACTGTGTCCTGACTCTGACTGAGCCTAATGATTACTGTGTCCTGACTCTGACTGAGCCTAATGATTACTGTGTCCTGACTCTGAGCCTAATGATTACTGTGTCCTGACTGAGCCTAATGATTACTGTGTCCTGACTCTGAGCCTAATGATTACTGTGTCCTGACTCTGAGCCTAATGATTACTGTGTCCTGACTCTGAGCCTAATGATTACTGTGTCCTGACTCTGAGCCTAATGATTACTGTGTCCTGACTCTGAGCCTAATGATTACTGTGTCCTGACTCTGAGCCTAATGATTACTGTGTCCTGACTCTGAGCCTAATGATTACTGTGTCCTGACTCTGAGCCTAATGATTACTGTGTCCTGACTCTGAGCCTAATGATTACTGTGTCCTGACTCTGAGCCTAATGATTACTGTGTCCTGACTCTGAGCCTAATGATTACTGTGTCCTGACTCTGAGCCTAATGATTACTGTGTCCTGACTCTGATCCTAATGATTACTGTGTCCTGACTCTGAGCCTAATGATTACTGTGTCCTGACTCTGAGCCTAATGATTACTGTGTCCTGACTCTGAGCCTAATGATTACTGTGTCCTGACTCTGAGCCTAATGATTACTGTGTCCTGACTGAGCCTAATGATTACTGTGTCCTGACTCTGAGCCTAATGATTACTGTGTCCTGACTCTGAGCCTAATGATTACTGTGTCCCTGACTCTGAGCCTAATGATTACTGTGTCCTGACTCTGTCTGAGCCTAATGATTACTGTGTCCTGACTCTGAGCCTAATGATTACTGTGTCCTGACTCTGACTGAGCCTAATGATTACTGTGTCCTGACTCTGACTGAGCCTAATGATTACTGTGTCCTGACTCTGAGCCTAATGATTACTGTGTCCTGACTCTGAGCCTAATGATTACTGTGTCCTGACTCTGAGCCTATGATTACTGTGTCCTGACTCTGAGCCTAATGATTACTGTGTCCTGACTCTGAGCCTAATGATTACTGTGTCCTGACTCTGAGCCTAATGATTACTGTGTCCTGACTCTGAGCCTAATGATTACTGTGTCCTGACTCTGACTGAGCCTAATGATTACTGTGTCCTGACTCTGAGCCTAATGATTACTGTGTCCTGACTCTGACTGAGCCTAATGATTACTGTGTCCTGACTCTGAGCCTAATGATTACTGTGTCCTGACTCTGAGCCTAATGATTACTGTGTCCCTGACTCTGAGCCTAATGATTACTGTGTCCTGACTCTGACTGAGCCTAATGATTACTGTGTTCCTGACTCTGAGCCTAATGATTACTGTGTCCTGACTCTGACTGAGCCTAATGATTACTGTGTCCTGACTCTGAGCCTAATGATTACTGTGTCCTGACTCTGACTGAGCCTAATGATTACTGTGTCCTGACTCTGACTGAGCCTAATGATTACTGTGTCCTGACTCTGAGCCTAATGATTACTGTGTCCTGACTCTGAGCCTAATGATTACTGTGTCCTGACTCTGAGCCTAATGATTACTGTGTCCTGACTCTGAGCCTAATGATTACTGTGTCCTGACTCTGAGCCTAATGATTACTGTGTCCTGACTCTGAGCCTAATGATTACTGTGTCCTGACTCTGAGCCTAATGATTACTGTGTCCTGACTCTGAGCCTAATGATTACTGTGTCCTGACTCTGAGCCTAATGATTACTGTGTCCTGACTCTGACTGAGCCTAATGATTACTGTGTCCTGACTCTGAGCCTAATGATTACTGTGTCCTGACTCTGAGCCTAATGATTACTGTGTCCTGACTCTGAGCCTAATGATTACTGTGTCCTGACTGAGCCTAATGATTACTGTGTCCTGACTCTGAGCCTAATGATTACTGTGTCCTGACTCTGAGCCTAATGATTACTGTGTCCTGACTCTGACTGAGCCTAATGATTACTGTGTCCTGACTGAGCCTAATGATTACTGTGTCCTGACTCTGAGCCTAATGATTACTGCGTCCTGACTCTGAGCCTAATGATTACTGTGTCCTGACTCTGAGCCTAATGATTACTGCGTCCTGACTCTGAGCCTAATGATTACTGTGTCCTGACTCTGAGCCTAATGATTACTGTGTCCTGACTCTGATCCTAATGATTACTGTGTCCTGACTCTGAGCCTAATGATTACTGTGTCCTGACTCTGAGCCTAATGATTACTGTGTCCTGACTCTGAGCCTAATGATTACTGTGTCCTGACTCTGAGCCTAATGATTACTGTGTCCTGACTGAGCCTAATGATTACTGTGTCCTGACTCTGAGCCTAATGATTACTGTGTCCTGACTCTGAGCCTAATGATTACTGTGTCCTGACTCTGAGCCTAATGATTACTGTGTCCTGACTCTGAGCCTAATGATTACTGTGTCCTGACTCTGTCTGAGCCTAATGATTACTGTGTCCTGACTCTGAGCCTAATGATTACTGTGTCCTGACTCTGACTGAGCCTAATGATTACTGTGTCCTGACTCTGACTGAGCCTAATGATTACTGTGTCCTGACTCTGAGCCTAATGATTACTGTGTCCTGACTCTGAGCCTAATGATTACTGTGTCCTGACTCTGAGCCTAATGATTACTGTGTCCTGACTCTGAGCCTAATGATTACTGTGTCCTGACTCTGAGCCTAATGATTACTGTGTCCTGACTCTGACTGAGCCTAATGATTACTGTGTCCTGACTCTGAGCCTAATGATTACTGTGTCCTGACTCTGATCCTAATGATTACTGTGTCCTGACTCTGAGCCTAATGATTACTGTGTCCTGACTCTGAGCCTAATGATTACTGTGTCCTGACTCTGACTGAGCCTAATGATTACTGTGTCCTGACTCTGAGCCTAATGATTACTGTGTCCTGACTCTGACTGAGCCTAATGATTACTGTGTCCTGACTCTGAGCCTAATGATTACTGTGTCCTGACTCTGAGCCTAATGATTACTGTGTCCTGACTCTGAGCCTAATGATTACTGTGTCCTGACTCTGACTGAGCCTAATGATTACTGTGTCCTGACTCTGAGCCTAATGATTACTGTGTCCTGACTCTGACTGAGCCTAATGATTACTGTGTCCTGACTCTGAGCCTAATGATTACTGTGTCCTGACTCTGAGCCTAATGATTACTGTGTCCTGACTCTGACTGAGCCTAATGATTACTGTGTCCTGACTCTGAGCCTAATGATTACTGTGTCCTGACTCTGAGCCTAATGATTACTGTGTCCTGACTCTGAGCCTAATGATTACTGTGTCCTGACTCTGAGCCTAATGATTACTGTGTCCTGACTCTGAGCCTAATGATTACTGTGTCCTGACTCTGAGCCTAATGATTACTGTGTCCTGACTCTGAGCCTAATGATTACTGTGTCCTGACTCTGAGCCTAATGATTACTGTGTCCTGACTCTGAGCCTAATGATTACTGTGTCCTGACTCTGAGCCTAATGATTACTGTGTCCTGACTCTGAGCCTAATGATTACTGTGTCCTGACTCTGAGCCTAATGATTACTGTGTCCTGACTCTGACTGGCCTAATGATTACTGTGTCCTGACTCTGAGCCTAATGATTACTGTGTCCTGACTCTGAGCCTAATGATTACTGTGTCCTGACTCTGAGCCTAATGATTACTGTGTCCTGACTGAGCCTAATGATTACTGTGTCCTGACTCTGAGCCTAATGATTACTGTGTCCTGACTCTGAGCCTAATGATTACTGTGTCCTGACTCTGACTGAGCCTAATGATTACTGTGTCCTGACTGAGCCTAATGATTACTGTGTCCTGACTCTGAGCCTAATGATTACTGTGTCCTGACTCTGAGCCTAATGATTACTGTGTCCTGACTCTGAGCCTAATGATTACTGCGTCCTGACTCTGAGCCTAATGATTACTGTGTCCTGACTCTGAGCCTAATGATTACTGTGTCCTGACTCTGACTGAGCCTAATGATTACTGTGTCCTGACTCTGAGCCTAATGATTACTGTGTCCTGACTCTGAGCCTAATGATTACTGTGTCCTGACTCTGAGCCTAATGATTACTGTGTCCTGACTCTGAGCCTAATGATACTGTGTCCTGACTCTGAGCCTAATGATTACTGTGTCCTGACTCTGAGCCTAATGATTACTGTGTCCTGACTCTGACTGAGCCTAATGATTACTGTGTCCTGACTCTGAGCCTAATGATTACTGTGTCCTGACTCTGAGCCTAATGATTACTGTGTCCTGACTCTGAGCCTAATGATTACTGTGTCCTGACTCTGACTGAGCCTAATGATTACTGTGTCCTGACTCTGAGCCTAATGATTACTGTGTCCTGACTCTGAGCCTAATGATTACTGTGTCCTGACTCTGAGCCTAATGATTACTGTGTCCTGACTCTGAGCCTAATGATTACTGTGTCCTGACTCTGACCTAATGATTACTGTGTCCTGACTCTGACTGAGCCTAATGATTACTGTGTCCTGACTCTGAGCCTAATGATTACTGTGTCCTGACTCTGAGCCTAATGATTACTGTGTCTGACTTCGGCTAATACTGTTGTCTGACTCTGACTGCCTAATGATTACTGTGTCCTGACTCTGAGCCTAATGATTACTGTGTCCTGACTCTGAGCCTAATGATTACTGTGTCCTGACTCTGAGCCTAATGATTACTGTGTCCTGACTCTGAGCCTAATGATTACTGTGTCCTGACTGAGCCTAATGATTACTGTGTCCTGACTGAGCCTAATGATTACTGTGTCCTGACTCTGAGCCTAATGATTACTGTGTCCTGACTGAGCCTAATGATTACTGTGTCCTGACTGAGCCTAATGATTACTGTGTCCTGACTCTGAGCCTAATGATTACTGTGTCCTGACTCTGAGCCTAATGATTACTGCGTCCTGACTCTGAGCCTAATGATTACTGTGTCCTGACTCTGAGCCTAATGATTACTGTGTCCTGACTCTGACTGAGCCTAATGATTACTGTGTCCTGACTCTGAGCCTAATGATTACTGTGTCCTGACTGAGCCTAATGATTACTGTGTCCTGACTCTGAGCCTAATGATTACTGTGTCCTGACTGAGCCTAATGATTACTGTGTCCTGACTGAGCCTAATGATTACTGTGTCCTGACTCTGAGCCTAATGATTACTGTGTCCTGACTGAGCCTAATGATTACTGTGTCCTGACTGAGCCTAATGATTACTGTGTCCCTGACTCTGAGCCTAATGATTACTGTGTCCTGACTCTGAGCCTAATGATTACTGCGTCCTGACTCTGAGCCTAATGATTACTGTGTCCTGACTCTGAGCCTAATGATTACTGTGTCCTGACTCTGACTGAGCCTAATGATTACTGTGTCCTGACTCTGAGCCTAATGATTACTGTGTCCTGACTGAGCCTAATGATTACTGTGTCCTGACTCTGAGCCTAATGATTACTGTGTCCTGACTCTGAGCCTAATGATTACTGGCATACTGATAGGAGAGGACTTGATATGTAAAGACAGACAGGAATAATGGTTCTTTCAAGTATCACAAAATAACATAAAAAATGGTTTTTGGGCTGTCACCATGGGAGACCCTCTGTGGAAAGGGTTCTACCTGAAACCCAAAAGGGTTTGTCTATTGGGATAGCCGAAGGACCCTTATAGTTTCTAGATATACGTCTCTCTCTCTCTCTCTACCTGATGGTCCATCTCTCTCTCTCTCTCTCTCTGATGGTCCATCTCTCCTGCTTCCTGAGCTGTTGGTCTTCTGGGCTGAAGACCTCTTCTTAGACGCACTAAAGCTTTCTTCTGTCAAACCTGAGAAGACACAGTTAGAGTCAGTATCATTCTCTCATTTCCCTACTACTGGCAATTAGAAAGCCAAAGACAGGAGAGAATAGACGAGATAGCTGAGAGATAGAGAGATGGAGAGAATAAGAGGTAGATAGACGAAGAACAGAAAGAGTCCTAACCACTAGAGCAGACAAATAGAAGAAGTAGAGGACAGGAGACATGGATGAAGACAGAGAGAGAGATAAAGAAGAAATACAGAAGAGAGGAAAAGATAAGAAGAGAGAAGAGTAGAGAACAGAGAAGAGAGAAGAGAAAAATAAGAGTAAATATAAGAAGAGAGTATTATAGTAAGAAGAGAGAACTATAAGATAATATGAGAAAAAAATAGAAAGAAAGACATAGAGATAGGAAAGAAGTAGTATACTAGAGAGATAGTAATGATATATAGAAAATAGAGAGAGGAAGAGAGCCCACTCATGCTCCTCATTAATTTTACTCCACAATAACAACAGATCTCCCTCTTCTCCATCTCAACCCCTCACAGTCTCTCACTCCTATGCTAGCTTCCTATCGCTATTGTTCAAACTTCAAAGACATAATAAAAGATATATAGAAACTACTATACTAGGTTGAGCTTAACTAGCTAGTGTATATTTAACTGTAGAGCATAGTTAATATATGACTTACTATTAGCTATGTTAGATGTAGTATCTCTAGGCTAGGTGTTAATAGTGTAGACTGTAGACTCTCTAGGCTAGTTGTTATAGTAACGTAGCTCTCAGCTAGTTTAGATAGGTTAGAGTAGACATCTATAGTATATAGTTAACGTAGCTCTACTTTAGATAGTTATACTACTCCTCTGCTATGTACTTGCTCTCTCTCTGTTACTGTCTCTCTGCTCTGACTGTACTCCTAGGCTGGTTATGTTATTTACTTTTCCTCAATATACTCTTTCTAATCATGTTTCCCACTCACCCTACATAATTATTAACTACTACCTACCCCTACTCTGTTCGACCTACTTCTACTAGTCTCTAGCTAGTTTAGCCGTAATTCCTGGATACTACTCCCACCTCCAGTGTTAGACTGTAGCTACTCTAGGCTAGGTGTTAAAAGTGTTAGACTGTATCTACTCTAGGCTAGGTGTTTGACTGTAGTCTACTCTAGGCTAGGTGTTTAGACTGTAACTACTCCCAGGCAGGTGTTAGATAGTGTTAGACTGTAGACTCTCTAGGCTAGGTGTTAGATAGTGTTAGACTGTGACTACTCTAGGCTGGTGTTAGATAGTGTTAGACTGTAGGCTACTCTAGGCTAGGTGTTAGATTTGTGTTAGACTGTAGACTACTCTAGGCTAGGTGTTAGATAGTGTTAGAAATGTAAACTCTCTAGGCTAGGTTTAGATAGTGTTAGACTGTAGACTACTCTAGGCTAGGTGTTAGACTGTAGGCTACTCTAGGCTAGGTGTTAGACTGTAGACTACTCTAGGCTAGGTGTTAGATAGTGTTAGACTGTAGGCTACTCTAGGCTAGGTGTTAGATAGTGTTAGACTGTAGACTACTCTAGGCTAGGTGTTAGATAGTGTTAGACTGTAGACTACTCTAGGCTAGGTGTTAGATAGTGTTAGACTGTAGACTACTCTAGGCTAGGTGTTAGACTGTAGCTACTCTAGGCTAGGTGTTAAGATAGTTTGTTAGAAGTGTTAGGACTACTCTAGGGTAGGTGTTAGAAATTAGACTCCTAGGCTAGGTGGTTAGACTGTAGCTACTCTAAGCTAGGTGTTAGATAGTGTTAGACTGTGACTACTCTAGGGTAGGTGTTAGACTGTAAAAACTACTCTTAGGCTAGGTGTTAGATAGTGTTAGGAACTGTAGACTACTTTTAGGCTAGGTGTTAGACTGTGGCTACTCTAGGCTAGGTTTAGATAGTGTTAGACTGTAGACTACTCTAGGCTAGGGGTTGATAGTGTAGACTGTAACTACCTAGGGCTAGGTGTTAGATAGTGTTAGACTGTAGGCTACTCTAAGGGTAGGGGTTGATAGTGGGTTTGACTGTAACTACTCCTAGGCTAGGTGTTAGACTGTAGGCTACTCTAGGCTAGGTGTTAGATAGTGTTAGACTGTAGACTACTCTAGGCTAGGTGTTAGACTGTAGACTACTCTAGGCTAGGTGTTAGATAGTGTTAGACTGTAGACTACTCTAGGCTAGGTTTAGATAAATGTAGACTACTCTAAGGCTTTGGTGTTAGATAGTGTTAGACTGTAGACTATCTAGGCTAGGTGTTAGATAGTGTTAACTGTAGACTAAATCTAGGCTAGGTGTTTGATGTGTTAGACTGTAGACTACTCTAGGCTAGGTTGTTAGATAGTGTTTGACTGTAGACTGCTCTAGGCTAGGTGTTAGAAAAGTGTTAGACTGTAGACTACTCTAGGCTAGGTGTTAGATAGTGTTAGACTGTAGACTACTCTAGGCTAGGTGTTAGATAGTGTTAGACTGTAGACTGCTCTAGGCTAGGTGTTAGATAGTGTTAGACTGTAGGACTACTCTAGGCTAGGTGTTAGATAGTGTTAGACTGTAGACACTCTAGGCTAGGTGTTAGATAGTGTTAGACTGTAGACTACTCTAGGCTAGGTGTTAGACTGTAGGCTGCTCTAGGCTAGGTGTTAGACTGTAGTAAATCTAGGCTAGGTGTTAGATAGTGTTAGACTGTAGGCTACTCTAGGCTAGGTGTTAGATAGTGTTAGACTGTAGACTGCTCTAGGCTAGGTGTTAGATAGTTAGACTGTAACTACTCTAGGCTTTGGTGTTAGATAGTGTTAGACTGTAGACTACTCTAGGGTAGGTGTTAGATAGTGTTAGACTGTAGACTACTCTAGGCCCAGTGTTAGATAGTGTTAGACTGTAGACTACTCTAGGCTAGGTGTTAGATAGTTTAGACGTAACTACTCTAGGCTAGGTGTTAGATTGTGGGTTAACTGTAGGCTAGGTTTAGACTGTAGGCTACTCTAGGCTAGGTGTTAGAAGTGTTAGACTGTAGAACCTACTCTAGGCTAGGTGTTAGATGTGTTAGACTGTAGGCTGCTCTAAAGGGTAGGTGTTAGATAGTGTTAGACTGTAGGGCTACTCTAGGCTAGGTGTTAGAAATGTTAGGCTACTCTAGGCTAGGGTTGATAGTGTTAGACTGAGACTACTCTAGGCTAGGTGTTAGATAGTGTTAAAACTGTAGACTACTCTAGGGTAGGTGTTAGATGTGTTAGACTGTAGACTACTCTAGCTAGGTGTTAGATAGTGTTAGACTGTAGGCTACTCTAGGCTAGGTGTTAGATAGTGTTAGAAATGTAGGCTGCTTTGGTAGTTTAGATATGTTTTTGGCTACTCTAGGCTAGGTGTTGATAGTGTTAGACTGTAGACTACTCTGGCTAGGTGTTAGATAGTGTTAACTGTAGGCTCTCTAGGGTAGGTGTTAGATAGTTTTTGACTGAGGCTACTCTAGGCTAGTGATTGGTTTGAAATGTAGGCTACTCTAGGCTAGGTGTTGATAGTGTTAGACTGTAGACTACTCTAGGCTAGGTGTTAGATAGTGTTAGACTGTAGACTCTCTAGTGGTTGTTAGATAGTGTTAGAACTGTAGGACTATTTACTCTAAGGGTAGGTGTTAATAGTGTTAGACTGTAGACTACTCTAGGCTAGGTGTTAGACTGTAGACTACTCTAGGCTAGGTGTTAGATAGTGTTAGACTGTAGACTACTCTAGGCTAGGTGTTAGATAGTGTTAGACTGTGGCTACTCTAGGGTAGGTGTTAGATGTGTTAAGGCTACTCTAGGCTAGGGGTTAGATAGTGTTAGCTGTAGGCTACTCTAGGCCCAGGTGTTAGATAGTGTTTGAGACACTGGGTAGCTACTCTCAGGCTAGGTGTTAATAGTGTTAGACTGTAGGCTACTCTAGGCTAGGTGTTAGATAGTGTTAAAACTGTAGGCTCTCTAGGCTAGGTGTTTAGTGTGACTGTAAAACTACTCTAGGCTAGGTGTTAGATAGTGTTAGACGTAGGCTACTCTAGGCTGGTTTGTGTGTTAGACTGTAGGCTACTCTAGGCTAGGTGTTAGATAGTGTTAGACCCGTAGACTACTCTAGGCTATGGTGGGTTTGACTGTAGGCTCTCTAGGCTAGGTGTTAGATAGTGTTAGACTGTAGACTACTCTAGGCTAGGTGTTTAGACTGTAGGCTGCTCTAGGCTAGGTGTAGTAGTGTTAGACTGTAGGCTACTCTAGGCTAGGGTTAGACTGTAGGCTCTCTAGGCTAGGTGTTAGATATGTTAGACTGTAGCTACTCTAGGCTAGGTTTTTAGATAGTGTTTAGCAAATGTAGACACTTCTAGGCTAGGTGTTAGATAGGGGTTAGACTGTAGACTACTCTAGGCTAGGTGTTAGATAGTGTTAGACTGTAGACTACTCTAGGCTAGGTGTTAGATAGTGTTAGACTGTAGGCTACTCTAGGCTAGGTGTTAGATAGTGTTAGACCCTTTTGACTACTCTAGGCTAGGGGTTAATAAGTGTTAGACTGTAGACTACTCTAGGCTAGGTGTTAGATGTGTTAGACTGTAGCTACTCTAGGCTAGGTGGGTTTGTAGTGGTTAGACTGAGACTCCCCTAGCTAGGTTTTAGAAAAGTGTTAGACTGTAGACTACTCTAGGCTAGGTGTTAGATAGTGTTTGACTGTAGACTACTCTAGGCTAGGTGTTAGATAGTGTGACTGTAGCTACTCTAGGGTAGGTGTTTGATAGGTGTTAGACTGTAGACTACTCTAGGCTAGTTTTTGTTTAGTAGGGGTTAGAATTTAGACTGTAGGTCTCTAGCTAGGTGTTAGACCTGTAGGCTACTCTAGGCTAGGTGTTAGATAGTGTTAGACTGTAGGCTACTCTAGGCTAGGTGTTAGACTGTAGACTACTCTAGGCTAGGTGTTAGATAGTGTTAGACTGTAGACTGCTCTAGGCTAGGTGTTAGACTGTAGGCTACTCTAGGCTAGGTGTTAGATAGTGTTAGACTGTAGGCCCACTCTAGCTAGGTGTTTTGACTGTAGCTACTCTAGGCTAGGTGTTAGATAGTGTTAAGAACTTAGACTACTCTAGGCTAGGTGTTAGATTGTTGTTAGAACCCGTAGGGCTACTTCCATCAGGCTAGGGGTTAGATAGTGTTAGACTGTAGCTCTCTAGGCTAGGGTTAGATAGTGTTAGACTGTAGCTACTCTAGGCTAGGTGTTGAACTGTAGGCTACTCTAGCTAGGTGTTAGATAGTGTTAGACTGTAGGCTACTCTAGCTAGGTTTAATAGGGGTTAGACTGTAGGCTACTCTAGGCTAGGTGTTAGACTGTAGCTGGCTCTAGCTAGTGTTAGATAGTGTTAGACTGTAGGCCTCTAGGCTAGGTGTTTGATAGTGTGTTTGACTGTAACTACTCTAGGCTAGGTGTTAGATAGTGTTAGACTGTAGACTACTCTAGGCTAGGGGTTAGATAGTGTTAGACTGTAGGCTACTCTAGGGTAGGTGTTGAATGTTAAGACTTAGGCTATCTAGGTTTGGTTTTAGTAGGGGTTAGACTGTAGGCTACTCTAGGCTAGGTGTTAGATAGTGTTAGACTGTAGGCTACTCTAGGCTAGGGGTTGTAGGACTGTGGCTACTCTAGGCTAGGTGTTTAGATAGTGTTAGACTGTAGACTACTCTAGGCTAGGTGTTAGATGTTTGACTTCTCTAGGCTAAAGGTGTTAGATAGTGTTAGACTGAGCTCTCTAGGCTAGGTGTTAATAGTTTAGCTGTAGGCTACTCTAGCTTTTGTGTGTTGATTTGTTTTAGAACTGTAGACTACTCTAGGCTAGGTGGTTAGTAGTGTTAGACTGTAGGCTACTCTAGGCTAGGTGTTAGATAGTGTTAGACTGTAGGCTACTCTAGGCTAGGTGTTAGATAGTGTTAGACTGTAGACTACTCTAGGCTAGGTGTTAGATAGTGTTAGACTGTAGGCTACTCTAGGCTAGGTGTTAGACTGTAGACTACTCTAGGCTAGGGGTTTAGAATTTGGGGTTAGACTGTTTGACTACTCTAGGCTAGGTTAGATAGTGTTAGACTGTAGGCTACCTAGGCTAGGGTTGATATGTTAGACTGTAGACTACTCCCAGGCTAGGTGTTAGATAGTGTTAGACTGAGGGGGGTACTCTAGGCTAGGTGTTAGACTGTAGCTACTCTAGCTAGGGGTTGTTAGACTGTAACTACTCTAGGGTAGGGGTTAGATAGTGTTAGACTGTAGACTACTCTAGGCTAGGTGTTTAGATAGTGTTAGACTGTAGGCTACTCTAGGCTAGGGTTGTTGTAATAGTGTTTAGGAACTGTAGGCTACTCTAGGCTAGTTTTTTAGATTTTGTGTTAGACTGTAGCTACTCTAGGCTAGGTGTTTTTACTGGGAGACCCACTCTTTGGCTAGGTTTTTAGATAGTGTTAGACTGTAGACTACTCTAGGCTAGGTGTTAGATAGTGTTAGACTGTAGACTACTCTAGGCTAGGTGTTAGATTGTGGTTAGACTGTAGGCTCTCTAGGCTAGGGGTGTTAGACTTAGCTACTCTAGGCTAGGTGTTAGATAGTGTTAGACGTAGACTCTCTAGGCTAGGTGTTAATAGGTTAACTGTAGGCTACTCTAGGCTAGGTTTTTGGTGAGACTGTAGCTACTCTAGGCTAGGTGTTAGATAGTGTTAGACTGTAGACTACTCTAGGCTGGGTTAGATAGTGTTAGACTGTAGACTACTCTAGGCTAGGTGTTAGATAGTGTTAGACTGTAGGCTACTCTAGGCTAGGTGTTAGATAGTGTTAGACTGTAGGCTACTCTAGGCTAGGTGTTAGATAGTGTTAGACTGTAGGCTACTCTAGGCTAGGTGTTAGACTGTAGACTACTCTAGGCTAGGTGTTAGATAGTGTTAGACTGTAGGCTACTCTAGGCTAGGTGTTAGATAGTGTTAGACTGTAGCTACTCTAGGGTAGGTGTTAGATAGTGGGTTAGGCTGTAGACTTTCCCCTAGGCTAGGTGTTAGATAGTGTTAGACTTAGCTACTCTAGGCTAGGTGTTAGATAGTGTTAACTGTAGACTACTCAGGCTAGGTGTTAGATGTTTAGACTGTAGCTTCTAGGCAGGTGTTAGATTGTTTAAGGCTACTCTAGGCTAGGTGTTAGACTGTAGACTACTCTAGGCAGGTGTTGAATGTAGGCTTACTCTAGGCTAGGTGTTAGATAGTGTTAGGACTGTAGACTACTCTAGGCTAGGTGTTAGATAGTGTTAGACGTTTGGCTACTCTAGGCTAGGTTTTAGACTGTAGCTACTCTAGGCTAGGTGTTAATAGTGTTAGACTGTAGACTACCCTAGGCTAGGTGTTAGATAGTGTTAGACCTGTAGGCTACTCTAGGCTAGGTGTTAGACTGAGACTACTCTAGGCTAGGTGTTAGATAGGTGGTTAGAACTGTAGGCTACTCTAGGCTAGGTGTTAGAAATGTAGACTACTCTCAGGCTAGGTGTTAGATAGTGTTAGACGTAGACTACTCTAGGCTAGGTGTTAGATAGTGTTAACTGTAGGGTACTCTAGGCTAGGGGTAGATAGTGTTAGACTGTAGACTACTCTAGGCTGTGTTAGTGTGTTGGGCTGTAGACTACTCTAGGCTAGGTTGTAGTGTTAGACTGTAGACTATCTTTGGCTAGGTGTTAGATAGTGTTAGCTGTAGGCTACTCTAGGCTAGGTGTTAGACTGTAGACTACTCTAGGCTAGGTGTTAGATAGTGTTAGACTGTAGACTACTCTAGGCTAGGTGTTAGAGACCCCGTAGACGTACTCTTGGCTAGGGGTTAGATAGTGTTAGACTGTAGGACTACTCTAGGCTAGGTGTTAGACTGTAGGCTACTCTAGGGTAGGTGTTAGATAGTGTTTAGACTGTAGCTACTCTAGGCTAGGGGTTTAAAATGTTGACTGTAGGCTACTCTAGGCTAGGGTGGTTAGACTGTAGACTACTCTAGGCTAGGTGTTAGATAGTGTTAGACTGTAGACTACTCTAGGCTAGGTGTTAGACTGTAGCTACTCTAGGCTAGGTGTTAGATAGTGTTGACTGTAGGTACTCTAGGCTAGGTGTTGCTGTAGATCTCTAGGGTAGTGTTAGACTGTAGACTACTCTAGGGTAGGTGTTAGATAGTGTTAGACTGTAGGCTACTCTAGGCTAAAGGGGTTTGACTGTAGACGCTCTAGGCTAGGTGTTAGATAGTGTTAGAACTGAGAAATACTCTAGGGTAGGTGTTAGATAGTGTTAGACTGTAACTACTCTAGGCAGGTGTTAGATAGTGTTAGACTGTAGACTGCTCTAGGCAGGTGTTAGATGTGTTAGACTGTAACTACTCTAGGCTAGGTGTTAGATGTGTTAGACTGTAGGCTCTCTAGCTAGGTGTTAGATAGTGGTTAGACTGTTTAAGCTACTCTACTAGGTGTTAGTATGTGTTGACTGTAGCTACTCTAGGCTAGGTGTTAGATAGGTTAGACGAGGCTACTCTAGCTAGTTGTTTTAGACTGTAGCTACTCTAGGCTAGGTTTAGATAGTTTAGACTGTAAGACTACCTAGGGCTAGGTGTTGATAAATTTAAATGAACTACTCTAGGCTAGGTGTTAGATAGTGTTAGCGTAGACTCTCTAGGCTTTAGAGGTTAGACTGTAACTACTCTAGGGTGGTGTTAGATAGTGGGTTTGACTGTAGGCTACTCTAGGCTAGGTTTTAGACGTAACTATCTAAGCTAGGTGTTAGGAGCTGTAGACTCTCTAGGCTAGGTGTTAGATAGTGTTGGACTGTAGACTCTCAGGCTAGGTGTTAGATAGGGTTAGACGGAGGCTACCTAGGCAGGTGGGTTTTATAGTGTGACTGTAGACTACTCTAGGCTAGGTGTTAGATAGTGTTGACGAGGCTACTCTAAGCTGGTGTTAGATATTGGTAGACTGTGGCTACTCTAGGCTAGGTGTTAGATATGTTAGACTGTTTGACTACTCTATAGGCTAGGGGTTGACTGTGACTACTCTAGCTAGTGTTAGATAGTTTAGCTGTAGACTCCCCTAGGCTAGGTTTTAGAATGTTTAGCTCTACTCTAGGCTAGGTGTTTAGATTAGTTTTAACTGTAGACTCCCCTAGGCTGTGTTAGATAGTGTTAACTGTAAATACTCTAGGCTAGGGTTATAGTGTTAACTGTAGGCTTACCTCTAGGCTAGGTGTTAACTGTAGACTACTCTAGCAGGTTGTTAGACTGTAACTACTCTGGCTAGGTGTTAGATGTGTTTGGGCTGTAGCACTCTAAGCTAGTTTTTAGATAGTGTTGACTTTAGGCCCACTCTGGCTAGGTGTTAGATAGTGTTAAAACTGTAGCTACTCTAGGCTTTGGTGTATACAGATTTGTGTTAAACTGTTAGCTACTCCCCGGCTAGGGGTTAGATAGTTTGACTGTAACTACTCTAGCTAGGTGTTGCCTGTAACTTTCTCTAGGCTAGGTTTATATAGTGTTAGACTGTGACTACTCTGGCTAGGTTTGAATGTTAACTGAACTACTCTAGCTAGTGTTAGATAGTGTTGACTTAGGCTACTCTAGGCTAGTGTTAGATAGTTTTACTGTGACTGGCTCTAGGCCCAGGTGTTAGTATGTTTAGACTGTAGACTACCTAGGCTAGGTGTTAATGTGTAGACTGTAATACCTGCCCAGGTTAGAAGTGTTGACTGTAGCTACTCTAGGCCCAGTGTTAGATAGTTTTAGACTGTAGCTCTCTAAAGGGTAGTTGTTAGACTGTAGACTAATCTACTAGTTTTATAGTGTGATGTAGCTATCTAGGCTTTTTAATATGGTTAAACCTTGGAAACTCTTTTAGGCTAGGTGTTAGACTGGTAGGCACTCTAGGGTAGGTGTTAGATAGGTTGGACTGTAACTACTCTAGGCTAGGTGTTATCGGGCCCCTTAGACTTTCTCCACAGGTGTAGATAGTGTGACTTTAACTTTTTCTGGTAGGTTTAATATGGTTGACTGTAGTTACTTATTCCTAGGCCCCATGTTTATAGGTTTGACTGTGGCTACTAGGCTGGGGTTAGGGTGGGTTGGGCTGTGGGTCTAGGGGTTGGTGTTAACTGGAGACTATTGGCTGTGGGGGTTTAAATGTTAGGGCTGGAGTTGGCTGTTGGGGGGGGGAGGGGTGTTTGGACTGGTAAAGGGGGATGGGATTTTCTTTTGGAAAATGGAATGGGAGTGGTTGGGGGGATGGGGCTGTTGGCTGGGGGCAATGAAATAGGCCTTACTGGGAGGAGTTGGGTTTACGGGGGACGAGGTTGCCCGTTTGGGGTGGGGATGTTGGCCTGGGGATAAGGAGGATGGAGGGAGGGGATCGTGGAGGATGAGTTGGAAATGTGTGAATTTAATAAAAGATTGAGAGAGAGCAGAGAAGAGGAAAAAGGGAAGAGGCGTAAATCAAACAATTTTGGAAAGAACGTTTGTAAATCCCAAAAGGGGTGGTTGGGTTTTTTCCTTAACAAACAAAAGGTTGGAAATGAAACTGGAGGGCCGTGGGGGTCTAAAAAGGCCTGGAGTGGCTGGGGGGTACTGGGGGTGGGCTTTTGGGGGGCTGGGCTGGGCTTTGGGGTGTGGGGGTACTGAGGCTGGAGTGGCTGGGGGGCTGGGGCTGGGTTGGCTGAGCTGTTGTGTGGGTCTTCGGAGAAATGTGGCGGGGAAACTAGGAGGGTTAATTTGGCCTTTGGTTTGAGGACATTGATTTGGGGTAACCTTGGTGACCAGGTGGCTGTTGGGGGCAGGAATAGTTTAGTTATGGGGTCTAACCCAATGGAACTCTTTAATGGAGGGCTGGTATTTTGACTTTTGGAAACGGGAAAAATTGACTTTTGGGGACCTAGTGAGCGGTTCAATGTGAAGATGGTTTGGAAAGGGGGCTAAAGATGGAAGTAGAGGGGTTCAAACTAAATGGGAATAATAATGAATAGGTTGGTTGTTTTTAAAGCTAAAGACAGGATTAGAAAAGACAGATGGGGGTAAATACAGATGGTTGTAATATACAAAGGGGTTTCTACTGAATGTGCATAAAAGGGTGGGGTTGTTTGCTGGTGGGTTGGAATATGACTAGGATGGGTTTCTATTGACTAGGGAGGGTTCAATAGACAGGTGTGGGTGTTTAAAACAGGATGGGGTTGCTTTTTTTAATAAAGACTAAAGGGATGGGGTTGCAGGGATAATAAAGAAAATAATGGTGGGGTAAAAATAATTAATTTGACCTAAGGATGGGTGTAAATATGACTAAGGGATGGGGTATTAATCATGACTCGAATGGGGTAGATAAATTACCTTAGGATTGGTTGATAATATGACTAGGATGGTGCCTTTGGCTTCTGGACAACGAAAGAAAAGTTGATATGAAAACCAATAGAACAGGAGAGAAATGGCATAGCGGTGGGTCTATACATAAATAAATAAAAATCATTTGAAAATACTTCACTAGAAAGAATGACTTAGCCACAGAGGAATCGAGAATCATTAGCTTCTTTTTTTTTTTAATTGCTGTGAATTGTTTCAAATCACAAGCTCGTATCCAGCAGTTTGGGGCGTGGTGATAAGTCTAGCTGATTATTGATTTATTGATTTGTGGCTGTCAGTGAAAAAGAAGAAGATAATGTTTCTTGTGTATAATTGAACATGTTGAGACCAGAAGAAGGGGAGGGGTGTGAGGCGAACATCTAGGCCGGTCTCTCCAGAATGCGCTCAGCTGTCTCCCGACAATTCTTGCACATTCATTGTGTTTGTTGTTTGCCCTTTGATATATATATATTTTTTAATCAATTCCCCATTACATATGTCACCAGTAGTAAATGTACCATTAATCCACATCATTTGGTTACATACATTTCTATTAATGCATGTATTAATTAGTCATTTACCGTTGTCATTCTCGGAGTGGAAACGTTGCTTGCAGAGTTCACAACCTGCTACAATTGTGAGTTTTGGTTTATTTCATAACCAACATTTACGAGATTTGTAAATAAGTTAATTGTCTTTTGTTTGGAGTGCTCCATGTGAGCAATGAGGGGGGGGGGCTTTACTTGGCTCATCGCGCTCTAGTAATTCCTTGTGGCGGGCCGGGCGCCTGCAGGCTGACCTCGGCCGTCAGTTGAACGGTGTTTCCTCCGACACATTGTCTGGCTTCCGGGTTAAGCGGGCGGGTGTTAAAGAAGCGCGGTTTGGCGGGTCATGTTTCGGAGGACGCATGACTCGACCTTCGCCTCTCCCGAGCCTGTTGGGGAGTTGCAGCGATGAGACAAGATCATAATTGGGATATCACGAAATTGGAGAGAAAAAGGAGGTACAATATTGTTGCTCAATAAATGGGCTTCTAAAAGCTCATGTTTTACTCTAGCAGCAACCAGCTGAGGAGCAGCAGGAGAAATCCAGCTGGAAATAGGCTCCATATGCTGGTCGTGTATGACAGGGGAAATCCAGCTGGAAATAGGCTCCATATGCTGGTCGTGTATGACAGGGGAAATCCAGCTGGAAATAGGCTCCATATGCTGGTCGTGTATGACAGGGGAAATCCAGCTGGAAATAGGCTCCATATGCTGGTCGTGTATGACAGGGGAAATCCAGCTGGAAATAGGCTCCATATGCTGGTCGTGTATGACAGGGGAAATCCAGCTGGAAATAGGCTCCATATGCTGGTCGTGTATGACAGGGGAAATCCAGCTGGAAATAGGCTCCATATGCTGGTCGTGTATGACAGGGGAAATCCAGCTGGAAATAGGCTCCATATGCTGGTCGTGTATGACAGGGGAAATCCAGCTGGAAATAGGCTCCATATGCTGGTCGTGTATGACAGGGGAAATCCAGCTGGAAATAGGCTCCATATGCTGGTCGTGTATGACAGGGGAAATCCAGCTGGAAATAGGCTCCATATGCTGGTCGTGTATGACAGGGGAAATCCAGCTGGAAATAGGCTCCATATGCTGGTCGTGTATGACAGGGGAAATCCAGCTGGAAATAGGCTCCATATGCTGGTCGTGTATGACAGGGGAAATCCAGCTGGAAATAGGCTCCATATGCTGGTCGTGTATGACAGGGGAAAGAATGGTGCTGGAGGAGATGGCCCCTGTTCTACGGGCTCCTAACCAACTGTGCTATATTGTGTGTTTTTTCACGTTGTTTGTAACTTATTCTGTACATAATGTTTCTGCCACCGTCTCTTACGACCGAAAATTGCTTCTGGATATCAGAACAGCGATTACTCAACTCGAACTGGACGAAGATCTTTCCTTTATCGAGTCGGACGCGAAGGATTTACTCCAGATACCCGACCAGGCCCAAATCCCCGTCATTCGCATGAAGAGGAGACGCCGATACAGGGGGCGGAGATAGGGGTGCCTTGTGAGAATTTGTCGGCGAGTGGGTAACCCGCCTCTACCATCCGTCCTATTGGCCAACGTGCAATCACTGGAGAATAAACTGGATGAGCTCCATTCAAGACTATCCTACCAACGGGACATTAAAAACTGTAATATTTTATGTTTCACTGAGTCGTGGCTAAACGACGACATGGATAATATTCAGTTGGCTGCCTCTGGTAAGACGAGGGGTGGCGGTCTGTGTCTATTTGTCAATAACAGCTGGTGCCCAAAATCAAATATTAAGGAAGTTTTGCTCGCCTGAGGTAGAGTATCTCATAAGCTTTAGACCACACTATTTACCAAGAGAGTTTTTATCTATATTTTTTCGTAGCTGTCTATTTACCCCCACAAACCGATGGTGGCACTAAGACCGCACTCAACCAGCTGTATACGGCCATAAGCAAACAAGAAAATGCAGGAGGCAGCGCTCCTAGTGGCCGGGGACTTTAATGCAGGGAAACAAATCTGTTTGACCTAATTTCTACCAGCATGTTACATGTCCAACCAGCAGAAAACAAAAAAAACTCCACACACAGAGACACGTACAAAGCTCTCCCTCGCCCTCCATTTAGCAAATCTGACCATAATTCTATCCTCCTGATTCCTGATTACAAGCAAAAACTAAAGCAGGAAGCACCAGTGACTCGGTAAAGAAGTGGTCAGATGATGCAGATGCTAAGCTACAGGACTGTTTTGCTAGCACAGACTGGAATATGTTCCGGGATTCGTCCGATGGCATTGAGGAGTATACCACCTCAGTCACCGGCTTCATCATTAAAGTGCATCGATGACAAAAATATACACAGGCCAAATTAAATCCACTATATTATGCAAATTAACCTATAGACCAATAAACATGACGGGCAAATGTATTTTTACATTGACTGGTACTTCCATCAATGAATAAAAAGCATTATTTTGCAATGGGATTTTTTTTCTCCTGGTCATTTTGGCCGGCAACAGTTTTATTAAAAAAGTCGGCAATTGCTCGCTAACGGAAACCCTGGTGTGTGTGTGTGTGTGTGTGTGTGTGTGTGTGTGTGTGTGTGTGTGTGTGTGTGTGTGTAGGTCAGAGAGAGAATGAGAGATTGGGTACAGAGAGTAGTAGCCATATTGTTCAACCCTAGCCCTGGTCAAAAGTAGTGCACTATATAGGGAATAAGGTGCTATCTGGGACACAAACTCATTTCAGCATCAGTCAGACTGTTAGAAAACATGACAAGGACATTAAAAACCTCCCCTGCCCCTGTCCAGACACTGCAGCAGGGGACAAAGATTGGGAGGGAGAGAGGCAGAGAGAGAGAGAGAGAGAGAGAGAGAGAGGAGAGCGAAAGAGAGATAGAGAGAGAGAGAAGAAGAGAAAGATAGAGAGAGAATAGAGATAGTGAGAGAAGTAGAGAGCAGATAGAGAGAGAGAGAGAGAAGAAAGAGAGAGGCAGAGAGAGAAAGGGCATAGAGAGAGAGGGCAGAGAGAGAGAGAAGAGAGAGAGAGAATAGAGAGAAGAGAGAAGAGAGAGCGAGAGAAATAAGAGATAGAGATAGAGAGCGAAAAAGAGAGAGCAGAGAGAGATAGAGCAGAGAGAAGATAAGAGAGAGACAGAGAGAGAGAACGAGAAGAAGAGGGAGATATGAGAGAGAGAGAGAGAGACAGAGAGAAGAGTAGAGAGATGAAAAGAGAGAGAGAGAGAGAGAGAGAGGAGATAAGAGGCAGAGAGAGAGAAAGCAAAGAGAGAGAGAGCGAGAAGATCGAGAGAGAGATAGAAGATAGAGAAGATGGAAGAATATAAGAGATAGACATAGAGGAAGAGAGATATAGGAGAGAGATCTAGAGATAGATAGTTAGGAGAGAGTAGAGATAGAGAGAGAGAGAAGGGAAGGGAGGGGAAGGGAAGGGAGAGGCAGGGAATCAAACCCTAAAACTCTACCTCCTCTAGCTCAGTGTTTCTGGATCCATTGTCCTTCAGCGTCTCAGGGGAAGATGACATATTATACCCAGCCAGTCAGTTAGTCTCCCTCAGACAAATGGACTGACTGGCTCAGAGGATGCGTCCCAAATGGACCCTATTTCCTATATAGTGCACCACTTTTGAGCATCGGGCCCTGGTCAAAATTAGTGCGCTCCAGTAAATAGGAAAAAGGGTGTGATTTAGGAGGCATCCGCTGACTCAGAGAACTCTACTGCCCAGAGAGATGAGCAGCTGCATCACGGGGACATGTAGATGTAGTCTCAATTCATTCATCACTAGAATGACATCATCTTCGTCCCAAATGGCTTCCTAGTCCTTACACGTTTCACCAGGGCTCACATAGGGCCCTGGTCAAAAGTAGTGTACTATATAGGGAAAAGGGTGCCATTTGGGATGCATGATGCTCAAGGAAAAACATGGAAGATAAAAAGAGTGTGTTACCTTCTGAACTGGAGACTGTTGAACCTCAGCTTCCTCTGTAACACAGAGCTGTATTAATTATGGTCATTATGGAAACATCTGTTGAACCTCAGCTTCCTCTGGAATACAGAGCTGTATTAATTATGGATACATCTGTTGAACCTCAGCTTCCTCTGTAACACAGAGCTGTATTAATTATGGATACATCTGTTGAACCTCAGCTTCCTCTGGAATACAGAGCTGTATTAATTATGGATACATCTGTTGAACCTCAGCTTCCTCTGGAATACAGAGCTGTATTAATTATGGTCATTATGGAAACATCTGTTGAACCTCAACTTCCTCTGTAATACAGAGCTGTATTAATTATGGTCATTATGGAAACATCTGTTGAACCTCAGCTTCCTCTGGAATACAGAGCTGTATTAATTATGGAAACATCTGTTGAACCTCAGCTTCCTCTGGAATACTGAGCTTTATTCATTATGGAAACATCTGTTGAACCTCAGCTTCCTCTGGAATACAGAGCTGTATTCATTATGGAAACATCTGTTGAACCTCAGCTTCCTCTGGAATACAGAGCTTTATTCATTATGGAAACATCTGTTGAACCTCAGCTTCCTCTGGAATACAGAGCTGTATTCATTATGGAAACATCTGTTGAACCTCAGCTTCCTCTGGAATACAGAGCTGTATTAATTATGGTCATTATAGAAACATCTGTTGAACCTCAGCTTCCTCTGGAATACAGAGCTTTATTCATTATGGAAACATCTGTTGAACCTCAGCTTCCTCTGGAATACAGAGCTGTATTCATTATGGAAACATCTGTTGAACCTCAGCTTCCTCTGTAATTCAGAGCTGTATTCATTATGGATACATCTGTTGAACCTCTGCTTCCTCTGGAATACAGAGCTTTATTCATTATGGATACATCTGTTGAACCTCAGCTTCCTCTGGAATACAGAGCTGTATTCATTATGGATACATCTGTTGAACCTCAGCTTCCTCTGGAATACAGAGCTGTATTCATTATGGAAACATCTGTTGAACCTCAGCTTCCTCTGGAATACAGAGCTGTATTAATTATGGTCATTATAGAAACATCTGTTGAACCTCAGCTTCCTCTGGAATACAGAGCTTTATTCATTATGGAAACATCTGTTGAACCTCAGCTTCCTCTGGAATACAGAGCTGTATTCATTATGGAAACATCTGTTGAACCTCAGCTTCCTCTGTAATTCAGAGCTGTATTCATTATGGATACATCTGTTGAACCTCTGCTTCCTCTGGAATACAGAGCTTTATTCATTATGGATACATCTGTTGAACCTCAGCTTCCTCTGGAATACAGAGCTGTATTCATTATGGATACATCTGTTGAACCTCAGCTTCCTCTGGAATACAGAGCTGTATTCATTATGGATACATCTGTTGAACCTCAGCTTCCTCTGGAATACAGAGCTTTATTCATTATGGTCATTATGGAAACATCTGTTGAACCTCAGCTTCCTCTGGAATACAGAGCTTTATTCATTATGGAAACATCTGTTGAACCTCAGCTTCCTCTGTAATACAGAGCTTTATTCGGGCGGGCGGGCGGGCGGGCGGGCGGACGGACGGACGGACGGACGGACGGACGGACAGACAGACAGACAGACAGACAGACAGACAGACAGACAGACAGACAGACAGACAGACAGGCAGGCAGGCAGGCAGGCAGGCAGACAGGCAGACAGGCAGGCAGTGTGTGTTTGGGGCTTGGTAACAGTGTGTGATTAGGGCTTGGTTACAGTGTGTTTGTCGGCTTGGTTACAGTGTGTTTGTCGGCTTGGTTACAGAGTGATTGTCGGCTTGGTTACAGTGTGTTTGTCTGCTTGGTAACAGCGTGATTGGGGCTTGGTAACAGAGTGATTGGGGCTTGGTGACAGAGTGATTGGGGCTTGGTAACAGAGTGATTGGGGCTTGGTAACAGTGTGATTGGGGCTTGGTTACAGTGTGATTGGGGCTTGGTTACAGTGTGATTGGGGCTTGGTAACAGTGTGATTGGGGCTTGGTAACAGTGTGATTGGGGCTTGGTAACAGTGTGATTGGGGCTTGGTAACAGCGTGATTGGGGCTTGGTAACAGAGTGATTGGGGCTTGGTTACAGTGTGTTTGTCGGCTTGGTTACAGTGTGTTTGTCGGCTTGGTAACAGCGTGATTGGGGCCTGGTAACAGTGTGATTGGGGCTTGGTAACAGAGTGATTGGGGCTTGGTAACAGAGTGATTGGGGCTTGGTAACAGTATGATTGGGGCTTGGTAACAGTGTGATTGGGGCTTGGTAACAGTGTGATTGGGGCTTGGTAACAGAGTGATTGGGGCCTGGTAACAGTGTGTTTGGGGCCTGGTAACAGAGTGATTGGGGCTTGGTAACAGTGTGATTGGGGCTTGGTGACAGTGTGATTGGGGCTTGGTAACCTCCAGTGTCTGAGGGCATATAGTCTGAATAGTGAGTGCAGACAGTGTGTGTGTGTGGGGGGGGGAACCAACCTGGAGGTAGAGGGGACACTATGTCGAAGGGGGGGGGGGGGGGGGGGGGGGGGGGACCAACCTGGAGGTAGAGGGGACACTATGCCGAAGACTGAGTCATCAGGCTCCTCCTCTTCCTCTGACTGAACAGCCGCCTGGAGAACAGAGACACGGATGGCTTTAACACAGGAGGTTATCAGGAGAACAGAGACAAGGATGGCTTTAACACAGGAGGTTATCAGGAGAACAGAGACACGGATGGCTTTAACACAGGAGGTTATCAGGAGAACAGAGACACGGATGGCTTTAACACAGGAGGTTATCAGGAGAACAGAGACACGGATGGCTTTAACACAGGAGGTTATCAGGAGAACAGAGACACGGATGGCTTTAACACAGGAGGTTATCAGGAGAACAGAGACACGGATGGCTTTAACACAGGAGGTTATCAGGAGAACAGAGACACGGATGGCTTTAACACAGGAGGTTATCAGGAGAACAGAGACACGGATGGCTTTAACACAGGAGGTTATCACACAACACACACAGTCTGTAGGTTATCACACAACACACACAGTCAGTAGGTTATCACACAACACACACAGTCAGTAGGTTATCACACAACACACACACACAGTCAGTAGGTTATCACACAACACACACAGTCAGTAGGTTATCACACAACACACAGAGTCAGTAGGTTATCACACAACACACACACACAGTCAGTAGGTTATCACACAACACACACAGTCAGTAGGTTATCACACAACACACACAGTCAGTAGGTTATCACACAACACACACAGTCAGTAGGTTATCACACAACACACAGTCAGTAGGTTATCACACAACACACAGTCAGTAGGTTATCACACAACACACACAGTCTGTAGGTTATCACACAACACACACACACAGTCTGTAGGTTATCACACAACACACACAGTCAGTAGGTTATCACACAACACACACAGTCAGTAGGTTATCACACAACACACACAGTCAGTAGGTTATCACACAACACACACAGTCAGTAGGTTATCAGCACAACACACACAGTCAGTAGGTTATCACACAACACACAGTCAGTAGGTTATCACACAACACACACAGTCAGTAGGTTATCACACAACACACACAGTCAGTAGGTTATCACACAACACACACAGTCAGTAGGTTATCACACAACACACACAGTCTGTAGGTTATCACACAACACACACAGTCAGTAGGTTATCACACAACACACACAGTCTGTAGGTTATCACACAACACACACAGTCAGTAGGTTATCACACAACACACACAGTCAGTAGGTTATCACACAACACACACAGTCAGTAGGTTATCACACAACACACACACACAGTCAGTAGGTTATCACACAACACACACAGTCTGTAGGTTATCACACAACACACACAGTCAGTAGGTTATCACACAACACACACACACAGTCAGTAGGTTATCACACAACACACACAGTCAGTAGGTTATCACACAAACACACACAGTCAGTAGGTTATCACACAACACACAGTCAGTAGGTTATCACACAACACACACAGTCAGTAGGTTATCACACAACACACACACACACACAGTCAGTAGGTTATCACACAACACACACAGTCAGTAGGTTATCACACAACACACACACACAGTCAGTAGGTTATCACACAACACACACAGTCAGTAGGTTATCACACAACACACACACACACAGTCAGTAGGTTATCACACAACACACACAGTCAGTAGGTTATCACACAACACACAGTCAGTAGATTATCACACAACACACACACACAGTCAGTAGGTTATCACACAACACACACAGTCAGTAGGTTATCACACAACACAACAGTCTAGGTTATCCACAACACACACGTCAGTAGGTTATCACACAACACACACACAGTCAGTAGGTTATCACCACACACACACCACAGTCAGTAGGTTATCACACAACACACACACAGTCAGTAGGTTATACACAAACAACACACACCACCAACAGTCAGTAGGTTATCACAACACACACACACAGTCAGTAGGTTATCACCACAACACACAGTCGTAGGTTCACAGTAGGTTTCACACACAACACACACAGTCAGTAGGTTATCACACAACACACACAGTCAGTAGGTTATCACACACACACACACAGTCAGTAGGTTATCACACAACACACACAGTCAGTAGGTTATCACACAACACCACACAGTCAGTAGGTATCACACAACACACCACACACACACACAAATCAGTAGGTTATCACACAACACACACAGTCAGTAGGTTACACACAACACACAACACACAGTCAGTAGGTTATCACACAACCACACAGTCAGTAGGTTATCACACAACACACACAGTCAGTAGGTTATCACACAACACACACAGTCAGTAGGTTATCACACAACACACACAGTCAGTAGGTTATCACACAACACACACAGTCAGTAGGTTATCACCACAACACACAGTCAGTAGGTTATCACCAACACACACATCAGTAGGTTATCACACAACACCACACGTCAGTAGGTTATCACACAACACACACACAGTCAGTAGGTTTCACACACACACACACACACAGTCAGTAGGTTATCACACAACACACACAACGTCAGTAGGTTATACCACATCATACACACACAGTCAGTAGGTTATCACACAACACACACAGTCAGTAGGTTATCACACAACACACACAGTCAGTAGGTTATCACACAACACACACAGTCAGTAGGTTATCACACAACACACAGTCAGTAGGTTATCACACAACACACACAGTCAGTAGGTTATCACACAACACACAGTCAGTAGGTTATCACACAACACACACAGTCAGTAGGTTATCACACAACACACACACACAGTCAGTAGGTTATCACACAACACACACAGTCTGTAGGTTATCACACAACACACACAGCTTGAGAGTTTAAAGACAAGAGAAGACAACAGTTGAATTCTCTAGTCTACAGATTCCTGTTTGTGGTGAAAGAGTCATTTGGGCATAAAATACCTTCATGAACTAGACCTTCGTTTCTAGGGCTGAGAAACTTTGGTCTAGATAACTTTTTTTCTTTCACTGTGCACACACTGTTAATACAGATTCACACACACACACACACACTGTCCTGTCCTGATGCCGTCACCTCCACCCTAGTCTGAAACCTTCTAACCCAACCCTTGACTTGTTCCTCTCAGACAGAGGCATATTTTTTTAAAGACTATCTTTAATTCAGAGCCTGTTATGGGTTGGGTTGGCTGGCCCTTAAACGTTACAGCAACACAGTCAGCATCCCAATTGGAACCCTATTCCCTATATAGTGCACTACGTTTTGACCAGAGCCCTATGGTTATTGCATTATATATGGATAATAGGATTCCATTTGGTACACAGACACTGTCTGGTTTAATGATGAGGGATGTTGCCCATCAGCCCCATCACCCCCTCCTGACAGGTTAAGTAACCTCATCACAGTAGGTATAAACGCTCCCAAATATACTGGTACTACTTCCAAAGATAAGGGGCGAGTTCCTACGCTTAGACGTGGATGACGCATGACATATCTTACGACGCCTGGATAGGCATTTTCAGTATCAGTTAACCACGTCATATGTTATAGCAATCTGTCAGTCGATGACACAGTCGATGTCGTGGCATGCAACCATTGGTTGTTGCGTCGCTCGACTTAGCTGTGGAACGCGCCCAAGACCAATCGACTACAAGTTTCAATATGTTCTGCTAGCTAGGAACAGCCTCTCTATGTTTCAATATGTTCTGCTAGCTAGGAACAGCCTCTCCATGTTTCAATATGTTCTGCTAGCTAGGAACAGCCTCTCCATGTTTCAATATGTTCTGCTAGCTAGGAACAGCCTCTCCATGTTTCAATATGTTCTGCTAGCTAGGAACAGCCTCTCCATGTTTCAATATATTCTGCTAGCTAGGAACAGCCTCTCCATGTTTCAATATGTTCTGCTAGCTAGGAACAGCCTCTCCATGTTTCCATATATGTTCTGCTAGCTAGGAACAGCCTCTCCATGTTTCAATATGTTCTGCTAGGAACAGCCTCTCCATGTTTCAATATGTTCTGCTAGCTAGGAACAGCCTCTCCATGTTTCAATATGTTCTGCTAGCTAGGAACAGCCTCTCCATGTTTCAATATGTTCTGCTAGCTAGGAACAGCCTCTCCATGTTTCAATATGTTCTGCTAGGAACAGCCTCTCCATGTTTCAATATGTTCTGCTAGGAACAGCCTCTCCATGTTTCAATATGTTCTGCTAGCTAGGAACAGCCTCTCCATGTTTCAATATGTTCTGCTAGGAACAGCCTCTCCATGTTTCAATATGTTCTGCTAGGAACAGCCTCTCCATGTTTCAATATGTTCTGCTAGCTAGGAACAGCCTCTCCATGTTTCAATATGTTCTGCTAGGAACAGCCTCTCCATGTTTCAATATGTTCTGCTAGGAACAGCCTCTCCATGTTTCAATATGTTCTGCTAGGAACAGCCTCTCCATGTTTCAATATGTTCTGCTAGGAACAGCCTCTCCATGTTTCAATATGTTCTGCTAGCTAGGAACAGCCTCTCCATGTTTCAATATGTTCTGCTAGGAACAGCCTCTCCATGTTTCAATATGTTCTGCTAGGAACAGCCTCTCCATGTTTCAATATGTTCTGCTAGCTAGGAACAGCCTCTCCATGTTTCAATATGTTCTGCTTGCTAGGAACAGCCTCTCCATGTTTCAATATGTTCTGCTAGCTAGGAACAGCCTCTCCATGTTTCAATATGTTCTGCTAGCTAGGAACAGCCTCTCCATGTTTCAATATGTTCTGCTAGCTAGGAACAGCCTCTCCATGTTTCAATATGTTCTGCTAGGAACAGCCTCTCCATGTTTCAATATGTTCTGCTAGCTAGGAACAGCCTCTCCATGTTTCAATATATTCTGCTAGCTAGGAACAGGCCTCTCCATGTTTCAATATGTTCTGCTAGCTAGGAACAGCCTCTCCATGTTTCAATATGTTCTGCTAGCTAGGAACAGCCTCTCCATGTTTCAATATATTCTGCTAGCTAGGAACAGCCTCTCCATGTTTCAATATGTTCTGCTAGCTAGGAACAGCCTCTCCATGTTTCAATATGTTCTGCTAGGAACAGCCTCTCCATGTTTCAATATGTTCTGCTAGGAACAGCCTCTCCGTGTTTCAATACGTTCTGCTAGGAACAGCCTCTCCATGTTTCAATATGTTCTGCTAGCTAGGAACAGCCTCTCCATGTTTCAATATGTTCTGCTAGCTAGGAACAGCCTCTCCATGTTTCAATATGTTCTGCTAGCTAGGAACAGCCTCTCCATGTTTCAATATGTTCTGCTAGCTAGGAACAGCCTCTCCATGTTTCAATATGTTCTGCTAGCTAGGAACAGCCTCTCCATGTTTCAATATGTTCTGCTAGCTAGGAACAGCCTCTCCATGTTTCAATATGTTCTGCTAGCTAGGAACAGCCTCTCCATGTTTCAATATGTTCTGCTAGCTAGGAACAGCCTCTCCATGTTTCAATATGTTCTGCTAGCTAGGAACAGCCTCTCCATGTTTCAATATATTATTCTAGCTAAGAACATGTCAACCTCTCCATGTATCAATATACCTACATGTTTCAAGCAGACCACCATAGTCCCTGTGCCCAAGAAAGCGAAGGTAACCTGCCTAAATGACTACCGACCCGTAGCACTCACGTCGGTAGCCATGAAGTGCTTTGAAAGGCTGGTCCTCACATCAACACCATCATCCCGGAAACCCTAGACCCACTCCAATTCGCATACCACCCCAAGAGATCCACAGATGATGCAATCTCAATTGCACTCCACACTGCCCTTTCCCACCTGGACAAAAGGAACACCTATGTGAGAATGCTGTTCATTGACTACAGTTCAGCGTTCAACACCATAGTGCCCACAAAGCTCATCACTAAGCTCAGGACCCTGGGACTAAACACCTCCCTCTGCAACTGGATCCTGGACTTCCTGACGGGCCGCCCCCCAGGTGGTAAGGGTAGGCAACAACACATCTGCCTCGCTGATCCTCGGTCTCGGACAGTGAGAACTCGTAATTTCTTGCCGAGACCAGCGGAGTAAAAAACTCATAATTATAAGCTTCCGTTCAGTCAGCGCATAAAAGCGCTTCGCCATGCCAAATACATACACTCCTTTCTTGAAACATGAATCTCTTATGGCCTATTGAAACCTGGGATTCCCCTTTACTCATCACATTACTGTCCTTTGCTTTCATTTAAATATTGATATCCTCAAACTGTGTCCGAATTTCCTTGACTCACTGGTAGGGAAGAGTGGGGGAAATTGTTGGAAAGTTGCGCGCTCACTATTAGTAAAGGGGAGACAGGAAACTGGAACAGTCTTTAGATCTATTGTAGACATGTCTGCTCAGTGGCTGACCTATTGGACCTTCAGTGTGTTACAGTGGCTGACCTATTGGACCTTCAGTGTGTTACAGTGGCTGACCTATTGGACCTAGACCTTCAGTGTGTTACAGTGGCTGACCTATTGGACCTAGACCTTCAGTGTGTTACAGTGGTGAACCTATTGGACCTAGACCTTCAGTGTGTTACAGTGGTGAACCTATTGGACCTAGACCTTCAGTGTGTTACAGTGGCTGACCTATTGGACCTAGACCTTCAGTGTGTTACAGTGGCTGACCTATTGGACCTAGACCTTCAGTGTGTTACAGTGGTGAACCTATTGGACCTAGACCTTCAGTGTGTTACAGTGGCTGACCTATTGGACCTAGACCTTCAGTGTGTTACAGTGGTGAACCTATTGGACCTAGACCTTCAGTGTGTTACAGTGGCTGACCTATTGGACCTAGACCTTCAGTGTGTTACAGTGGTGAACCTATTGGACCTAGACCTTCAGTGTGTTACAGTGGCTGACCTATTGGACCTAGACCTTCAGTGTGTTACAGGGGCTGACCTATTGGACCTAGACCTTCAGTGTGTTACAGTCGTGAACCTATTGGACCTAGACCTTCAGTGTGTTACAGTGGCTGACCTATTGGACCTAGACCTTCAGTGTGTTACAGTGGTGAACCTATTGGACCTAGACCTTCAGTGTGTTACAGTGGTGAACCTATTGGACCTTCAGTGTGTTACAGTGGTGAACCTATTGGACCTTCAGTGTGTTACAGTGGTGAACCTATTGGACCTAGACCTTCAGTGTGTTACAGTGGCTGACCTATTGGACCTAGACCTTCAGTGTGTTACAGTGGCTGACCTATTGGACCTAGACCTTCAGTGTGTTACAGTGGTGAACCTATTGGACCTAGACCTTCAGTGTGTTACAGTGGCTGACCTATTGGACCTAGACCTTCAGTGTGTTACAGTGGTGAACCTATTGGACCTAGACCTTCAGTGTGTTACAGTGGCTGACCTATTGGACCTAGACCTTCAGTGTGTTACAGTGGTGAACCTATTGGACCTAGACCTTCAGTGTGTTACAGTGGCTGACCTATTGGACCTTCAGTGTGTTACAGTGGTGAACCTATTGGACCTAGACCTTCAGTGTGTTACAGTGGCTGAGCTATTGGACCTAGACCTTCAGTGTGTTACAGTGGTGAACCTATTGGACCTAGACCTTCAGTGTGTTACAGTGGTGAACCTATTGGACCTAGACCTTCAGTGTGTTACAGTGGTGAACCTATTGGACCTAGACCTTCAGTGTGTTACAGTGGTGAACCTATTGGACCTAGACCTTCAGTGTGTTACAGTGGCTGACCTATTGGACCTAGACCTTCAGTGTGTTACAGTGGCTGACCTATTGGACCTAGACCTTCAGTGTGTTACAGTGGTGAACCTATTGGACCTAGACCTTCAGTGTGTTACAGTGGCTGACCTATTGGACCTAGACCTTCAGTGTGTTACAGTGGCTGACCTATTGGACCTAGACCTTCAGTGTGTTACAGTGGTGAACCTATTGGACCCAGACCTTCAGTGTGTTACAGTGGCTGACCTATTGGACCTAGACCTTCAGTGTGTTACAGTGGTGAACCTATTGGACCTAGACCTTCAGTGTGTTACAGTGGTGAACCTATTGGACCTAGACCTTCAGTGTGTTACAGTGGTGAACCTATTGGACCTAGACCTTCAGTGTGTTACAGTGGTGAACCTATTGGACCTTCAGTGTGTTACAGTGGTGAACCTATTGGACCTTCAGTGTGTTTCAGTGGTGAACCTATTGGACCTTCAGTGTGTTACAGTGGTGAACCTATTGGACCTAGACCTTCAGTGTTACAGTGGTGAACCTATTGGACCTTCAGTGTGTTACAGTGGTGAACCTATTGGACCTTCAGTGTGTTACAGTGGTGAACCTATTGGACCTAGACCTTCAGTGTGTTACAGTGGTGAACCTATTGGACCTAGACCTTCAGTGTGTTACAGTGGCTGACCTATTGGACCTAGACCTTCAGTGTGTTACAGTGGTGAACCTATTGGACCTAGACCTTCAGTGTGTTACAGTGGTGAACCTATTGGACCTAGACCTTCAGTGTGTTACAGTGGTGAACCTATTGGACCTTCAGTGTGTTACAGTGGTGAACCTATTGGACCTTCAGTGTTACAGTGGTGAACCTATAGTCTACTGTAGTCTACCAAAACATATAGCCTACTGTAGTCTACCAAAACATATAGCCTACTGTAGCCTACCAAAACATATAGCCTACTGTAGCCTACCAAAACATATAGTCTACTGTAGTCTACCAAAACATATAGCCTACTGTAGCCTATCAAAACATATAGCCTACCAAAACATATAGTCTACTGTAGTCTACCAAAACATATAGTCTACTGTAGTCTACCAAAACATATAGCCTACTGTAGTCTACCAAAACATATAGCCTACTGTAGCCTATCAAAACATATAGCCTACTGTAGCCTACCAAAACATATAGCCTACTGTATTCTACCAAAACATATAGTCTACTGTAGTCTACCAAAACATATAGTCTACTGTAGTCTACCAAAACATATAGCCTACTGTACAAAATTGCCTACCTACAAAACATATAGCCTACTGTAGCCTACCAAAACATATAGCTGTACTACCAAATATAGTCTACCAACAAAACATATAGCCTACTGTAGCCTATCAAAACATATAGCCTACTGTAGCCTACCAAAACATATAGTCTACTGTAGTCTACCAAAACATATAGCCTACTGTAGCCTACCAAAACATATAGCCTACCAAAACATATAGGCTACCAAAACATATAGCCTACTGTAGCCTACCAAAACATATAGCCTACTGTAGCCTACCAAAACATATAGCCTACTGTAGCCTACCAAAACATATAGCCTACTGTAGCCTACCAAAACATATAGCCTACTGTAGTCTACCAAAACATATAGCCTACTGTAGTCTACCAAAACATATAGCCTACTGTAGCCTACCAAAACATATAGCCTACTGTAGCCTACCAAAACATATAGCCTACCAAAACATATAGTCTACTGTAGTCTACCAAAACATATAGCCTACTGTAGCCTATCAAAACTAATCACACAGGCTTATAAAATCAGATGTAAAGACAAGATGACATTGAGAATAGTGAGGTAGCCTACAGAATGAAAGAGAGCGACTCCAAACAAAAAAAAACAGATTTTTTATAATCTATATATTATCGAAAAGGAGGACATCTTAAGGTTTCTAGCGAACCGAAGGTTTCTAATCAACTGTAAAAAAAATAAAAGAATTCAATCGAGAAGGCCTAACTGAACTGAAACAGCAGAGACAAAATGCAATATCAAAGTTTATTAAAATAGTTTTGGGAATGGCCTCATCAGGGAAGATTTGATGGCAGCTAGCCAGCCCTATGTCACATTAATGGACGGTGTGAAAACCGATGTTTGTGTCCAGCCCCTCACCCAGTCAGACCTAGAGTCCGGTAAGGCAGTACATCGGTCCCTCTCCTCACAAAGACCTAGAGTCCGGTAAGGCAGTACATCGGTCCCTCTCCTCACAAAGAACCTCACCCAGTCAGACCTAGAGTCCGGTAAGGCAGTACATCGGTCCCTCTCCTCACAAAGAACCTCACCCAGTCAGAGCTAGAGTCCGGTAAGGCAGTACATCGGTCCCTCTCCTCACAAAGAACACAGCTGCCTAAGGACCCATAAAGGTCCACCATGATGGATTTTCCGCTATTTTGAATGTTGTGAAAAACACTTACAAACGCTACTCCTCTCGAACCGAATGACCGATCTGCACAACATCTGGGGTCTATGGATCAAGGTCTCCAGGCTAGTAACATAAACAACATGGCTGCTACTGACCAATAAACTGTCACCTGCATTTAAATCAGACATGGATATCCTAACCCTTAACGTAACAACACTAGATGCACCTGTTCCAGACACTGTCAAGACTCAACAAATGCAAGCACATATAGATTGGGCCACACGGTGGCGCTATAACGGGCACGTATTTATATCTCTTGATCCATTTTACATTTACATTTTAGTCATTTAGCAGACGCTCTTATCCAGAGCGACTTACATGAGCAATTAGGGTTAAGTGCCTTGCTCAAGGGCACAGACAGATTTTTCACCTAGTCGGCTCGGGGGTTAGAACCAGCGACCTTTCGGTTACTGGCACAACGTTCTTAACCACTAAGCTACCTGCCGCCCGTTTGACTCAGAGTGATGAAATTTGAAGTATGGTTCTCTTTGGCCGCATAGTGGCGCTGTTGGACAGGGAAAACCATTCACGCAAGCTCATTGGCTCATAGCGAACGTATTTCTTTAGCTAGAGTCCTGGAAAATATTGTGTTTATAGATGTGGGTCCATAGACGTTATATACCAAATATGGTGCAAAATCGGTCCAGCGGTGCTGGAGAAGAAGACGTTTAAAGTAGTACAAAATACATCAAAAGCATATTTTTATGATCTGTTCGATGTTGACTTCTGATATTTGGCAAGCGTTGTAAGGAGTACAGAAGCAGCTTATCCTATGGCAACGTGTCCAATTTGTACTGATGGTGGCGATATGGGGCCAAAGCTTGAACTCCGGTATGGCTGCTTGCAGCTCTATTTTTCAGTTGTATTTGCGCCACTATGCCAATGAACATAACCTGATAGCACTAATGCTATCAAAAGTGTTATATATAAGTTGGTGCAGTCTGCGCGTTTGCCAGTTGGTTTGGTGTTAACAGGCACACTATTGGCCCAGCGTCGTCCGGGTTAGGGGAGGGTTTGGCCCAGCGTCGTCCGGGTTAGGGGAGGGGTGGCCCAGCGTCGTCTGGGTTAGGGGAGGGTTTGGCCCAGCGTCGTCCGGGTTAGGGGAGGGTTTGGCCCAGCGTCGTCCGGGTTAGGGGAGGGTTTGGCCCAGCGTCGTCCGGGTTAGGGGAGGGTTTGGCCCAGCGTCGTCCGGGTTAGGGGAGGGTTTGGCCCAGCGTCGTCCGGGTTAGGGGAGGGTTTGGCCCAGCGTCGTCCGGGTTAGGGGAGGGTTTGGCCCAGCGTGGTCCGGGTTAGGGGAGGGTTTGGCCGGGTTAGGGGAGGGTTTGACCCAGCGTCGTCCAGGTTAGGGGAGGGTTTGGCCCAGCGTCATCCGGGTTAGGGGAGGGTTGGGCCCAGCGTCGTCCGGGTTAGGGGAGGGTTTGGCCGGGGGGGGGTTTACTTGGCTCATCGCGCCCTAGCGACTGCTTGTGGCGGGCCGGGTGCCTGCGGGCTGACCCTGGTCGCCAGTGGAGCGGTGTTTCCTCCGACACATTGGTGCGGCTGGCTTCCAGGTTAAGCTGGCGGACGTATGACTCCACCTTCGCCTCTCCCGAGCCCGTTGGGGAGTTGCAGCGATGAGACAAGATCGAAATTGGGGGGGTATAATACAAAATAATAATCTCACCCATCTGCACACAATACCCCATAATGACAAAGTCAAAACATGTTTAAGAAATGTTTGCTAATGTATTGAAAATGAAATACAGAAATATCTCATTTACTCATGTATTCTCACCCCTGAGTCAATACTTTGTAGAAACACCTTTGGCAGCGATTACAGCTGTGAGTCTCTAAGGGTGTTTTCACACTTGGTCCCATTCAGCCAAACACCGTTTCCCCTGCCATAACCCCTCACACTAGACTACTGCCATAACCCCTCACACTAGACTACTGCCATAACCCCTCACACTAGACTACTGCTACACTGTTTCCCCTGCCATAACCCCTCACACTAGACTACTGCCATAACCCCTCACACTAGACTACTGCCATAACCCCTCACACTAGACTACTGCCATAACCCCTCCCACTACAGAGGGTGTGGTCAGAAAGAAAGGTCAGAAAATGCACCAGAGGGCTTCACACTAAAGGGCTCTCCACAGTGATTCCACAGCTATGGAGCTCCGTTCGCGTCGCCTTCCAAAACTTCAGCCAAACAAAAGCATGTAGAACTACGTAGAGAGCTACTAAAGCATGTAGAACTACGTAGAGAGCTACTAAAGCATGTAGAACTACGTAGAGAGCTACTAAAGCATGTAGAACTACGTAGAGAGCTACTAAAGCATGTAGAACTACGTAGAGAGCTACTAAAGCATGTAGAACTACGTAGAGAGCTACTAAAGCATGTAGAACTACGTAGAGAGCTACTAAAGCATGTAGAACTACGTAGAGAGCTACTAAAGCATGTAGAACTACGTAGAGAGCTACTAGAGCATGTAGAACTACGTAGAGAGCTACTAGAGCATGTAGAACTACGTAGAGAGCTACTAGAGCATGTAGAACTACGTAGAGAGCTACTAAAGCATGTAGAACTACGTAGAGAGCTACTAAAGCATGTAGAACTACGTAGAGAGCTACTAAAGCATGTAGAACTACGTAGAGAGCTACTAAAGCATGTAGAACTACGTAGAGAGCTACTAAAGCATGTAGAACTACGTAGAGAGCTACTAAAGCATGTAGAACTACGTAGAGAGCTACTAAAGCATGTAGAACTACGTAGAGAGCTACTAAGCATGGTAGAATACGTAGAGAGCTACTAAAGCATGTAGAACTACGTAGAGAGCTACTAAAGCATGTAGAACTACGTAGAGAGCTACTAAAGCATGGTAGAACTACGTAGAGAGCTACTAAAGCATGTAGAACTACGTAGAGAGCTACTAAAGCATGTAGAACTACGTAGAGAGCTACTAAAGCATGTAGAACTACGTAGAGAGCTACTAAAGCATGTAGAACTACGTAGAGAGCTACTAAAGCATGTAGAAACTACGTAGAGAGCTACTAAAGCATGTAGAACTACGTAGAGAGCTACTAAAGCATGTAGAACTACGTAGAGAGCTACTAAAGCATGTAGAACTACGTAGAGAGCTACTAAAGCATGTAGAACTACGTAGAGAGCTACTAAAGCATGTAGAACTACGTAGAGAGCTACTAAAGCATGTAGAAACTACGTAGAGATACTAAAGCATGTAGAACTACGTAGAGAGCTACTAGAGCATGTAGAACTACGTAGAGAGCTACTAGAGCATGTAGAACTACGTAGAGAGCTACTAAAGCATGTAGAACTACGTAGAGAGCTACTAAAGCATGTAGAACTACGTAGAGAGCTACTAAAGCATGTAGAACTACGTAGAGAGCTACTAAAGCATGTAGAACTAGAACTACGTAAGAGCTACTAAAGCAGTATGTAAGAGACTACTAAGCATTAGAACTACGTAGAGAGCTACTAAAGCATGTAGAACTACGTAGAGAGCTACTAAAGCATGTAGAACTACGTAGAGAGCTACTAAAGCATGTAGAACTACGTAGAGCTAGCTACTAAAGCCATGTAGAACTACGTAGAGAGCTACTAAAGCATGTAGAACTACGTAGAGAGCTACTAAAGCATGTAGAACTACGTAGAGGCTACTAAAGCATGTAGAACTACGTAGAGAGCTACTAAAGCATGTAGAACTACGTAGAGAGCTACTAAAGCATGTAGAACTACGTAGAGAGCTACTAAAGCATGTAGAACTACGTAGAGAGCTACTAAAGCATGTAGAACTACGTAAGAGCTACTAAAGCATGTAGAACTACGTAGAGAGCTACTAAAGCATGTAGAACTACTGTAGAGAGCTACTAAAGCATGTAGAACTACGTAGAGAGCTACTAAAGCATGTAGAACTACGTAGAGAGCTACTAAAAGCATGTAGAACTACGTAGAGAGCTTACTAAAGCATGTAGAACTACGTCAGAAGCTACTAAAGCATGTAGAACTACGTAGAGAGCTACTAAAGCATGTAGAACTACGTAGAGAGCTACTAAAGCATGTAGAACTACGTAGAGAGCTACTAAAGCATGTAGAACTACGTAGAGAGCTACTAAAGCATGTAGAACTACGTAGAGAGCTACTAAAGCATGTAGAACTACGTAGAGAGTTACTAAAGCATGTAGAACTACGTAGAGAGCTACTAAAGCATGTAGAACTACGTAGAGAGCTACTAAAGCATGTAGAACTACGTACAGAGCTACTAAAGCATGTAGAACTACGTAGAGAGCTACTAAAGCATGTAGAACTACGTAGAGAGCTACTAAAGCATGTAGAACTACGTACAGAGCTACTAAAGCATGTAGAACTACGTAGAGAGCTACTAAAGCATGGAGAACTACGTAGAGAGCTACTAAAGCATGTAGAACTACGTAGAGAGCTACTACAAGCATGTCGAACTACGTAGAGAGCTACTAAAGCATGTAGAACTACCGTAGAGAGCTACTAAAGCATGTAGAACTACGTAGAGAGCTACTAAAGCATGTAGAACTACGTAGAGAGCTACTAAAGCATGTAGAACTACGTAGAGAGCTACTAAAGCATGTAGAACTACGTAGAGAGCTACTAAAGCATGTAGAACTATGTAGAGAGCTACTAAAGCATGTAGAACTACGTAGAGAGCTACTAAAGCATGTAGAACTACGTAGAGAGCTACTATGTAGAGGCCATTATAAGTCCTTACACGCCTTAAAGTGCAGCCGTGTTGAAGAACTAGAGGGCTTCACTAACAAGCCTGTTTAGCTGCAATAGACACCTACCATCACAGAGCTGCTAGCTGATTAAAACAGACCAGATGGTGTTGGGTTGGGAAGAGGGTAACACAGACGTTACTACCAGCTCATTCTGGCTGGGTGGGAACCACAGACGGGTGGTTGGTGGCACCTTAGTTTGGGGAGAACAGGCTTGTGGTAACGGCCGGAGCGGAATGAGTTCCGTCCTCCCCTCAGCAGCCTCCACTGGAGGTGATGTAATGTCATAATAGGTCCTGTATCATTCGATAAGAGGGGGACATCAGGATGACGTTTAGCGTGGTCTCTCACTTCATATAGAGAGGAACGCCTGGATGTTTCAGCGCTTCATCCCAAAGCACCACGCGTGACTGAAGAGCTCCATCTAATGGTACCATACGGCTCAGAACGTCAACTCCTTGGAATAAGAGGGTTTATATTGATTCAAACTCTAGAGAGAAAACAGCTTTGAGCTGACAGGGTTTATCCCAACACCCGGGTTGAGTCTCAAATGGCACCCTATTCCCTATATAGTGCACTACTTTAGACCAGAGAATGGCACCCTATTCCCTATATAGTGCACTACTTTTGAACAGATCCCTACGGGGTCCTATAGGCCATTTGTCAAAAGTAGTGCACTACAGTATAGGAAATAGGGTGCCATTTGGGACATAGCATTTATCAGAAAGCGAAACCCTTCCTACCCGTTTTACAGGCCGGGCGTAGATCGGACTGATCCCCTGGCGATCCAGAGATTGGTAGACATGACCATCTTCATCTGACAGCACCGCTCTCTCATCATCATCATCATCATCATCATCATCATGGTCTTCAGAGAGCCCAGGGGAGGGCAAGCGAGGCCGGCCAGCCAAAGACTCTGGCCATCTGTCTCTAAAAAAGACATGAGGGAGATTTATTTTAGATTGGCCACACGGTGGCGCTATAACGGGCACATATTTATATCTCTTGATCCATTTTACATTTAAATTTTTGTCATTTAGCAGACGCTCTTATCCAGAGCGATTTAGAGGAGCAATTAGGGTTAAGTGCCTTGCTCAAGGGCACATCGACAGATTTTTCACCTAGTCAGCTCGGGGATTAGAACCAGCGACCTCTCGGTTACTGGCACAACGCTCTTAACCACTAAGCTACCTGCCGCCCCACAGATCACAGATCTACTCCTCTAGACTGATATCACTCGTTCACATTTCAGTTTGGTCACTGAGGGTAGACTACCGTAAGTGACCTAATACAGATGGAGGATCTTAATTTGATCATCCTGTTGTTGCAGGAATTGTTTTGTAGTGTATTCGAGGTTTAAAAAGGTTTCTAGTGTTTATAATTTCCACTTAAAAATGTCAGATGTGATTTGCCCTAATGAAAAATATATCAACCACTACAAAAAATATATATATTATTACAATCCACATTTCCTGTTGCTGCAGGATTATTTTCATGCTGTGAGAAACTGGGTCAAATTAAGATACGGCATCTGTCGGTGGCACTGCAGGCTCTCGTGTCTGGCTCTTTCTCAATTCATCTGTCCTTGACTCCTTCTCAAAATGTATTGGAGAAGAAGCTCTGAGGGGAGGGACCTTGAACCTTCTCCTTCAATACGTATAAAACAAGATGCTAGGAGATAGGATGCAAGGAATTGGGGAAGAATTGAGTGTCAGACTCAGTGATGTTGATGGATTCTGAGTGACACCAACAAGTTAGGCCTACCTTGTGTAGAGCGCTGTGCTGGCGTAAGGATCCAACGTGCTGTGTGTCTCTGAGCGTGAACAGTTACTCTCGGAGAAGGACCTGGGGCGTGCGGGAGGGATGGCCACGGTCCGGCCGGTCAACGACGAGGACAAGATGGCGGCCGCCAAGACAGACCTGTAGAAAGAGAAGTTGAAGAGGAAGTGACCCTGTATTAACTGGTTTTAGGATAGATACGTCATAATTCAGCTAGTCATTGATACTTTGTGTACGATAAGTCATAATTCAGCTAGTCATTGATACTTTGTGTACATAAGTCATAATTCAGCTAGTCATTGATACTTTGTGTACGATAAGTCATAATTCAGCTAGTCATTGATACTTTGAGTACGATAAGTCATAATTCAGCTAGTCATTGATACTTCGTGTACATAAGTCATAATTCAGCTAGTCATTGATACTTACGTGTACGATAAGTCATAATTCAGCTAGTCATTGATACTTTGAGTACGATAAGTCATAATTCAGCTAGTCATTGATACTTACGTGTACAATAAGTCATAATTCAGCTAGTCATTGATACTTTGATGTACGATAAGTCATAATTCAGCTAGTCATTGATACTTTGAGTACGATAAGTCATAATTCAGCTAGTCATTGATACTTTGAGTACGATAAGTCATAATTCAGCTAGTCATTGATACTTACGTGTACGATAAGTCATAATTCAGCTAGTCATTGATACTTTGAGTACGATAAGTCATAATTCAGCTAGTCATTGATACTTTGTGTACGATAAGTCATAATTCAGCTAGTCATTGATACTTTGTGTACGATAAGTCATAATTCAGCTAGTCATTGATACTTACGTGTACGATAAGTCATAATTCAGCTAGTCATTGATACTTTGAGTACGATAAGTCATAATTCAGCTAGTCATTGATACTTTGAGTACGATAAGTCATAATTCAGCTAGTCATTGATACTTTGTGTACGATAAGTCATAATTCAGCTAGTCATTGATCTTACGTGTAGATTTAAATCATAATTCAGCTAGTCATTGATACTTTGTGTACGATAAGTCTAATTCAGCTAGTATTGATACTTACTGTAGAATCAAATCATAATTCAGCCTAGTCATTGATACTTTGTTACGATAAGTCATATTCAGCTAGTCATTGATACTTACGTGTAGATAAGTCATAATTCAGCTAGTCTTTATACTTTGAGTACATAAGTCCCTAATTCAGCTGTCATTGATACTTTGAGTACGATAAGTCATAATTCAGCTAGTCATTGATACTTTGTGTACGATAAGTCATAATTCAAACTAGTCATTGATACTTTGTGTACATAAATCATAATTCAGCTAGTCATTGATACTTAGTGTACATAATCATAATTCAGCTATCATTGATACTTTGAGTATGATAAGTCATAATCCAGCTAGTCCCTTGATACTTTGTGTACGATAAGTCAATTCAGCTAGTCAATGATACATTCCGTGTAATAAAGGGCATAATTCAGCTAGTCATTGATACTTACGTGTACAATAAGTCATAATTCAGCTAGTCATTGATACTTTGTGTACAATAAGTCATAATTCAGCTAGTCATTGATACCTACGTGTATGATAAGTCATAATTCAGCTAGTCATTGATACTTGTGTACGATAAGTCATAATTCAGCTATCCTTTATACTTTTTTGGTACGATAAGTCATAATTCAGCTAGTCATTGATACTTTGTGTACGATAAGTCATAATTCAGCTAGTCATTGATACTTCGTGTACAATAAGTCATAATTCAGCTAGTCATTGATACTACGTGTACAATAAGTCATAATTCAGCTAGTCATTGATACTTTGTGTACAATGTCCATAATTCACTAGTCTTTATACCTCCCTGTAAATAAGCTAATTTAAGTAGTCATTGAATACTTTGTGACATAAGTCATAATTAGTAGCATTTATATTGTTACAAAAAGTCAAATTAGCTAGTCATTATACTTTTTGTACAAAAAACATAATTCAACAGTCTTGTACCTACGGGGGACAATAAATCATAATTTCAGCTATATTGAATTACGTTTTAACTATAAAGGTCCAAAAAATTCAGAGTATTGATACTTTTGTACATAAGTCTAATTTAGCTGTATTTTATCTTTGTGTACGATAAATCATAATCAGCTATCATGATCTTACTTTACAATAAGTCATAATTCAGCAGTCATTGAACTTTGTGACAAAAAATAATTTACTATCATTGATACCTACGGGACAAAGTCAAATTCAGCTATTCATTGTACTTTTTAGATAAGTCAAATTCAGTATCATTGAACTTTGTGTACAAAAATCATAATTCGCTAGTCATTGATCTTTTTTACGAAAGTCTAATTCAGCTAGTCTTTATACTTTGTGTACATAAGTCATAATTTCCCTATTGATACTTTTTGTAAAAGATAATTCCATCATTCAAGTAAACTTGTTCTTTTTTTGACATAAGTCTAAAATTTAGCATCATTGTACTACGTGTCAAAATCATAATTTGCTAGTCTTGATACTTACGTGTACAAAAGTCATATTCGCTAGCATTGATACTTTTTGTCAAAAAGTCCCTATTCGTAGTCATTGATACCTACGTTAATAAGTCATAATTCAGCAGTCATTGATACTTTGTGTAATAAGTCTAATTTTCAGCTATCTTGATACTTTGTGTACAATGTCATAATTTAGCTAGTCTTTAACCCTACGTGTACAAAAGTATAATTAAATATCATTGATCTTACTGTAATTTAATCATAATTCGCTATCATTGATACTTTGGGGAAATAAGTCATAATTCACTAGGCATTGATCTTTTTTGTACATAAATCAAATTCGCTAGTCATTGATCCTTTGTGTCAAAATCAAATTTTAATATCATTGATACTTACGTGTACAATAATTATAATTCACTAGTCTTTTTTTAATTGTGTCTAATCAAATTAGCTTCATTGTACCTGTGTACAAAAAGTCATAATTCAGTAGTCATTTATACTTGTGTTAAAAAAGTCATAAATTACTAGTCATTGATATTGTGTACAAAAGCATAAATTAGCTAGTCATTGATCTTTGTGTAGATGTCAAAATTTAGCTATCATTGTATTTGTGTCGTAAGTCATATTCAGCTAGTTTGATACTTTGTGTTGATAATCTAATTCGCTAGCTTGATACTTTGTTACATAACATAATTTGCTAGTCATTGATCTTTTGAAAATAATCTAAATTTGCGCATTGATACTTTGGTACGATAAGTCATAATTCAGCTAGTCATTGATACTTTGTGTAGATATATCATAATTCAGCTACATTGATACTTTGGAAATTTAAATCATAATTTAGCTAGCATTGTACCCAGTGTAAAGCAAATTACTAGTCATGATATTACGTGTATGATAAGTAATTCAAACTAGTCATTGATACTTGGTACGTAAGTCATAATTTTGCTAGTCTTGAACTTGGTACGAAAGTCATAAATCAGGCTAGTCCATTGATACTTTGGTCAATAAGTCATAATTCGCCCAGTCATTGATACTTTGGTACGATAAATAATTTTTTTAGTCATTGTACTTTGAGTAGAAGTCATAATTCAGCTAGTCCCTTGATCCTTTTTGGGAGTCATCATAATTTGCTAGTCATTATACTTTGAGTACGTAAATCTAATTCAGCTAGTCATTGATACTTGGTTCCAAATCATAATTCAGCTAGTCATTGATACTACGTGTACAATAAGTCAAATTCACTGTCTTTATACTTTGTGTACAAAAAAGTCATAATTTAGCTAGTCATGAACTTACGTGTTATAAGTCATAATTCAGCTAGTCATTGATATTCTGTACAAAGTCTAATTCAGCTGTCATTGATCTTTGTGTACGAAATATATTTGCTATCATTTATACTTTGTTAATAAATCTAATTCACTAGCTTGATACTTTGTGTACAAAGTCATAATTCGCTATCATTTTCTTACTTTACATACTTACTGCTAGTATGATAAGAGCTAGTCTTGATACTTACTGTGTAGTCCGATAAGTCATAATTCAGCTAGTCATTGATATTTTGTACGTAGTCAATAAGTCAACTTAGGTCCAGTAGTCATGAACTTAGGTACAATAAGATAGTAGATAAGCTAGTCATTAGCTACTTAATGAAGATTCATAGTCATGACTCTGGTACGATAAGTCATCTGGAGAGCCTGGCAACAATGTGAGAAGAAGGGAATGAGACAGAGAAGAAGAGGAGAAGAAGATGACAGAGAAGGAAGGAGAGAAGGAATGATGACAGAGAAGGAAGGAGAGAAGGAATGATGACAGAGAAGGAAGGAGAGAAGGAATGATGACAGAGAAGGAAGGAGAGAAGGAATGATGACAGAGAAGGAAGGAGAGAAGGAAGAAGGATGCCAGATAGAAGAGGAGAGAAAGGCCCCAGAGTTGAGCGTGCGTCCCAAATGCCATCCTATAGGAGAGAAAGGCCCCAGAGTTGAGCGTGCGTCCCAAATGCCATCCTATATAATGCACTATCCTATGGGACCTGGTGAAAAGGTGTGCATTACAGCGGCTTGTGAAAGTATTCACCCCCCTTGGCATTTTTCCTATTTTGTTGCCTTACAACCTGGAATTAAAATGGATTGTTGGGGGGTTTGTATCATTTGATTTACACAACATGCCTACCACTTTGAAGATGCAAAATAATAAGACAAAAAAAACAGTCTCAAATCTCTGGAAGATTTATTTAGCGCCATCCATCATTCCTTCAATTCTGACCAGTGTCCCAGTCCCTGCCGATGAAAAACATCCCCACAGCATGATGCTGCCACCACCATGCTTCACTGTGGGGATGGTGTTCTCGGGGTGATGAGAGGTGTTGGTTTTGCGCCAGACATAGTGTTTTCCTTGATGGCCAAAAAGCTCAATTTTAGTCTCATCTGACCAGAGTACCTTCTTCTATATGTTTGGGGAGTCTCCCACATACTTTTTGGCGAACACCAAACGTGTTCGCTTATTTTTTTCTTTAAGCAATGGCTTTTTTCTGGCCACTCTTCCGTAAAGCCCAGCTCTGCAGAGCGTACGGCTTAAAGTGGTCCTATGTACAGATACTCCACTCTCCGCTGTGGAGCTTTGCAGCTCCGTCAGGGTTATCTTTGGTCTCTTTGTTGCCTCTCTGATTAATGCCCTCCTTGCCTGGTCTGTGAGTTTTGGTGGGCGGCCCCCTCTTGGCAGGTTTGTTGTGGTGCCATATTCTTTCCATTTTTTTATAATGGATTTAATGGTGCTCCGTGGGATGTTCAAAGTTTCTGATATTTTTTTTATAACCCATCTCTGATCTGTACTTCTCCACAACTTTGTCCCTGACCTGTTTGGAGAGCTCCTTGGTCTTCATGGTGCCGCTTGCTTGGTGGTGCCCCTTGCTTAGTGGTGTTGCAGGCTCTGGGGCCTTTCAGAACAGGTGTATATATGTATATACTGAGATCATGTGACAGATCATGTGACACTTAGTTTGCACACAGGTGGACTTTATTTAACTAATTATGTGACTTCTGAAGGTAATTGGTTGCACCAGATCTTATTTAGGTGCTTCATAGCAAAGGGGGTGAATACATATGCACGCACCACTTTTCCGTTATTTATTTTTTTGAAACAAATAATTTTTTTCATTTCACTTCACCAATTTGGACTATTTTGTGTATGTCCATTACATGAAATCCAAATAAAAATCAATTTAAAATTACAGGTTGTAATGCAACAAAATAGGAAAAAACGCCAAGGGGGGGATGAATACTTTTGCAAGGCCCTGTGTATAGGGAATAGGGTTGGCATTTGGGACGCAGCCCTGTGTGTTAGTGTATGTTCCATATAGGTACCTGGGTCTCTCTGGAGAGGGGTACGGGCTGCGGGGGGGAGGGGTACGGGGTACAGCGGGCCGGGGGGCAACGGTGGCTGCAGGGATCAAGCCATAAGCTATGTGCTTCTAAAGAAACAACCACGTGAAACCTTGTTAGGGGGAAACGTTAATGACAATGAACGGTGAGTTTATGAGGTGTGAGGAGAGATATTGATGTTACATGGAAGTCGATGATTATGGAGTTGAGCGAGTAGACGGACCAAATGTTTCCAAATATGGTGAAGACACTCACACGGACCACAGTATCACTTCCAGTGTAACACTGGGATTACAAAGTGACCAATTATTACACACACACACAACATAAACTCACCTGAAAAAGGCACTTCTAAACCACTTAATTCTTGACAATTGCTTTTCTGTTTGTCATATAGTGTTTAATGTAGGGGAGAGTGGGGTAAGTTGAGCCATTTTTTTTTACATACAGAATCACTCTGTCAAGGGAAATATAATATTCTTTGTAAGAAAGATATCTACATGTATTTCAGGATGTTGTGTATTCTTGGAAATAATCCTAATTCATGTAAACGTTACAGTTTTCAAAAAACACAGCTTGTTCAAAAACACTGGTCTCTCGGCACAACTTACCCCGGGTATAACCCCAGGTATAACCCCAGGTATAACCCCAGGTATAACCCCGGGTATAACCCCAGGTATAACCCCGGGTATAACCCCAGGTATAACCCCAGGTATAACCCCAGGTATAACCCCGGGTATTACCCCAGGTATAACCCCGGGTATAACCCCGGGTATAACCCCAGGTATAACCCCAGGTATAACCCCAGGTATAACCCGGTAACCCCAGGTATAACCCCGGGTATAACCCCAGGTATAACCCCAGGTATAACCCCGGGTATAACCCCAGGTATAACCCCAGGTATAACCCCGGGTATAACCCCAGGTATAACCCCGGGTATAACCCCAGGTATAACCCCAGGTATAACCCCGGGTATAACCCCAGGTATAACCCCAGGTATAACCCCAGGTATAACCCCGGGTATAACCCCAGGTATAACCCCAGGTATAACCCCGGGTATAACCCCAGGTATAACCCCGGGTATAACCCCAGGTATAACCCCGGGTATAACCCCAGGTATAACCCCAGGTATAACCTCGGGTATGGGGTAAGTTGAGCAGCGGGTCACAGGGTAAGTTAAGCCGTATACAGAATTACTGAACTGAATGAAATATTACCACTACCTTTTTAAAACCTTTATTTCCCAAACACAATTCAACACAATCATAGTCGCTTTTTTGTCTTTAAACACAGGCTTAATACCTAACAAACACTTTGTACTTTTTTTTTTAACAGTGTTAACAGGCCCTGTTGTTACCTCATATCCCAGTAATATTGCCTTTTTATTTTAATTTTTTTATTTTACCTTTATTTAACTAGGCAAGTCAGTTAAAAACAAATTCTTATTTACAATGGACGGCCTACACCGGCCAAACCCGGACGACGCTGGGCCAATTGTGCGCCGCCCTATGGGACTCCCAATCACGGCCGGTTGTGATACAGCCTGGAATCGAACCAGGGGGTCTGTAGTGACGCCTCAAGCACTGAGATGCAGTGCCTTAGACCGCTGCGCCACTCGCGAGCCCACATAGGTATTTCTCTTGTCCAGGTGGGAGAGGGCAGTGTGGAATGCAATTGAGATTGCATCGTCTGTAGGGGTGGTATGCAAATTATTTCCATTACACCTTGGAATAAAACACCTTTATGCTCAACCAGACTTTGAAATCAACCATTGGTTCAACTTACCCAAAGGCAAATATTTTGACTATGATAGCCCACACAGCTACAAGGATGCACCTTCACAGGGTGCGTTCTCAGAGCATGCGCAGGCCAGCTAGCAGGCACCTTCACAGGGCGCGTTCTCAGAGCATGCGCAGGCCAGCTAGCAGGCACCTTCACAGGGCGCGTTCTCAGAGCATGCGCAGGCCAGCTAGCAGGCACCTTCACAGGGCGCGTTCTCAGAGCATGCGCAGGCCAGCTAGCAGGCACCTTCACAGGGTGCGTTCTCAGAGCATGCGCAGGCCAGCTAGCAGGCATCTTCACAGGGTGCGTTCTCAGAGCATGCGCAGGCCAGCTAGCAGGCATCTTCACAGGGCGCGTTCTCAGAGCATGCGCAGGCCAACTAGCAGGCATCTTCACAGGGTGCGTTCTCAGAGCATGCGCAGGCCAGCTAGCAGGCACCTTCACAGGGCGCGTTCTCAGAGCATGCGCAGGCCAGCTAGCAGGCATCTTCACAGGGCGCGTTCTCAGAGCATGCGCAGGCCAACTAGCAGGCACCTTCACAGGGCGCGTTCTCAGAGCATGCGCAGGCCAGCTAGCAGGCACCTTCACAGGATGCGTTCTCAGAGCATGCGCAGGCCAGCTAGCAGGCATCTTCACAGGGCGCGTTCTCAGAGCATGCGCAGGCCAGCTAGCAGGCACCTTCACAGGGCGCGTTCTCAGAGCATGCGCAGGCCAGCTAGCAGGCATCTTCACAGGGTGCGTTCTCAGAGCATGCGCAGGCCAGCTAGCAGGCATCTTCACAGGGTGCGTTCTCAGAGCATGCGCAGGCCAGCTAGCAGGCACCTTCACAGTCATTTTCAACCTCTCCTTGTCCCAGTCTGTAAACCCCACGTCTCAAGCTGACCACGTCTCAAGCTGACCACCATCCTTCCTGTCCCTAAGAACTCTAAGGCTTCCTGACAGAACGCCTACCGCCCCTGTAGCGCTCACATCTGACATCATGAAGGGCTTTGAAAGGCTGGTTTATGGCACACAACACCTCCATCATCCCAGACACCTTAGACTCACTCCAATTTGCATACCGCCCCTACAGACGATGCAATCTCTATCGCACTCCACACTGCCCTCTCCGACCTGGACAAGAGGAATACCTATGTGAGAATGCTGCTCATCGACTACAGCTCAGCGTTCAACACCATAGTGCCCTCCAAGTTAGGGACCCTGGGACTGAACACCTCCCTCTGCAACTGGATCCTGGACGTCCTGACGGGGCGCCCCCAGGTGGTGAGAGTAGGCAACAACACCTCGGCCACGCTGACCCTCAACACAGGGGCCCCTCAGGGGTGTGCTTAGCCCCCACCTGTACTCCCTGTTCACCCACCCTCGCATGCACGACTCCAACTCCATCATTAAGTTTGCTGACGACATGACTGTGGTAGCCCTGATCACTAACGGCGATGAGACAGCCTACAGGGAGGTGGTCAGAGACCTGGCAGTGTGGCGCCATGTCAACAACCTCTCCCTCAACGATGAGACAGCCTATAGGGAGGAGGTCAGAGAACTGGCAGTGTGTTGCCAGGACAACAACCTCTCCCTCAACGATGAGACAGCCTATAGGGAGGAGGTCAGAGAACTGGCAGTGTGGTGCCAGGACAACAACCTCTCCCTCAACGATGAGACAGCCTATAGGGAGGAGGTCAGAGAACTGGCAGGGTGGTGCCAGGACAACAACCTCTCCCACAACGTCAGCAAGAGCAAGGAGCTGATGGTGGACTATCAGGAAACAGGGGGGAGCACACCCCCATCCACATGGTGGACTATCAGGAAACAGGGGGGAGCACACCCCCATCCACATCAACAGGACCACAGTGGAGAGGGTCAGGAAACAGGGGGGAGCACACCCCCATCCACATCAACAGGACCACAGTGGAGAGGGTCAGGAAACAGGGGGGAGCACACCCCCATCCACATCAACAGGACCACAGTGTCAGGAAACAGGGGGGAGCACACCCCCATCCACATCAACAGGACCACAGGGTCAGGAAACAGGGGGGAGCACACCCCCATCCACATCAACAGGACCACAGTGGAGAGGGTCAGGAATCAGGGGGGAGCACACCCCCATCCACATCAACAGGACCACAGTGGAGAGGGTCAAGAGCTTCAAGTTCCTCGGTGTCCACATGGGCCCTCTCACACCAGGACAGAACCACAACACTGAGGACTTAACATGGTCCCTCTCACACCAGAACAGACTCCTAAACATCTTCTATCCCTTTAATATAAGACTGTTCAACACTGAGGACTTAACATGGACCCTCTCACACCAGAACAGGACAGCCGTGAAGAAGACACGACAACACCTCTTCTCCCTCAGGAGGCTGAAACGATTTGGCATGGCCCCTCAGATCCTCGGGATCTTTTACAACTGCATGATTGACAGCATTCTGACTGGTTGCGTCCCCGTCTGGTATGGCAACTGCACCGCCCGAGACCAGAAGGCCCTACAGAGGGTGTTGTGGATGGCCCAGAGCTCCCGGCCATCCAGGACGTACACGCCAGGCAGTGTCTGTGAAAGGCCTGAACAATAGCCAAAGACTCCAACCACCCGAGACATGGACTTTTCCCCAATGCTCCCGTCCGGTAGGTGGTACTGGTGCATCAAGGCTCAGACAAACAGACTCCTAAACAGCTTCTATCCCCTGGATATAAGACTGTTAAATGGCTAACGACTAACAAACAGACTGCTAAACAGCTTCTATCCCCTGGATATAAGACTGTTAAATGGCTAACGACTAACAAACAGACTGCTAAACAGCTTCTATCCCCTGGATATAAGACTGTTAAATGGCTAACGACTAACAAACAGACTCCTAAGCAGCTTCTATCCCCTGGATATAAGACTGTTAAATGGCTAACGACTAACAAACAGACTGCTAAGCAGCTTCTATCCCCTGGATATAAGACTGTTAAATGGCTAACGACTAACAAACAGACTGCTAAGCAGCTTCTATCCCCTGGATATAAGACTGTTAAATGGCTAACAAACAGACTCCTAAACAGCTTCTATCCCCTGGATATAAGACTGTTAAATGGCTAACGACTAACAAACAGACTCCTAAACAGCTTCTATCCCCTGGATATAAGACTGTTAAATGGCTAACGACTAACAAACAGACTGCTAAACAGCTTCTATCCCCTGGATATAAGACTGTTAAATGGCTAACGACTAACAAACAGACTGCTAAACAGCTTCTATCCCCTGGATATAAGACTGTTAAATGGCTAACAAACAGACTCCTAAACAGCTTCTATCCCCTGGATATAAGACTGTTAAATGGCTAACAAACAGACTGCTAAACAGCTTCTATCCCCTGGATATAAGACTGTTAAATGGCTAACAAACAGACTGCTAAACAGCTTCTATCCCCTGGATATAAGACTGTTAAATGGCTAACGACTAACAAACAGACTGCTAAACAGCTTCTATCCCCTGGATATAAGACTGTTAAATGGCTAACAAACAGACTGCTAAACAGCTTCTATCCCCTGGATATAAGACTGTTAAATGGCTAACGACTAACAAACAGACTCCTAAGCAGCTTCTATCCCCTGGATATAAGACTGTTAAATGGCTAACGACTAACAAACAGACTGCTAAACAGCTTCTATCCCCTGGATATAAGACTGTTAAATGGCTAACGACTAACAAACAGACTCCTAAACAGCTTCTATCCCCTGGATATAAGACTGTTAAATGGCTAACGACTAACAAACAGACTCCTACTCAGCTTCTATCCCCTGGATATAAGACTGTTAAATGGCTAACGACTAACAAACAGACTCCTAAACAGCTTCTATCCCCTGGATATAAGACTGTTAAATGGCTAACAAACAGACTGCTAAACAGCTTCTATCCCCTGGATATAAGACTGTTAAATGGCTAACGACTAACAAACAGACTGCTAAACAGCTTCTATCCCCTGGATATAAGACTGTTAAATGGCTAACGACTAACAAACAGACTCCTAAACAGCTTCTATCCCCTGGATATAAGACTGTTAAATGGCTAACGACTAACAAACAGACTGCTAAACAGCTTCTATCCCCTGGATATAAGACTGTTAAATGGCTAACGACTAACAAACAGACTGCTAAACAGCTTCTATCCCCTGGATATAAGACTGTTAAATGGCTAACAAACAGACTGCTAAACAGCTTCTATCCCCTGGATATAAGACTGTTAAATGGCTAACGACTAACAAACAGACTCCTAAACAGCTTCTATCCCCTGGATATAAGACTGTTAAATGGCTAACGACTAACAAACAGACTGCTAAACAGCTTCTATCCCCTGGATATAAGACTGTTAAATGGCTAACGACTAACAAACAGACTGCTAAACAGCTTCTATCCCCTGGATATAAGACTGTTAAATGGCTAACGACTAACAAACAGACTGCTAAACAGCTTCTATCCCCTGGATATAAGACTGTTAAATGGCTAACGACTAACAAACAGACTCCTAAACAGCTTCTATCCCCTGGATATAAGACTGTTAAATGGCTAATGACTAACAAACAGACTCCTAAACAGCTTCTATCCCCTGGATATAAGACTGTTAAATGGCTAACGACTAACAAACAGACTCCTAAGCAGCTTCTATCCCCTGGATATAAGACTGTTAAATGGCTAACGACTAACAAACAGACTCCTACTCAGCTTCTATCCCCTGGATATAAGACTGTTAAATGGCTAACGACTAACAAACAGACTGCTAAACAGCTTCTATCCCCTGGATATAAGACTGTTAAATGGCTAACGACTAACAAACAGACTGCTAAACAGCTTCTATCCCCTGGATATAAGACTGTTAAATGGCTAACGACTAACAAACAGACTCCTAAACAGCTTCTATCCCCTGGATATAAGACTGTTAAATGGCTAACGACTAACAAACAGACTCCTACGCAGCTTCTATCCCCTGGATATAAGACTGTTAAATGGCTAACGACTACTGCTCTCCCTCTCCCACAGACGATCCACACTGACCCATCCACAGGTCTGTACCCACTCAGACACAACCTACACTGCTGCTAAAATGATTATTGATTAGATGTATTACTCCATTACACTGCTGTCCAATGACTATTGATTGCCATTAGTATCTATCTATCCTGCTACTGGTCAGCATTACTTCTGTTTACATGTATATATTAGTATTTATCCTGCTACTGGTCACTATTACTCCTGTTCACATGTATATATTAGTATTTATCCTGCTACTGGTCAGCATTACTCCTGTTCACATGTATATATTAGTATTTATCCTGCTACTGGTCACTATTACTCCTGTTCACATGTATATATTAGTATTTATCCTGCTACTGGTCACTATTACTCCTGTTTACATACAGTGCCTTCGGAAAGTATTCAAACCCCTTGACTTTTTCCACATTTTGTTACGTTACAGCCTTATTCTAGAATGGATTAAATTGTTGTTTTTTTCATCAATCTACACACACAACACTCCATAATGACAAAGCAAAAACAGGTTTTTATAATTTTTTGCTAATTTATAAAAAAATTAAAAACGGAAATATCACATTTACATAAGTATTCAGATCCTTTACTCAGTACTTTGTTGAAGCACCTTTGCCAGCGATTACAGCCTCGAGTCTTCTTGGGTATGATGCTACAAGCTTGGCACACCTGTATTTGGGGAGTTTCTTCCATTATTCTCTGCAGATTCTCTCAAGCTCTGTCAGGTTGGATGGGGAGCGTTGCTGCACAGCTATTTTCAGGTCTCTCCAGAGATGTTAAATCGGGTTCAATTCTGGGATCTGGCTGAGCCACTCAAGGACATTCAGAGACTTGTCCCGAAGCCACACCTGCGTTGTCTTGGCTATGTGCTTAGGGTCATTGTCCTGTTGGAAGGTGAACCTTCACCCCAGTCTGAGGTCCTGAGCGCTCTGGAGCAGGTTTTCATCAAGGATCTCTCTGCACTTTGCTCCGTTCATCTTTCCCTCGATCCTGACTAGTCTCCTAGTCCCTGCCGCTGAAAAACATCCCCACAGCATGATGCTGCCACCACCATGCTTCACCGTAGGGATGGTGCCAGGTTTCCTCCAGACGTGACGCTTGGCATTAAGGCCAAAGAGTTCAATCTTGGTTTCATCAGACCAGAGAATCTTGTTTCTCATGGTCTGAGAGTCTTTAGGTGCCTTTGGGCAAACTCCAAGTGGGCTGTCATGTGCCTTTTACTGAGGAGTGACTTCCGTCTGGCCACTCTACCATAAAGGCCTGATTGGTGGAGTGCTGCAGAGATGGTTATCCTTCTGGAAGGTTCTCCTATCTTCACAGAGGAACTCTAGTGCTCTGTCAGAGTGACCATCAGGTTCTTGGTCACCTCCCTGACCCAAGGCCCTTCTCCCCCGATTGCTCAGTTTGGCTGGGCGGCCAGCTCTAGGAAGAGTCTTGGTGGTTCCAAACGTCTTCCATTTAAGAATGATGGAGGCCACTGTGTTCTTGGGGACCTTCAATGCTGCAGAAATGTGTTGATACCCTTCCCCAGATCTGTGCCTCGACACAATCCTGTCTCAGAGCTCTAAGGACAATTCCTTCGACCTCATGGCTTGGTTTTTGCTCTGACATGCACTGTTAACTGTGGGACCTTATATAGACAGGTGTGTGCCTTTCCAAATCATGTCCAATCAATTGAATTTACCACAGGTGGACTCCAATCAAGTTGTAGAGACATCTCAAGGATGATCAATGGAAACAGGATGCACCTGAGCTCAATTTCGAGTCTCATAGCAAAGTGTCTGAATACTTATGTAAATAAGGTATTTTTGTTTTTTATAAATTTGCAAAAATTTCTAAAAACCTGTTTTCGCTTGATCATTGTGGGGTATTGTGTGTAGATTGGAGGATTATTATTATTTTACATAACAAAATGTGGAAAAAGTCAAGGGGTCTGAATACTTTCCGAAGGCACTGTATTACCGTAAGTATTTGTATACTGAACCAAAATATAAATGCAACATACAAGAATTTAAAAGATTTTGCTGAGTTACAGTTCATATAAGGAAATCAGTCAATTGAAATAAATTCATTAGGCTCTAATCTATGGATGTCACATGACTGGGCAGGGGCACAGCCACTGGGGAGCCAGGCCCAGACAATCAGAATGAGTTTTTCCCTACAAAAGGCCTTTATTACAGACAGAAATACCCCTCAGTTTCATCAGCTGTCCGGGTGGCTGGTCTCAGAGTATCCTGCATGTGGAGGTCCTGGGTGGCGTGGTTACACGTGGTCTGTGGTTGTGAGGCCGGTTGGACATACTGCAAAATTCTCTAAAACAGCGTTATGGTATATAAATGAACATTCAATTCTCTGGCAACCGCTCTGGTGGACATTCCTGCAGTCAGCATGCCAGTTGCACGCTCCCTCAACTTGATACATCTGTGTCATTGTGTTGTGACAAAACTGCACATTTTAGAGTGGCCTTTTATTGTCCCCAGCACAAGGTGCACCTGTGTAATGAGCATGCTGTTTAATCAGCATGGATGGATGGATGGATTATCTTGGCAAAGGAGAACTGCTCACTTACAGGGATGTAAACAGATTTGTGCACAAAATGTGAGAGAAATAAGCTTTTAGTGCGTATGGAACATTTCTGGGATCTTTCATTTCAGCTCATTAAACATGGGACCAACACTTTACATGTTGCATTTATATTTTTGTTCAGTATGTATTCCTGCTACCAGTCAGTTTTCAGCCCAGTTTACATGTATATCCTACTACCAGTAAATGTGTATGTATAAAACCCACCTCAACCACTCCAGTACCCCCTGCACATTGAATAAGGTACTGACACTGACCTGTATATACAACCACTCCAGTACCCCTGCACATTGAATAAGGTACTGACCTGTATATACCTGCATTCTTGTGTTCTTTAACTCTCATCATAGTTCTTGTGTGGTTTTCATTCTTAATTTTATTTTCTATTATTATTATTATTATTATTATTATTATTATTACTACTACTTTGATCACTGCATTGTTGGGAAAGAGCTCTCAAGGTAGGAATTTCACTGTACTGTTCTACACCTGTTGAATCCTGTACAAGTGGCGAATAGACTTTGAAACAAGCAACTTTCATGCTAGGTTTAGAACCTCATATTGAAGCATATAGAGACCCCCAACTGATGTAGAGAACAATCTTAAAATGATCTACTTTGGTTTAGATACAAGCATCGTGAAACCTCTAACATAATACATTCATTTGAGTTGGTGAAAATCCGTTTTTTGGACCTAACTTGCTTACCACTTTCTCGGTGTGGTTTCTTCCTTCACATACTCAATGAAACATTACCTCTTCCTAAATAGCCTATTTGGTCAAAATACGAATTTTGTGGATGGTTTCCTAGAAACAAGGGTGGCTCAACTTATCCCACTCTCCCCTATAGCTATCAAATACATTTGCTATATAAATATTATATCAAAAAGGTTTAAAATGTCTAAATGTTTTTTGACAAAATCTCAAGGATAAGTCTTGAACTATCACCTTGAAGTTCACAGGTTAGAGACGTCAGCTCCATCAAACATTAGCAGCTGTCTCAAATCAGATCATCAAAGTAGCTAGCTATCTAACCAATAACGGTAGCTGGTTAGCTGAAGTAGCTAGTTACGTTAGCTAGCAAAAGCGCTAACTAAGGCAATTTCCGCAAAGCAGAAAGGCAAATTGCTTGGCTAGCTAACCAGTCTAGTAAGAAGCATAGCTATCTGAGAGTCAGAGTGAGAAAAACTTGACTTACAAAGGCTTTCTTTTCACTTCTCCTGAAGCTAAATTTTGACATCCTGTCCTGTTGTCGAATTGATGGTTGATTTGGTTGGAGGAAGACGTTCTTGATGTTTGTTGTTTTCAGGCACTATAATAATAACGAGTAGCTAGCTAGGTAAGTAGCTACAATTTTTATATTCACAATCTGCTTTCATCCGTTTTTCATATTCAATAAACGTCAAGATAACTTTACAGAAGTCAGGCTACCAGACTCGTATCCAGACGCTTTGCACCTCACTACAACGGCTAATTTCATTGGCTTATAGTAAAACGAGTAGCCACTCACCGTTTAGCTTTAATCCTCTTAGCAACGCTATCTGTTTGAAATCTTTGGCACAATTTCTCATTTGACACACACACGGCACGTCTTACAACAGAAGATGGCGCTATCATACCACGTTGGTTTGACCATATAAGGACCTGAAATGTAGGCTGTCTCTGTCTCTCTCTGTCTCCCTCTCACACTCTCTCTCTCTCACACACACACACTCACTAGTGATTTTTTTTATTTAACTGGTCGAAACAGCTTTGAATTATATAAAGAATGTCTATCCTACTTTTTCATTTCATGCTTACTTCCTGTGATTTTCCTTCTGCAGACTGGAAGGGTCTTATAGCTCAAACGTAACGTTAGACTCATACACTACTAACTTCCCCTCATTCCTCTCTCTCTCTCTCTCTCTCTCTCTCACACACACACACACATCTCTCTCTCTCTCTCACACACACATCTCTCTCTCTCTCACACACACACATCTCTCTCTCTCTCTCACTCACACACACACACACACACACACACACACAAACCACTCTGACATCAGGGCTGGCCTGCAGAAGCCTTCTCTCTTTAATAGCTCAGCCAAACCATCCAACCCACAACATCAGAAAGTGGAATCTGTGAGCAATTTAAAACCCATTAAGTCTCCCCAGGCTATCCAGTGCCTACCGTTCTCATGCTTATAGTATTCTACAGAGGTGAGAAGGAATGGAAATGTTATAGTCCTTAAAACGTATATAATCTGGGTATGCAGAAGGTAAATGGGCAGTGAATTACAGTAGTGAATAGGCCTATATGTAATACTAAACAGGTATACTGTAAATACATATGGAGGAAACAGCTTTGTTTTCACCTCTCTTCTCAACGCTATTGAAAGTATAAAATAAAGACTTAGACAGAGCTTATTTTATAAAGTACCCTACACAGGATTTCAGTTGGAGTTTGGCTTCAGTTTACAGTGTTGTCACCTGTCTTTCAGCTGTCTATCCCATGTCAACAACATCAGCTAGTGTCTCTCTCAGGTTGGGCTGGCAAGTGCACTGTAGTTGTTGATCATATGAGAAGACAGACAGACAGACAGAGACAGACAGGCAGGCAGGCAGGCAGGCAGGCAGGCAGACAGAAACAGGAGGTACAGGAGACCAGTCTCAGTCTTGAGAGGGAAAGTCACAACGGGCTAAATCTCAATCACATGGCGTTCCCAGACCAACACAGACAGAGAGGGATTTGTGCTGCATTTTCAACAACAGTTTCCATGGGGGCCAGACTGGCATGGGGGGATCAATGACAAAAAGTTCAGATAGATTTTTAAGTAGACAAATGTTTGTAATAAAATACATTTACATTTTGGTCCTTTAGCAGATGCTCATGTCCAGAGTGACTTACAGACAGTGTATTCGGCTAGGGTTTAACTTTCCCATTATGCATGAAATATCAATATCCAATAAACCAGTGGCATAAAGTACTTAAGTAAAAATACTGTAAAGTACTATTTAAGTAGTGGTTTTGGGGTATCTGTACTTTTTTTATATTTTGGACAACTTGATTTTACTTCACTACATTACTAAACAAATTGGGTGTCAGTGAAAATGTATGGATTAAAAAGTAAATTTGTTTAGGAATGTAGTGAAGTAAAATAAAGTTGTCAAAAATATAAATAATAAAGTAGAATTACATTTTGAATGCTTAGCCGGACTGGAAAATTATCCAATTCACACACTTATCAAGGTCATCCCTACTGCCTCTGATCTGGAGGCATGCTTCCTTTGTAAATCATGTCTGAGTGTTGGAGTGTGCCCCTGGCTATCAGTAAATAAAAATATTTAAAAAAGACAATTGTGCCATCTGGTTTGCTTAAGATAAGGAATTTGAAATAATTTATACTTTTACTTTTGATACTTAAGTACAGTATATTTTTGCAATTACATTTACTTTTGAGCCATAAGTATATTTTAAACCAAATACTTTTAGACTTTTATCCAAGTAGTATTTTTTACTTCACGTAGTATTTTATTTTTTACTTGAGTCATTTTCTATTAAGGTATCTTTACTTTTACTCAAGTATGACAACTGGGTACTTTTCCCACCACTGAAATAAACATGGAATGTACAGTACCAGTCAAAAGTTTGGACACACCTACTCATTCCAGGGGTTTTCTTTATTTTTTACTATTTTCTACATTGTAGTAACCAAAAAAGTGTTAAACAAATTAAAATATATTTGAGATTTGAGATTCTTCAAATAGCCACCCTTTGCCTTGATGACAGCTTTGCACACTCTTGGCATTCTCTCAACCAGCTTCACCTGGAATGCTTTTCCAACAGTCTTGAAGGAGTTCCCACATATGTTGAGCACTTGTTGGCTGCTTTTCCTTCATTCTGTGGTCCGACTCATCCCAAACCATCTCAATTGGGTTGAGGTCGGGGGATTGTGGAGGCCAGGTCATCTGATGCAGCACTCCATCACTCTCCTTCTTGGTAAAATAGCCCTTACACCGCCTGGAGATGTGTTGGGTCATTGTCCTGTTGAAAAACAAATGATAGTCCCACTAAGCCCAAAACAGATGGGATGGCGTATCACTGCAGAATGCTGTGGTAGCCATGCTGGTTAAGTGTGCCTTGAATTCTAAATAAATCACAGACAGTGTCAACAGCAAAGCACCCCCACACCATAACACCTCCTCCTCCATGCTTTACGGTGGGAAATACACATGCAGAGATCATCCGTTCACCCACACCGCGTCTCACAAAGCCACGGCGGTTGGAACCAAAAATCTAAAATTCTCCAGACCAAAGGACAAATTTCCACCGGTCTAATGTCCATTGCTCATGTTTCTTGGCCCAAGCAAGTCTCTTCTTCTCATTGGTGTCATTTAGTAGTGGTTTCTTTGCAGCAATTCGACCATGAAGGCCTGATTCACACAGTCTCCTATGAACAGTTGATGTTGAGATGTGTCTGTTACTTGAACTCTGTGAAGCATTTATTTTGGCTACAATTTCTGAGGCTGGTAACTCTAATGAACTTATCCTCTGCAGCAGATGTAACTCTGGGTCTTCCATTCCTGTGGCGGTCCTCATGAGAGCCAGTTTTATCATAGCGCTTGATGGTTTTTCCAACTGCACACATTTTCCGTATTGACTGACCTTCATGTCTTAAAGTTTGTTGTTTCTCTTTGCTTATTTGAGCTGTTCTTGCCATAATATGGGTATTTTACCAAATAGGGATATCTTCTTGCTGCATTGTTCTATTGGCAATTACTTGGATATGTCCATGATAATGACATTGATACATGATGTCAACTGGATCAAAAAAGTTGTCTCCTTGTCTGGGCATTGTTCACTGTGGTACTACAGAGAAATGTAAAAGTGAAACATTGTTTCCGGCAGACAGCGAGGCTTATATTAACCCCCGCTGTACCAATCTAAATGCTAGGCTGGAAGCAAGGGGAAATCATGTGCGAGTTGAGATAAATACAAGAGATGATTCGGACAGCAACATGAACGTGATATTCTTAAAGCCAATGTATGCCTGATCCGAAAATGTGGTCGGAGTCGCTGTATTGATGGTGTGACGCAATTGCGGAGCCTCCGAAAGCCTGCAGAGGCCAAATTGAGCTCTGCACCGCGTCGCTGTGCGCCTCTCAACATTTGTAACAATGCGAACGGCTTCATATAGCTCCGCTTTGATATGATTGGTTGACGGTAGGTCCTGTATAAACACAAACTCACTTCCTTCACAACAGCTCCTCGTCGTTCGGCGAAGCACAAGAAGTATGAATGCCCTGATTTCTGCAGAGGCCATATCACCGTAAATGCTGCACGGCGCCTTTTATGGAGGCGCAGTGATTTTTCAGAAGGACCTGTTAGCAGGCAAAGGTGTGTCTGCTCATCCAATCAGCATTCAGGATCCAAACAACCAGTTTTATAATAGTGATTCGTCTTTATAATGTATAACACTTTGCTCAAACTCACTCCAGTATGGGTGTAATCTCCCCCTATGGAAGGCAGAAAGACGCTTCACCTGTTCAGTTTATTCCCATCGTTTATTGAGATTCAAGTTTACAGAGACATAAATCATGATGATAACATAATGATCGCACATTGATCAACAGCCAGACATTGTCACCACAGCGACTGTATTGTGCAGTAAGGAAGTAGGTACAGAGTGAAGCCTTGGAAACCAACAGGAGTACGTCCAAAATGGCATCCTATCCCCTCTATAGTGAACTACTTTTGACCAGTGCGCTCTATGGGCTCACTATAGGGAATAGGGTGCTATTTGGGATGTAGCTCAGGTAGAAGAACATGAGGACTGTGTAGATATATGCAGTATATGCTTCCCAACAGAGAACAGGATTAATACTTTTATAATCATGCAGTATATGCTTCCCAACAGAGAACAGGATTAATACTTTATAATAAATGTAACAACTCAAATCATATCAATTCATACACAACATGAAGTCAATGTGCCCTTCATTTCATTTTTCCTTCATAATAAAATGGCACTTCATATTTAAAACAACTGAGCAGGACACTGTAGCAATAGGTTATAAACTGTACGAGCGAGGCAATAGTTGGTAGTTGTTGTACTGGTTATACAAGCATTATAAACTGTACAGCAACTATTTAGCCACAATTGACGTCAGTAAAGACGAGCCCCGGCAATAGAAAAGGATTGTGACTGTCCTCGGTGCAACAGGTGTGTTACGGTCCAACTAAACCTAGAGGACCTATGACCTGCATTCAACATGCTGCTCTGGAAAACATTCAGGAAGCCATGGGTGGCATTTCCCTGAAAGAAGATGAAACGCAGTAAAAAATACACCTTTTTTTTTTTTTTTTTTACATACACCTTTTGAAGACAATGATCTCAGAAAATACATTACTTTGCAACAGCCAACATACAGACTAAACAACTTTACCATCCACAAACGCTTTACCATCCACAAAAGCTTACAATGTGCACATGCAGACATTCAGATCTTTATTTTTGTTTTTATTACATCAATAATTTGATTATCAAACGTATAATAATCTACTTTGTAGATAATGAAACAGTGCAACACTGCAGTGTCAGCAACATGTACAGGTTTAAATCCAGTAGAGACCAGTAAAGACCAGTAGAGACCAGTAGAGACCAGTAGAGACCAGTAGAGACCAGTAGAGACCAGTAAAGACCAGGAGAGACCAGTAGAGACCAGTAGAGACCAGTAGAGACCAGTAAAGACCAGGAGAGACCAGTAGAGACCAGTAGAGACCAGTAAAGACCAGTAGAGACCAGTAAAGACCAGTAGAGACCAGGAGAGACCAGTAGAGACCAGTAGAGACCAGTAGAGACCAGGAGAGACCAGTAGAGACCAGTAGAGACCAGTAGAGACCAGTAGAGACCAGGAGAGACCAGTAGAGACCAGTAGAGACCAGTAGAGACCAGTAAAGACCAGGAGAGACCAGTAGAGACCAGTAGAGACCAGTAGAGACCAGTAAAGACCAGTAGAGACCAGTAAAGACCAGTAGAGACCAGGAGAGACCAGGAGAGACCAGTAGAGACCAGTAGAGACCAGTAGAGACCAGGAGAGACCAGGAGAGACCAGTAAAGACCAGTAGAGACCAGTAGAGACCAGTAAAGACCAGTAAAGACCAGTAGAGACCAGTAGAGACCAGTAGAGACCAGTAGAGACCAGTAGAGACCAGTAGAGACCAGTAGAGACCAGTAGAGACCAGTAGAGACCAGTAAAGACCAGTAAAGACCAGTAGAGACCAGTAGAGACCAGTAAAGACCAGTAGAGACCAGTAGAGACCAGTAGAGACCAGTAGAGACCAGGAGAGACCAGTAGAGACCAGTAAAGACCAGTAGAGACCAGTAGAGACCAGTAGAGACCAGTAAAGACCAGTAGAGACCAGTAGAGACCAGTAGAGACCAGTAGAGACCAGTAGAGACCAGGAGAGACCAATAAAGACCAGTAGAGACCAGTAAAGACCAGTAGAGACCAGTAAAGACCAGTAGAATCACGATGGTGGAATCAAAACGGACTGTTCCCTTTGATCGAACCCAGGCTTAGCGATATTAACATTAACCTGTTGTATACAATTATATTAAAATGTTAGCATCAGCAATACACTGGCACTGAATAAAACAACCAGTCTTCCCTTATACAAAATATCCTTCATTTTTAAAACAGCAAATATTACACAAACATTCACAGAGATAGAACCTCGCCTGTCCGCTGTTAGGGATAGTGCTCCTCACTCTACCAGAAAAGGTTGTCATAAAATGGCTGCCAGTCAGCAGTACAGGAGGAGGAGGATGGATGGGGTGGAAGTTAGCGTTCCACTGAGATGAGTTTCATTTAAAAGGCTTGTTAGAACACTCCTCAGACCCCCTCTCCCTCCCGTCCTCTTTGCCCCTCAACTCAGGCCCCCCTCTCCCCCTCTCCCCCCCTCCTCTCCTCTCCCTCCCTCCCTCCCCTGACATGCCAATCAAATCTAAATGCAGAGATTTCATAGGCTTACATCAGAACAGCCCCACCACACACAAGATTCCTTCATTTAAAATCGACAGTAATTGTCTTAACAAGAACAAATATAAAAAAAATATATATATATATTTTCTGCAGCTTACAGCGCATTGTGTTGGTCTATCGCAGACTGACTAGACGTATCACATCATGGTTTAAGCATTACATCCTTCACCTACCCTTTTACATAGTGGGATATCTACATAGTATAACATTACTTTTTTTTTTTTACATTAGAATATCAACGTAGTATACACTGAGTATACCAAACATTAGGAACACCTTCCTAATATTGAGTTACACCGCCCCCTTTTGCCCTCAGAACAGCCTCGATTCGTCGGGGCATTGACTCTACAAGGTGTCGAAAGCGTTCCACAGGGATGCTGGCCCATGTTGACTCCAATGCTTCCCACAGTTGTGTCAAGTTGGCTGGATGTCCTTTGGGTGATGGACCGTTCTTGATACACACGGGAAACTGTGGAGTATGAAAAACCCAGCAGCGTTGCAGTTGTTGACACAAACCGGTGCACCTGGCACCTACTACCATACCCTGTTCAAAGGCACTTAAGTATTTTATCTTGCCCATTCACCTTCTGAACGGCACACATACACAATCCATGTCTCAATTATCTCAAGGCTTAAAAATCCTTCTTTAACCTGTCTCCTCCCCTTCATCTATACTGATTGAAGTGGATCACAGCTTTCACCTGGATTCACCTGGTCAGTCCAAGTCATAGAAATAGCAGGTGTTCCTGTTTTGTATTAAAAAAAAATCCAGTTAAAATGTGTTTTGTTTAGTCAATAAATCCACCTACACAGATAACAGCCAATTGCTAATCCAGATAATCAGCCAAATCAGCCAATCGCTGATACATGGCATTATACAAAGTCCTTCAGCTTAAAAAGGTATGGTTTAAAAGTACATACACAGGGGATACATATGGACTAGCGTGGCTAACTGCACTGTAACATAGCTAGACCAAACCAGTCAGTCAGCCAGTCCCGCTGTGCAACACCCAGAAGCCTCTCCTCCTCCTCGTAGCAACGTTCCACCCTGAGAGGCAACGACAGAGAGCGCCACTCTAATGTTTAGCCTAAATAGCACAAGGGGGCTATGACTGGGGGCTATGACTGTGCAAACCAGTGCCTTTACTGCAACACATCTGTTGGGGTTCTCAGGGTGCTCCACAATGCTATGGGACGTGTCCCAAAAAGGCACCCTATTCCCAATATAGTGCACTACTTTAGACCCAAAGCCCGTAGAGCTCCCAAAGTAGTGCACTATATAAGGAATAGGGTGCCATTTGGGACTCCTAACACAGTATTCTCTGAACCCAGTAGAGCGTGTGTACAGTCCAGTCCGTTTCAGGTCCTTCCCTAGTAGAGAGCTGAGTCATTGTAGGAGCTGGAGGAAGGGAAGGTGGGACACGGTTTGTTCCAAGGCAGTGAGCCAGAGTAGTCTGCCGTGGGGAGGCTAAGGGTGCTGGAGCTCTTCAGGTGGCTCTTCAGGCCCCAGGAGAGGAAGGAGCCCTTCTTGGACACCTTGCGGCCCTTGGGGTTCTTGTCGTCGTCAAAGGCCAGGCAGATCATGGAGTAGGTCTTAGGGATGCCTCCGCAGTAGGTGGCACTCTTAGTGGGCTGAGGGGAGGAAGGGAGAGAGAGAGGGGAGAGAGGGAGAGAGAGAGATGAGAGCAGGAGAGGAGGGAGGGAGAGAGATGAGGGAGAGAGGGGGAGATGAGAGAGAGAGGGGGAGGGAGGGAGGGAGGGAGGGAGATGAGAGAAGGGGAGGGGAGGGAGGGAGAGGAGAGAGGAAGGGGAGGAGAGGAGAGAGAGGAAGGGTAGGGGAGAGAGAGAAGGGGAGGGAGAGAGACGAGAAGGGAGGAGGATGAGAGGAGAGAGGAGGGAGGGAGGGAGGAGATGAAGAGAAGGGGAGGGAGGGAGATGAGAGAGAGGGGAGGGAGAGGAGAGAGAGAAGGGGAGGGAGGGAGGGAGTGGGAGGGAAGGGGAGGGAGGAGAGAGATGAGAGATGGGAGCAGGAGAGGAGGGAGGGAGAGTGAGGGAGAGAGTGGGAGATGAGAGAGAGAGGGGAGGAGGAGGGAGGGAGATGAGAGAAGGGGAGGGAGGGAGATGAGAGAGAAGGGGAGGGAGGGAGATGAGAGAGAAGGGGAGGGAGATGAGAGAGAAGGGGAGGGAGAGAGAGAGAAGGGGAGGGAGGGAGGGAGATGAGAGAAGGGGAGGGAGGGAGATGAGAGAGAAGGGGAGGGAGAGAGAGAGAAGGGGAGGGAGGGAGGGAGATGAGAGAAGGGGAGGGAGGGAGGGAAAGGATATTACTACAGGTAAATACTAAACATTTCTAATTTCTACTTAAATTAGTGGAACTTTTTTAAATCAGGGTATTGTCACACAATATAAATGCTTCATGCAGTAGTTATCCATTTGACTAAATGAAAGAAAGAGCACTTTCTCGTGGGAAACTGCAACTTCTGTATAATCACCAAGCTGAGAAAGAGAGGAACTCCTCCTCATTGAAAGCTGAGAGTTTGACAGCACCCATAACAACTTCATGCATAACGCAATTTATCTGCCGTCGCCTGTCAGTCACAACTGAGAAAACAGAAAGGAGCCAATAAGGACCTTCCAGGCTTCCTCAGGAGCCAATCAGAGCCAGAGGGCGGACCTTACCATGGGCAGGCCGCTGTCCATCAAGCTAACAACGCGAATGTCAATCCCGTTCTCGTCCACATCCTTCAGCAGCCGCATCACCTCGCTCACTCCCATCCACTTACAGTCAGTGTCTCCCACGGCAACAATGTAGTCCCCCTCTTTCAGCCCGTCGGCCTGGTAACAGAGAGATAACAACATTTAGTATTTTTAACAACTGGAGGAAGGAGGTTTTTTCACAAGGGGGGGACAGTCTCAGAAATAGCACTGGCTGTCTGAAATGGTACCCTATATAGGCATCTCTCTCAATTCAATTCAAAGGGCTTTATTGGCATGGGAAACGTGTGTTAACATTGCCAAAGCAAGTGAAGTTGATAGTAAACAAAAGTGAAATAAACATTAAATATTAACAGTAAACATTACACTCAGAAGTTCCAAAAGAATAAAGACATTTCAAATGTCATATTATGTGCATGTACAAAAGGGAAAATAAATAAACATGGGTTGTATTTCCAATGGTGTTTATTCTTCACTGGTTGCCCTTTTCTTGTCCAGTTCTGGCATTTAGGTCGCCACAGACTAGTACATGTCCCTGGGCCTGAAAATGGTTGATTTCCCCTCTAGGATGGAGCAGCTGTCTTAATTAAAGTATGGGGACTCTAGTGGGGGGATATACAGTGCATTCGGAAAGTATTCAGACCCCTTGACTTTTTCCACATTTTGTTACGTTACAGCCTTATTCTAAAATGGAATACATTGTTTTTTCCCATCAATCTACACACAATACCCCAAAATGACAAAGCGAAAACAGGTTTTTAGAAATGTTTGCACATTTATTAAAAACTCTAAAACAGAAATACCTTATTTACAAGTATTCAGACCCTTTGCTATGAGACTCGAAATTGATCTCAGGTGTATCCTGTTTCCATTGATCATCCTTGAGATGTTTCTACAACTTGACTGGAGTCCACCTGTGGTCAATTCAATTGATTGGACATGATTTGGAAAGGCACACACCTGTCTATATAAAGGTCCCACAGTTGACAGTGCATGTCAGAGCAAAAACCAAGCCATGAGGTCGAAGGAATTGTCCGTAGAGCTCCGAGACAAGATTTTGTCGAGGCACAGATCTGGGGAAGGGTACCAAAATATGTCTGCAGCATTGAAGGTCCTCAAGTACACAGTGCCCTCCATCATTCTTAAATAGAAGAAGTTTGGAACCACCAAGACTCTTCCTAGAGCTGGCCGCCCAGCTAAACTGAGAAATCGATGGTCACTCTGACAGAGCTCCAGAGTTCCTCTGTGGAGATGGGAGAACCTTCCAGAAGGACAACCATCTCTGCAGCACTCCACCAATCAGGCCTTTATGGTAGCCTCAGTAAAAGGCACATGACAGCCCGCTTGGAGTTTGCCAAAAGGCACCTAAAGGACTCTGACCATGAGAAATAAGATTCTCTGGTCTGATGAAACCAAGATTGAACTCTTTGGCCTGACTTCCAAGCGTCACGTCTGGAGGAAACCTGGCACCATCCCTACGGTGAAGCATGGTGGTGGCAGCATCATGCTGTGGGGATGTTTTTCAGCGGCAGGGACTGGGAGACTAGTCAGGGTCGAGGGAAAGATGAACGGAGCAAAGTACAGAGAGATCTTTCATGAACACCTGCTCCAGAGTGCTCAGGACCTCAGACTGGGGCGAAGGTTCACCTTCCAACAGGACAACAACCTTAAGCACACAGCCAAGACAACGCAGGAGTGGCTTCGGGACAAGTCTCTGAATGTCCTTGAGTGGCCCAGCCAGAGCCCGGACTTGAACCCGATCTAACATCTCTGGAGAGACCTGAAAATAGCTGTGCAGCAACGCTCCCCATCCAACCTGACAGAGCTTGAGAGGATCTGCAGAGAAGAATGGGAGAAACCCCCCAAATACAGGTGTGCCAAACTTGTAACGTCATACCCAAGAAGACTTGAGGCTGTAATCGCTGCCAAAGGTGCTTCAACATAGTACTGTGTAAATCGTCTGAATACTTATGTAAATGTAAAATGTACGTTTTATATTTTGTATATATTTGCTAATAATTGTAAAAACTTGTTTTGGCTTCGTCATTATTGGGGTATTGTATCATAGTATTATTCATTAAAGTACAGGGATTCTAGTGGGGGGGATATAGGTAGCACACAGGAGGAAATTTTTCTCTGTTGAGATAATTTCCTTTTGAATTTCTAGCCAAATGTAAAATGTTCCTGTTTTGATTAATTGAATAGAGTGAGTTAGGTCTGCTCTATACCAAAACTAGCATACCCCCTGAGTCCCTTCCCTGTTTCACACCTGGTAGTTTGGTGGATGGGACTACCAGCTCTCTGTAACCTAGAGGGCAACCAGTGGGTCCGTCTCCTCTATACCATGTTTCTTGTAGGATGACAATGTCTGTATTTCGGATTTCTTTGGTGAAGTCCAGGTTCCTGCTCTTTAGGCCAAAGGCAGATGACCTCAGGCCTTGGATATTCCAGGATGAAATAGTGAAGTCTTTGTGTTCCATAAAGTGTTTAATGTTGTTAGTCGTGTGGTTTGGCCTCAGACCAGTAGGTGTGAGCAGAGCCTGCTGAGCATCTGGTACATGCCATTGGCTTGGGCTAGTGTAAGAGTGGGGGTTGGGCCTGTTTGCCTCACCCTCACACCAAGGTCAACTAGCCAGACCTTTGTACAGGACAACACTGTGTTCATTCCTGACCAACTATCAACTTTACCCCATGGACTGTACCAAGTAAACTCAAAGTGAACAATCAATCAATAAATCAAATTAAATCCTGTTGAATCAAGTTTAGAGTTATAAAGGAGTTGTGATGGATTGAGCCCCAGGCCCCAGGCTCTGGTCTGGTCTAGTCAGTTGGTCCTAATCAGGCTCTGCTCTGGTCTAGTTAGTTGGTCCTAATCAGGCTCTGCTCTGGTCTAGTCAGTTGGTCCTAATCAGGCTCTGCTCTGGTCTAGTCAGTTGGTCCTAATCAGGCTCTGCTCTGGTCTAGTCATTGGTCCTAATCAGGCTCTGCTCTGGTCTAGTCATTGGTCCTAATCAGGCTCTGCTCTGGTCTAGTCAGTTGGTCCTAATCAGGCTCTGCTCTGGTCTAGTCAGTTGGTCCTAATCAGGCTCTGCTCTGGTCTAGTCAGTTGGTCCTAATCAGGCTCTGCTCTGGTCTAGTCAGTTGGTCCTAATCAGGCTCTGCTCTGGTCTAGTCATTTGTCCTAATCAGGCTCTGCTCTGGTCTAGTCAGTTGGTCCTAATCAGGCTCTGCTCTGGTCTAGTCAGTTGGTCCTAATCAGGCTCTGCTCTGGTCTAGTCAGTTGGTCCTAATCAGGCTCTGCTCTGGTCTAGTCAGTTGGTCCTAATCAGGCTCTGCTCTGGTCTAGTCAGTTGGTCCTAATCAGGCTCTGCTCTGGTCTAGTCATTGGTCCTAATCAGGCTCTGCTCTGGTCTAGTCAGTTGGTCCTAATCAGGCTCTGCTCTGGTCTAGTCAGATGGTCCTAATCAGGCTCTGCTCTGGTCTAGTCATTGGTCCTAATCAGGCTCTGCTCTGGTCTAGTCATTGGTCCTAATCAGGCTCTGCTCTGGTCTAGTCAGTTGGTCCTAATCAGGCTCTGCTCTGGTCTAGTCAGTTGGTCCTAATCAGGCTCTGCTCTGGTCTAGTCAGTTGGTCCTAATCAGGCTCTGCTCTGGTCTAGTCAGTTGGTCCTAATCAGGCTCTGCTCTGGTCTAGTCAGTTGGTCCTAATCAGGCTCTGCTCTGGTCTAGTCAGTTGGTCCTAAAAAGGCTCTGCTCTGGTCTAGTCAGTTGGTCCTAATCAGGCTCTGCTCTGGTCTAGTCATTGGTCCTAATCAGGCTCTGCTCTGGTCTAGTCAGTTGGTCCTAATCAGGCTCTGCTCTGGTCTAGTCAGTTGGTCCTAATCAGGCTCTGCTCTGGTCTAGTCATTGGTCCTAATCAGGCTCTGCTCTGGTCTAGTCAGTTGGTCCTAATCAGGCTCTGCTCTGGTCTAGTCAGTTGGTCCTAATCAGGCTCTGCTCTGGTCTAGTCAGTTGGTCCTAATCAGGCTCTGCTCTGGTCTAGTCAGTTGGTCCTAATCAGGCTCTGGTCTGGTCTAGTCAGTTGGTCCTAATCAGGCTCTGCTCTGGTCTAGTCAGTTGGTCCTAATCAGGCTCTGGTCTGGTCTAGTCAGTTGGTCCTAATCAGGCTCTGCTCTGGTCTAGTCAGTTGGTCCTAATCAGGCTCTGCTCTGGTCTAGTCAGTTGGTCCTAATCAGGCTCTGGTCTGGTCTAGTCAGTTGGTCCTAATCAGGCTCTGGTCTGGTCTAGTCATTGGTCCTAATCAGGCTCTGCTCTGGTCTAGTCAGTTGGTCCTAATCAGGCTCTGGTCTGGTCTAGTCAGTTGGTCCTAATCAGGCTCTGCTCTGGTCTAGTCAGTTGGTCCTAATCAGGCTCTGCTCTGGTCTAGTCAGTTGGTCCTAATCAGGCTCTGCTCTGGTCTAGTCAGTTGGTCCTAATCAGGCTCTGCTCTGGTCTAGTCAGTTGGTCCTAATCAGGCTCTGGTCTGGTCTAGTCAGTTGGTCCTAATCAGGCTCTGCTCTGGTCTAGTCAGTTGGTCCTAATCAGGCTCTGGTCTGGTCTAGTCAGTTGGTCCTAATCAGGCTCTGCTCTGGTCTAGTCAGTTGGTCCTAATCAGGCTCTGGTCTGGTCTAGTCAGTTGGTCCTAATCAGGCTCTGCTCTGGTCTAGTCAGTTGGTCCTAATCAGGCTCTGGTCTTTGTTAGCAGCTATTAATGAGCATTCTGACTGAAATTCTAATGAAATTAGCAGAAGAGGAGGAGGGAGGGAGGGAGGGAGGGAGGGAGGGAGGGAGGGAGGGAGGGAGGGAGGGAGGGAGGGGAGGAGGGATGGAGGGAGGGAGGGGGGAGGGAGGGAGGGAGGGAGGGAGGGAGGGGGGGATGGAGGGAGGGGGAGGGAGGGATGGGGAGGGAGGGAGGGAGGGAGGGAGGGAGGGGGAGGGTTGGGAGGAGCCAACAAAGCCCCCACCATAAGGTAAACACTATTGTTATATTTCCAGGAATTGAGGGATTTCTATTTTTAGGGTTGTTGTTGTTGGTACATAATGTTACTAATGAACGGTTCATTAGGGGAACTCTGGAGGGGAATTAGAACAGTGCGTTTCATGTTTGACTGGGTGTTTTATTACGTCGGTCTTGGCTCTGAGCAGCACCCTATTGGAGTCCGTCTGATGGCTGCTCTGTAATGATCAATTCAAACTAATTCAAAGTTCGTCCTCTTTGGGTAATCACTAATTATTCCTAGATGATTAGCACCAGGAGACTGCAGAGTACAGACCGGTGTTACAGGCTGTGACAGTGACTGTGGCAGAGTAACTGTTTAGGTCAAACCCTTCTTATGGAAATTAGACATTCACCTGCACTGTGTTAATGGGGGAAGGGTTATGCTGCCGCACACACAGGCCAGAGAGAGGGGAAGGGTTATGCTGCCCAGGCCAGAGAGAGGGGAAGGGTTATGCTGCCGCCCATACAGGCCAGAGAGAGGGGAAGGGTTATGCTGCCGCACACACAGGCCAGAGAGAGGGGAAGGGTTATGCTGCCGCACACACAGGTCAGAGAGAGGGGAAGGGTTATGCTGCCGCACACACAGGCCAGAGAGAGGGGAAGGGTTATGCTGCCGCCCATACAGGCCAGAGAGAGGGGAAGGGTTATGCTGCCGCCCATACAGGCCAGAGAGAGGGGAAGGGTTATGCTGCCGCACACACAGGCCAGAGAGAGGGGAAGGGTTATGCTGCCGCCCATACAGGCCAGAGAGAGGGGAAGGGTTATGCTGCCGCACACACAGGCCAGAGAGAGGGGAAGGGTTATGCTGCCGCACACACAGGCCAGAGAGAGGGGAAGGGTTATGCTGCCCAGGCCAGAGAGAGGGGAAGGGTTATGCTGCCGCCCATACAGGCCAGAGAGAGGGGAAGGGTTATGCTGCCGCACACACAGGCCAGAGAGAGGGGAAGGGTTATGCTGCCGCACACACAGGTCAGAGAGAGGGGAAGGGTTATGCTGCCGCACACACAGGCCAGAGAGAGGGGAAGGGTTATGCTGCCGCCCATACAGGCCAGAGAGAGGGGAAGGGTTATGCTGCCGCCCATACAGGCCAGAGAGAGGGGAAGGGTTATGCTGCCGCACACACAGGCCAGAGAGAGGGGAAGGGTTATGCTGCGACACACACAGGCCAGAGAGAGGGGAAGGGTTATGCTGCCCAGGCCAGAGAGAGGGGAAGGGTTATGCTGCCGCACACACAGGCCAGAGAGAGGGGAAGGGTTATGCTGCCGCACACACAGGCCAGAGAGAGGGGAAGGGTTATGCTGCCGCACACACAGGCCAGAGAGAGGGGAAGGGTTATGCTGCCGCACACACAGGCCAGAGAGAGGGGAAGGGTTATGATGATCCACAGGCAGATGTGGAGGTTTCATTTGAGGTCAACATGAATGATTTACAAAACGGAGTTAAAAGTTAAAAGACATCATCTAGTCTTGTTCAAAGTCATCCACCCTTTATGACACAATAATCAGACAGTGTATGTATGTCACTCACAGCGGCGGGGCAGGGTGGGTCTAGGAAGGTGACCAGTGTGCATCACCAAAACCCTTCCTCCCGTCAGCCTAACCCTTCCCCCCAGTAACCAGTAGTACAGTATACTCACAGCGGAAGGGCAGAGTGGGTCCAGGGAGGTGACCTGCACAGGTACAGGGTCTCCTCTCAGGGTGAAGCCCAGGTCTCTGTCCTCCAGTTTCAGCCTGACGGTGCGAGGAGCTGTCCAGCGTTGCTTAGCAGAGAACACCGACAGAGGACCCTGGAGGGGGGGGGGAGACGGACAGGTTGTTATGATAACTTACCATGGACACCCAACCCTGATACAGTGAGGGGAAAAAGCATTTGATCCCCTGCTGATTTTGTACGTTTGCCCACTGACAAAGACATGATCAGTCTATAATTTTAATGGTAGGTTTATTTGAACAGTGAGAGACAGAATAACAACAAATGAATCCAGAAAAACACATGTCAAAAATGTTATAAATTGATTTGCATTTTAATGAGGGAAATAAGTATTTGACCCCTCTGCAAAACATGACTTAGTACTTGGTGGCAAAACCCTTGTTGGCAATCACAGAGGTCAGACGTTTCTTGTAGTTGGCCAGCAGGTTTGCACTCATCTCAGGAGGGATTTTATCCCACTCCTCTTTGCAGATCTTCTCCAATTCATTAAGGTTTCGAGGCTGACGTTTGGCAACTCGAACCTTCAGCTCCCTCCACAGATTTTCTATGGGATTAAGATCTGGAGACTGGCTGGGCCACTCCAGGACCTTAATGTGCTTCTTCTTGAGCCACTCCTTTGTTGCCTTGGCCGTGTGTTTTGGGTCATTGTCATGCTGGAATACCCATCCACGACCCATTTTCAATGCCCTAGCTGAGGGAAGGAGGTTCTTACCCAAGATTTGACGGTACATGTTCCCGTCCATGTCCCTTTGATGCGGTGAAGTTGTCCTGTCCCCTTAGCAGAAAAACACCCCCAAAGCATAATGTTTCCACCTCCATGTTTGACGGTGGGGATGGTGTTCTTGGGGTCATAGGCAGCATTCCTCCTCCTCCAAACACGGCGAGTTGAGTTGATGCCAAAGAGCTCCATTTTGGTCTCATCTGACTACAACACATTCACCCAGTTCTCCTCTGAATCATTCAGATGTTCATTGGCAAACTTCAGACGGCATGTATATGTGCTTTCTTGAGCAGGGGGACCCTGCGGGCGCTGCAGGATTTCAGTCCTTCACGGCGTAGTGTGTTACCAATTGTTTTCTTGGTGACTATGGTCCCAGCTGCCTTGAGATCATTGACAAGATCCTCCCGTGTAGTTCTGGGCTGATTCCTCACCGTTGTCATGATCATTGCAACTCCACGAGGTGAGATCTTGCATGGAGCCCCAGGCCGATGGAGATTTACAGTTATTTTGTGTTTCTTCCATTTGCGAATAATCGCACCAACTGTTGTCACCTTCTCACCAAGCTGCTTGGCGATGGTCTTGTAGCCCATTCCAGCCTTGTGTAGGTCTACAATCTTGTCCCTGACATCCTTGGAGAGCTCTTTGGTCTTGGCCATGGTGGAGAGTTTGGAATCTGATTGATTGATTGCTTCTGTGGACAGGTGTCTTTTATACAGGTAACAAGCTGAGATTAGGAGCACTCCCTTTAAGAGTGTGCTGCTAATCTCAGCTCGTTACCTGTATAAAAGACACCTGGGAGCCAGAAATCTTTCTGATTGAGAGGGGGTCAAATATTTATTTCCCTCATTTAAAATGCAAATCAATTCATAACATTTTTTACATGCGTTTTTCTGGATTATTTTGTTGTTATTCTGTCTCTCACTGTTCAAATAAACCAACCATTAAAATTATAGACTGATAATTTCTTTGTCAGTGGGCAAACGTACAAAATCACCAGGGGATCAAATACTTTTTTTCCCCTCACTGTAGGTCTGTTAGTGTGGGGTGGGGGGAGACGGACAGGTTGTTATGATAATTTACCATGGACAACCAACCCTGATAGGACTGTTAGTTTGCGTCCCAAATGGCACTATGGGGCCTGGTCAAAAGTAGTGCATTATGTAGGGAATAGATTAGGTGCCATTTGGGCTGCAACCTGTTAGTTCAACACCACTGTTAAATGTTATTGATTCACCAAGACAATGTGACTGAGTAAATAGGAGTATTAACAGAGTTCAACACCACTGTTAAATGTTATTGATTCACCAAGACAATGTGACTGAGTAAATAGGAGTATTAACAGAGTTCAACACCACTGTTAAATGTTATTGATTCACCAAGACAATGTGACTGAGTAAATAGGAGTATTAACAGAGTTCAACACCACTGTTAAATGTTATTGATTCACCAAGACAATGTGACTGAGTAAATAGGGGTATTAACAGAGTGCAACACCACTGTTAAATGTTATTGATTCACCAAGACAATGTGACTGAGTAAATAGGGGTATTAACAGAGTTCAACACCACTGTTAAATGTTATTGATTCACCAAGACAATGTGGTTCTGTTGGGGTGGATTCAGAAAACAGCACAACACGATCTGGGTGTTTAGAACAAGTTGAACTGAATTTAACTGAAAACATTTTGTTTAAAAAAACAAAACAAATCCAGAGCTTTGTAATGCCAATTTCTGAATAAACCATACATACTTTACATGAAGGGCCGGTTTCCCGGACACAGATTAAGCTTAGTCCTAGACTATAAAGGAGTTTAAGAGTCAATGGTGATTCTCCATTCACCATGCTTTATGGTCCAGGTCTAGGTTTAAATCTGTGTCCGGGAAACCGGCCCTGAAAATGTTAGAATGTTAAAATTAGTAGCCCACATACCAGCCTCCGGAAAAAGTCTGTGACCTTCACCTTAGTGGACATGGGCATTTCCATCTCCGCCTTGTGCTCCGTTTTAGCTGAGGAGGGAAAAATAGGCCTTTATCATGCTGTTTGTTTGTTATCACAACTACACAACCTGGCAACCTCCTCTGGAGTAGAGTAGTACGGGGGGGGGGGGGGGGGGGGGTGCCAGGTTGGCTACATGTTGACAGTAAACAATAGATCATCACATCACCTGGAACTACTAAACGACTATCTAAAAAAGGTAATTAGAAGGTTGTTTAAGGTTATTTCACATGAGAACATTTAGGAAGCTACATTGTATGTTATCTCTAGTCTTACAATCCACACACAAATGTAACCCAACAATTATAATGATGTCCAATAGCGAGACCCTATCTCAGTGTATTAAATGAACAGTAATGTGGAGACAGAGCTGACGTTGAAGTAAAACGTTTTTTTTTTTTTTTAAATAAAAGTTGTTGATTGGTTGATTGAGTTGCCAATAAGAGGTTCACTCACAGATGATGTCTGGTGCCTCCAGGTAGTCTGTGAACTCGTCGTCTTGGTTGTTGTCATTGAACTTGGCCAGGGAGCGTTTGTGACTGGCCTGGAGAATGTCCTGGAGGACGTCCAGCTTCCTGAGGTGACGACACAGACCATGGATCCTCAGACCCTCCTCATGACCCATCACAGCCCGCCGCAGGTGGGCCTTACCTGGGGGAGGGAGAGGGGGAGGAAAGGGGAAGTGGAGGAGGTGGAGAGGGCAGGTGGAGGAGGAGAGGGGAGGTGGAGGAGGAGAGTGGAGTAGAGGGGAGGAGGAGAGGGGAGGGGAGGGAGGAGGAGAGGGGAGGTGGAGGAGGAGAGGAGAGGGAGGAGGATAGGGGAGGTGGAGAGGGGAGGGTGGAGAGGGGAGGGAGGGAGGAGGAGAGGGGAGGGAGGGAGGAGGAGAGGGGAGGGAGGAGGAGGGTGGAGGCGGATGAGGGAGGAGAGGGAAGGTGGATGTGAGGTGGAGAGAGGGAGGCGAGGGGAGGTGGGAGAAGAAGAGGGGAGGAGAGGTTGAGGAGGGAGAGAGGGGAGGCAGGTGGGTATGAGTAAGGATACAGGTAAAAACAAAATGGATCCTGTTTAGACTCAGTCCATAGGGTACCAGGTAATAACATGGCTATATACAGGAAGTACCAGGTAATAACATGGCTATATACAGGAAGTACCAGGTAATAACATGGCTATATACAGGAAGTACCAGGTAATAACATGGCTATATACAGGAAGTACCAGGTAATAACATGGCTATATACAGGAAGTACCAGGTAATAACATGGCTATATACAGGAAGTACCAGGTAATAACATGGCTATATACAGGAAGTACCAGGTAATAACATGGCTATATACAGGAAGTACCAGGTAATAACATGGCTATATACAGGGAGTACCAGGTAATAACATGGCTATATACAGGAAGTACCAGGTAATAACATGGCTATATACAGAGAGTACCATGTAATAACATGGCTATATACAGAGAGTACCATGTAATAGCATGGCTATATACAGAGAGTACCAGGTAATAACATGGCTATATACAGGAAGTACCAGGTAATAACATGGTTATATACAGGAAGTACCAGGTAATAACATGGCTATATACAGGGGTACCAGGTAATAACATGGTTGTATACACAGGTAGCAGGTAAATTCAAATCGGGAGTGCCAGAGTGCGCTCTGAGCGTTCGTAAATTCAGAGTGTTTCCCTCTCGGAGCGTTCAGAGCGCACACTGGCACTCCCGATTTGAATTGATCCGAGCATTCTGACCATCACAACGGCAGTCAAGCACCCAAGCTAACTGGCTAGCTACTTCCGGACACAAATGAGAGAACACCTCACTGACCATTTTACTCGCCCTAGCAGAGCTGGTTAGGCTGTTTTTATGTTATCCTGTGCTGCTGGCAACAATTTAATTACGCTTTTTTGCCGATGTTTACTGACACTGGCCATATTCAGCAGGTGTTGAGCTATCGTAAATTCATCAGTTATTCTGTGCTCTGGCACAATCAGACGAGAGTGCTCTGAAATCAGAGTAGATAGCCAGAGCGAATTTATGTCCATTGAGAACGCACAGCGACTATACCACTTAGCTAAGAATGTCGTGAATAATGAAGTCAATAAACGTTGGGTAGTTAGTTAGGTAGCATATGCTTAATATACTGGTAAGTACGATGTATTAATAGCCAAGTAACGAGGTAGCTAGCTAACATACCGGTACATACTGCTGTAATGATATGCTATGCGGTTCGTAAGGATAGCGTAGCTAACAAATTATCAGCCAACATAACGTGTAGCGTAACTTGTTTGAAAAGTCATTACTTTATTACATTGCTCAACATTTTCTTAACATTTGTCATAATTAGTTAAATCAATGAATTTGTATCCGCTCTCGTCGGACTTCGGCCATTTTCTTCAAATCTGAAAACGTTGTGAAGCCACGCCCATTTTCTGAAGAATTGCATTATGGGCCCTAAAAGCACGAAAATAGTGTCCACTGCTTGTATACCTCGTATTTTGACGAATGTAGCATCCGGGAACTTTTGGCATACTAACTACATCCATACCATGACCAATAAACATACTACATCCTCAATTTACGTCACAAATAGTACGGTCAGTGCGGTTAGTATGAGGATTCAAACACAGCAGGTGTGTAGAGTCCAGACAGTCAGAGACTGTTTAAATGACTGGATCTAGACCTCAACCACACATAATAAAGGACCGCGGAAACACAGTATTGGGCTTCGGGCCTATGGGCCTTACCGATGTGGCGTCTCTCCTCTCTCTTCCTGAGGATGTCGAGCGGGGAGCGGCCATCTGGCATGGCATCATACACCTGGGACAGAGCCTTCTCCTGTTGGTCCTCATCATCACTGGGTCTCACTGGAAAAAAACACAGACCGGAGACAGGATTAGGACATGGCAACACAGAGACAGGAGAAGGACATGGCAACACAGAGACAGGATTAGGACATGGCAACACAGAGACAGGATTAGGACATGGAAACACACAGAGACAGGATTAGGACATGGAAACACACAGAGACAGGATTAGGACATGGCAACACAGAGACAGGATTAGGACATGGCAACACAGAGACAGGATTAGGACATGGCAACACAGAGACAGGATTAGGACATGGCAAGACAGAGACAGGATTAGGACATGGCAACACAGAGACAGGATTAGGACATGGCAACACAGAGACAGGATTAGGACATGGCAACACAGAGACAGGATTAGGACATGGCAACACAGAGACAGGATTAGGACATGGCAACACAGAGACAGGATTAGGACATGGCAACACACAGAGACAGGATTAGGACATGGCAACACAGAGACAGGATTAGGACATGGCAACACAGAGACAGGAGAAGGACATGGCAACACAGAGACAGGATTAGAACATGGCAACACAGAGACAGGAGAAGGACATGGCAACACAGAGACAGGATTAGGACATGGCAAGACAGAGACAGGATTAGGACATGGCAACACAGAGACAGGATTAGAACATGGCAACACAGAGACAGGATTAGGACATGGCAACACACAGAGACAGGATTAGGACATGGCAACACACAGAGACAGGATTGGGACATGGCAACACAGAGACAGGATTAGGACATGGCAACACAGAGACAGGAGAAGGACATGGCAACACAGAGACAGGATTAGGACATGGCAACACAGAGACAGGAGAAGGACATGGCAACACAGAGACAGGATTAGAACATGGCAACACAGAGACAGGATTAGGACATGGCAACACAGAGACAGGATTAGGACATGGCAACACAGAGACAGGATTAGGACATGGCAACACAGAGACAGGATTAGGACATGGCAACACAGAGACAGGATTAGGACATGGCAACACACAGAGACAGGAGAAGGACATGGCAACACAGAGACAGGATTAGGACATGGCAACACAGAGACAGGAGAAGGACATGGCAACACAGAGACAGGAGAAGGACATGGCAACACAGAGACAGGAGAAGGACATGGCAACACAGAGACAGGAGAAGGACATGGCAACACAGAGACAGGAGAAGGACATGGCAACACAGAGACAGGAGAAGGACGTGGCAACACAGAGACAGGAGAAGGACATGGCAACACAGAGACAGGAGAAGGACATGGAAACACAGAGACAGGAGAAGGACATGGCAACACAGAGACAGGATTAGGACATGGCAACACAGAGACAGGAGAAGGACATGGCAACACAGAGACAGGATTAGGACATGGCAACACAGAGACAGGAGAAGGACATGGCAACACAGAGACAGGAGAAGGACGTGGCAACACAGAGACAGGAGAAGGACATGGCAACACAGAGACAGGATTAGGACATGGCAACACAGAGACAGGATTAGGACATGGCAACACACAGAGACAGGATTAGGACATGGAAACACACAGGGATAGTTTAGTTTATCTATTTGCACAGATATTACACACAATTCTGCCTTTCAATCAAGGTTTGAGTTTTATGCAATCCCTCCTCTCTGCCAATGCAGGGACACCATCAGGACATGATTAGTTTAGTTGATCCATTTGGACATGATTAGTTCCATGGTCAAAAGTAGTGCACTATATAGGGAATAGGGTGCCATGGTCATACCCCTCTGGTCAAAAGTAGTGCACTATATAGGGAATAGGGTGCCATGGTCATACCCCTCTGGTCAAAAGTAGTGCACTATATAGGGTACCATTTGGGATGTAGCCTTGGCTGTTGGCAGTGTCCCTCTAACCAGAGGACAGATCCAGCCTGGGACCGAGACAGTTTGGTTTGAGCAACACAAAGAAGTGTTATATAACTGACCATGGTGGTACCGATTCAAACTCTACACTGCTCTCTCTTTCTGTCCTCTTTAGAAAACTAAAGGTCCCAGTTGGGAGATTCCACTAAAGGTCTTGATGAGGAGAGTCCATTAAAGTCTATTTAAACTGATACCTGAGATGTCGTCTTTGGGATGTGAGAGGAAGGAGGAGGTGAATGAACCACTCTGTTTCAGTAAGGTCCAGGAAACCCATCTAGTAACTAATAGAACCACTCTGTTTCAGTAAGGTCCAGGAAACCCATCTAGTAACTAATAGAACCACTCTGTTTCAGTAAGGTCCAGGAAACCCATCTAGTAACTAATAGAACCACTCTGTTTCAGTAAGGTCCAGGAAACCCATCTAGTAACTAATAGAACCACTCTGTTTCAGTAAGGTCCAGGAAACCCATCTAGTAACTAATAGAACCACTCTGTTTCAGTAAGGTCCAGGAAACTCATCTAGTAACTAATAGGCATTACACATCTCACTCTCTCCCGCTCTCCTTGTCTCCCTCTCTCCCTCCCTCTTCCTCTCCCTCTCTCCCTCCCTCTTCCTCTCCCTCTCCCTCCCTCCCTACCGATCACGCATATAAGGGATATGATTGGCTAATGGCTGCTTGACTTACGCTGGTGGTCCAACAGAGCGGTAGCCAGGAAGTAGTGTGCCAGTGAGCGGTAGTGGTTGGTCTTGACCTGAGCCATGGTGGACCAGAAGAACGGGACGTTGTCTTTGATGGGAGTCTGGCTCATAGACTGGTGGACCTGGCCATAGGTGTCTCCTACCTGAGAGGGGACATAGAGATGTAGTGTTATAGTATGCATCCTATTCCCTATATAGTGCACTACTTTTGAGCAGAGCTCAATGGCACCCTATTCCCTATATAGTGCACTACTTTTGACCAGAGCCTTAGTGCACTAAATAGGGAATGGGGTGCCATTTGGGAGGTACTGTTATATTGTTACAGGATGACCTTTCCTGCTCTTTAGTCAGACCCACCTCAAAGGGATCTGTGAGACGGGAAGTGCCATACTGTCTTAGATAATGGAGCTCATTATAGCGTTGAGGTTAAACTCTAAAACAAACACTATTAGGGCAAAGCAGATCTGTATGTGTTGAATGCTACCCATTGAACATCAGACCAATCCATAAAATCTATCTATAGCAAATTAATCAATATCAATCCATCTGTATTAGCCTGTAGACCGTGTAAACGATGAAAATGTATTGTCCATGTACCTTGGCAGCCTCCTGGGCCATCTTGAGGAGAGAGAAGAACTCATTGCGGATGCCAGACAGAGCGATTTTCTCAAACAGACACTCCTGAGCTTGAGCCAGCATCATCTTGATGAGCATGCTGAGCATGGAGGGGCTCATGTCGTAGCTGGGGGTGTGGGTGAACGTCTCCTTCAGGTGGTGCAGGACTCCTACAGGGGGAGACACAGAGAGAGAGAGAGAGAGAGAGGGGGGAGGTGAGCTGAGCTGAGCTGAGCTGAGCATGGAGGGACTCACGTCATAGCTGGGAGGTGTGGGTGAACGTCTCCTTCAGGTGGTTCAGGACTCATTTCTAAACGCTGCATACGGATAAAATATGCCCCAAAACATGCATGCGCCAGTTTTCATGCAAGAATTTGCATTTATAAAAACTGAACTTGACGTGAGAATGTGCTAATCCTTTTATACTCCCGCTAACATCAGACCATGAGTACTCAGTTTCTAACATTAGACCATGAGTACTCACAGTTTCAAACATTAGACCATGAGTACTCACCGTTTCTAACATCAGACCATGAGTACTCACCGTTTCTAACATCAGACCATGAGTACTCACCGTTTCTAACATCAGACCATGAGTACTCACCGTTTCTAACATTAGACCATGAGTACTCACCGTTTCTAACATTAGACCATGAGTACTCACCGTTTCTAACATTAGACCATGAGTACTCACCGTTTCTAACATTAGACCATGAGTACTCACCGTTTCTAACATTAGACCATGAGTACTCACAGATTAAAAATAATTTAAACTTTCTGCCCATATAAAGACATGTCTATGTCCTGGAAAGTTTGCCGGTACTTACAACAGTCATGCTAATCACATTAGCGCACTTTAAAAATAAAGAACTCAAATATCACATTTACATAAGTATTCAGACCCTTTGCTCAGTACTTTGTTGAAGCACCTTTGGCAGAGATTACTCCTGAGTGGCGCAGTGGTCTAAGGCACTGCATCGCAGTGCTAACTGTTCCACTAGAGATCCTGGTTTGAATCCAGGCTCTGTCGCAGCTGGCCGCGACCGGGAGACTCATGGGCGGCGCACAATTGGCCCAGCGTCGTCCAGGGTAGGGGAGGGAATGGCCGGCAGGGATGTAGCTCAGTTGATAGAGCATGGCGTTTGCAACGCCAGGGTTGTGGGTTCGTTTCCCAGGGGGGGCCAATATAAAAATATATATATATATATGTATTCACTAACTGTAAGTCGCTCTGGATAAGAGCGTCTGCTAAATGACTAAAATGTAAAAATGTAAAATGTAAATTACAGCCTCGAGTCTTCTTGGGTATGATGCTACAAGCTTGGCACACCTGTATTTGGGGAGTTTCTCCCATTCTTCTCTGCAGATCCTCTCAAGCTCTGTCAGGTTGGATGGGGAGCGTCGCTGCACAGCTATTTTCAGGTCTCTCCAGAGATGTTCGATCGGGTTCAAGTCCGGGCTCTGGCTGGGCCACTCAAGGACATTCAGAGACTTGTCCCGAAGCCACTCCTGCATTGTCTCGGCTGTGTGCTTAGTGTGGTTGTCCTGTTGGAAGGTGAACCTTCACCCCAGTCTGAGGTCCTGAGCGCGCTGAAGCAGGTTTTCATCAAGGATCACTCTGTACTTTGCTCTGTTCATCTTTGCCTTGATCCTGACTAGTCTCCCAGTCCCTGCCGGTGAAAATCATCCCCACAGCATGATGCTGCCACCACAATGCTTCACCGTAGTAATGGTGCCATGTTTCCTCCAGACGTGACGCTTGGCATTCAGGCCAAAGATTTCAATCTCGGTTTCATCAGAGCAGAGAATCTTGTTTCTCATGGTCTGAGCTCTGTCACCTCCCTGACCAAGGCCCTTCTCCCCCGATTGCTCAGTTTGGCCGGGCAGCCAGCTCTAGGAAGAGTCTTGGTGGTTCAAAACTTCTTCTGTTTAAGAATTATGGAAGCCACTGTGTTCTTGGGGACCTTCAATGCTGCAGAAATGTTTTTGTACCCTTCCCCAGATCTGTGCCTCGACACAATCCTGTCTTGGAGCTCTACGGACAATTCCTTCGACCTCATGGCTTGGTTTTTGCTCTGACATGCACGGTCAACTGTGGGACCTTATATAGACAGGTGTGTGCCTTTCCAAATCATGTCCAATCAATTGAAATGACCCCAGGTAGACTCCAATCAAGTTGTAGAAACATGTCAAGGATGATCAATGGAAACAGGATGCACCTGAGATCAATTTCGAGTCTCATAACAAAGGGTCTGAATACTTATGTAAATAAGGTATCTCTTATTTTTAATACATTTGCAAATATTTCTAAAAACCTGTTTTCGCTTTGTCATTATAGGGTATTGTGTGTAGATTGATGAGGACATTTTTTTATTTAATCCAATTTAGAATAAGGCTGTAACGTAACAAAATGTGGAAAAAGTCAAGGGGTCTGAATACTTTCCGAATGCACTGTATCATATATCCTAACCATTGCAGTATAACTTTCTGGATAAAAGCGTCTGCTAAGTGGCATATGATTATTATTATTATTATTATTATTATTATTATTATTATTATAAATTCCTCACCTTTTCTGGCCGTGAGGGGTTAATACTGAAGAAGCCATACAATAAATGACCATCTCTCATTTAATTGGGCCTATTAGATGATAATTTCTAGTTTTTGCTCTATGCATCCGAAAGATAGCTTGGTTTTTAACATACAGTATAATTTTTATTTTATTTTTTAGAGTAGACATCGTTTTAGAATTCGCGGGCAGTGCAGCATATTTAGGTTCGGGAAAAAGTAAAATGCAAAACATTATTGAATTCAAACGATCTGTTTACAGGTCCACAACAATTTACAATCATTTATTTTCTTTCAGAAACTGTCCGATAGTCTACAGCAAAAGAAAACATTCTGCCAACTCCTTCAAAAGACATTTGATCAAGTTCACCATTGCTATTTCCTTTAGCTAAGTCTTGGCCTAATTCCAAAACTTCCACAGTGAACAGTAAATAAGGGCGTTGTTGTCACCATGAAAAGGTGATTGATGGGCGCTTTTCAGGCGGTGTTAGGGAGACAGACAGAGAGGTGAGGACGGAGAGAGACAGAGACGTACACAGAGAGACACAGACAGACAGAGAGGTGAGGACGGAGAGAGACAGAGACATACACAGAGAGACACAGACAGACAGAGAGGTGAGGACGGAGAGAGACAGAGACATACACAGAGAGACACAGACAGACAGAGAGATGAGGACGGAGGGAGACAGAGACATACACAGAGAGACACAGACAGACAGAGAGGTGAGGACCTCTGGTTGTTAGTAACCCTGCTGTTAGCAAGACTGACCTAATCCTGACCTGACCTCAGCCTGACCTCAGCAAAAGCATAAATCAAATTAAAAATCACACTTATTTTATGAAGCCCTTTTTACAGCAGCAGATGTCACCGAGTGCTTTACAGATATCCAGCCTAAATGCAGAGGCTGCAGAAATAAAAACAGCAGCCATTTTGTTTTCCCTCTGTATACCTCCTCTGTGAATTAGAGTTTATAACACTAGGTAAACACGATGCTTGTGTTCAGTGATTTCTACAGCTGTAGACTCACTTATTACGGAAGTTCTCTCAGATAGTGAACAGAGTGATGTAGTGTGATTGAGCCTTTCTCTCTCAGGGCCTCCCAGCCCGGTAGTGTTTACAGAGCCTTTCTCTATCAGGGCCTCCCAGCCCGGTAGTGTTTACAGAGCCTTTCTCTCTCAGGGTCTGTCATGGTAGCGCCCTATGTAGGAAATTGGCTTTTATTTGGGAAGCACCACTGTGTCCCAATTGAGTTCAACCTCAGGCTCCTTGAGTGACTTGTAAAAATTGTAAGTATGCGTTTGTGCGTGTCCGTGCGTGTCCGTACATGCGTGTTATCGACACATCAACACAGAGCGTTCCAACACAGGCCTGATTTGCCACACCTGTACCGAACATAACAACGGTAGCTCCAAGTTAGCCCACTGTTGTTTTCACCCCCCCCTGACTTTAACATGACGCCATTATACTCTCTGGGACAGAAGGTAGGGCTGTATGTCAGTGTGTCACCAGGACAGAAGGTAGGGCTGTATGTCAGTGTGTTACCAGGACAGAAGGTAGGGCTGTATGTCAGTGTGTTACCAGGACAGAAGGTAGGGCTGTATGTCAGTGTGTTACCAGGACAGAAGGTAGGGCTGTATGTCAGTGTGTTACCAGGACAGAAGGTAGGGCTGTATGTCAGTGTGTTACCAGGACAGAAGGTAGGGCTGTATGTCAGTGTGTTACCAGGACAGAAGGTAGGGCTGTATGTCAGTGTGTTACCAGGACAGAAGGTAGGGCTGTATGTCAGTGTGTCACCAGGACAGAAGGTAGGGCTGTATGTCAGTGTGTTACCAGGACAGAAGGTAGGGCTGTATGTCAGTGTGTCACCAGGACAGAAGGTAGGGCTGTATGTCAGTGTGTTATTTGACAGAAGGTAGGGCTGTATGTCAGTGTGTTACCAGGACAGAAGGTAGGGCTGTATGTCAGTGTGTTACCAGGACAGAAGGTAGGGCTGTATGTCAGTGTATTACCAGGACAGAAGGTAGGGCTGTATGTCAGTGTGTCACCAGGACAGAAGGTAGGGCTGTATGTCAGTGTGTTACCAGGACAGAAGGTAGGGCTGTATGTCAGTGTGTTACCAGGACAGAAGGTAGGGCTGTATGTCAGTGTGTTACCAGGACAGAAGGTAGGGCTGTATGTCAGTGTGTTACCAGGACAGAAGGTAGGGCTGTATGTCAGTGTGTTACCAGGACAGAAGGTAGGGCTGTATGTCAGTGTGTTACCAGGACAGAAGGTAGGGCTGTATGTCAGTGTGTTACCAGGACAGAAGGTAGGGCTGTATGTCAGTGTGTTACCAGGACAGAAGGTAGGGCTGTATGTCAGTGTGTTACCAGGACAGAAGGTAGGGCTGTATGTCAGTGTGTTACCAGGACAGAAGGTAGGGCTGTATGTCAGTGTGTTACCAGGACAGAAGGTAGGGCTGTATGTCAGTGTGTTATCAGGACAGAAGGTAGGGCTGTATGTCAGTGTGTTACCAGGACAGAAGGTAGGGCTGTATGTCAGTGTGTTACCAGGACAGAAGGTAGGGCTGTATGTCAGTGTGTCACCAGGACAGAAGGTAGGGCTGTATGTCAGTGTGTTACCAGGACAGAAGGTAGGGCTGTATGTCAGTGTGTCACCAGGACAGAAGGTAGGGCTGTATGTCAGTGTGTTACCAGGACAGAAGGTAGGGCTGTATGTCAGTGTGTCACCAGGACAGAAGGTAGGGCTGTATGTCAGTGTGTTACCAGGACAGAAGGTAGGGCTGTATGTCAGTGTGTTACCAGGACAGAAGGTAGGGCTGTATGTCAGTGTGTTACCAGGACAGAAGGTAGGGCTGTATGTCAGTGTGTTACCAGGACAGAAGGTAGGGCTGTATGTCAGTGTGTTACCAGGACAGAAGGTAGGGCTGTATGTCAGTGTGTTACCAGGACAGAAGGTAGGGCTGTATGTCAGTGTGTCACCAGGACAGAAGGTAGGGCTGTATGTCAGTGTGTCACCAGGACAGAAGGTAGGGCTGTATGTCAGTGTGTTACCAGGACAGAAGGTAGGGCTGTATGTCAGTGTGTTACCAGGACAGAAGGTAGGGCTGTATGTCAGTGTGTTACCAGGACAGAAGGTAGGGCTGTATGTCAGTGTGTCACCAGGACAGAAGGTAGGGCTGTATGTCAGTGTGTTACCAGGACAGAAGGTAGGGCTGTATGTCAGTGTGAACTGTAAATAAGAGGCCTTCCGTCAGTCTGTCAACCAAAACAAGAGTCTATCTGGATAGCAGATCAATCTCTTCTGGCTGAGCTGAAAGACATATGGTCCACAACTATGTCCTGGAGTTGATCATCAGCTATCTGACTATGTCCTGGAGTTGATCATCAATACACCGTATTGTATAATTGAGATCAATGAATAGTATAATTGAGACAGGGAAACTAGAGAAGGTAACTCAGTGGCTTTCTGCCAGACAGTGAAACTAGCTCCAGTCAAAAGCCTGTTCTGCAGTAGATGACAAAGTGAAGCGATGGAAGAGGTCTTTAGTTTGGGTTGACGGCAGAGGGACAGTACTGTACTAGATTGGGTTGACTGCAGAGGGACAGTACTGTACTAGATTGGGTTGACTGCAGAGAGACAGTACTGTACTAGATTGGGTTGACTGCAGAGGGACAGTACTGTACTAGATTGGGTTGACTGCAGAGGGACAGTACTGTACTAGATTGGGTTGACTGCAGAGGGACAGTACTGTACTAGATTGGGTTGACTGCAGAGGGACAGTACTGTACTAGATTGGGTTGACTGCAGGGGGACAGTACTGTACTAGATTGGGTTGACTGCAGAGGGACAGTACTGTACTAGATTGGGTTGACTGCGGGGGGGACAGTACTGTCCTAGATTGGGTTGACTGTAGAGGGACAGTACTGTACTAGATTGGGTTGACTGCAGAGGGACAGTACTGTACTAGATTGGGTTGACTGCGGGGGGGACAGTACTGTCCTAGATTGGGTTGACTGTAGAGGGACAGTACTGTACTAGATTGGGTTGACTGCAGGGGGACAGTACTGTACTAGATTGGGTTGACTGCAGAGGGACAGTACTGTCCTAGATTGGGTTGACTGCAGGGGGACAGTACTGTACTAGATTGGGTTGACTGCGGGGGGGACAGTACTGTCCTAGATTGGGTTGACTGTAGAGGGACAGTACTGTACTAGTTTGGGTTGACTGCAGGGGGACAGTACTGTACTAGATTGGGTTGACTGCAGAGGGACAGTACTGTACTCTTATCCAGAGCGACTTACAGTTAGTGAATACATATATATATATTTTTTTATATTGGCCCCCCGTGGGAATCAAACCCACAACCCTGGCGTTGCAAACGCCATGCTCTATCAACTGAGCTACATCCCTGCCGGCCATTCCCTCCCCTACCCTGGACGACGCTGGGCCAATTGTGCGCCGCCCATGAGTCTCCCGGTCGCGGTCGGCTGCGACAGAGCCTGGATTCGAACCAGGATCTCTAGTGGCACAGTTAGCACTGCGATGCAGCGCCTTAGACCACTGTGCCACTCAGGAATGTTGACCTGGGCACTACTGTTGACCTGGGCCTGTCCACTACTGTTGACCTGGGCCCATTGGACCCAAATGGCACTATATAGGGAATAAGGTGCCATGTGGGTCACAGCCCATTGTGATTCTAGTGTGTCTCCTCACCTGCAGCCTTCTGGAAGGCTGTGATTGCATCCTGGAGGCCGGAGCCTGTCTGCCGGTTGCAGCGCGTGCCGATCTGGGTGTACAGAGCGCCGATGTTGAACAGAATACTGGCCTTCTCCAGAGAGATGTTCTGCTGGCAAACTGGAACGCCTGTGAACGAGTCATACCTGGGAGAGACAGACAGACAGACAGACAGTGGTGAGGTCACCAGGAGAATCATAACACCATGTTGACCCCTGGAGGGAGGGACAGACAGTGGTGAGGTCACCAGGAGAATCATAACACCATGTTGAACCCTGGAAGGACAGACAGACAGACAGACAGACAGACAGACAGACAGTGGTGAGGTCACTAGGAGAATCATAACACCATGTTGACCCCTGGAGGGAGGGACAGACAGACAGACAGTGGTGAGGTCACCAGGAGAATCATAACACCATGTTGACCCCTGGAGGGACAGACAGACAGACAGACAGTGGTGAGGTCTGTATATTCTTTCTAAAGTAGGAGGAAACCTTGTGATAATGCACTTTAAAGCGGCAATATGTAAATTTTTGGGAGACCCGACAAAATTCACACAGAAATGTGAGTTATAGATCTGTCATTGTCATTGAAAGCCAGTCTAAGAAGAGGTAGATCTGTTCTATGTGCGCTATTTCTATGCTTCCTGTTCTTAAGTTTCATTTTTGCGTCTTTTATTTTGGGTTTTGTACACCAGCTTCAAACAGCTGAAAATCCAATATTTGTAGTTATTAAAAATATATTTCACAGCAGTTTAGATGGTCCAATGATTCTCTACACTATACTTCCTTGTTTTGTAAAATAAACTGAAATTAGGCAAACTATTAGAATTTTTGCAACCAGGAAATGGCGGAGCGATTTCTGCATAGTGCATCTTTAAAATAAACTTGAGAACTCTGGTTATCTTATCAGAGATGCAATGTCCTCACACATGGTTACCACGGAGACACAACAGACCAATGGAGCGCGTATCCTCCTCATTCAGATCGGGCTGCTTGGTTCTTCAACATGGAAACAACCATCTACAGTACTAGAATATGAGAGGTGAAGGTACTATAGATACCTGGACCCCTGGGCTGGGTCATACCATGATTGACCGGGTTGTGGAGACAGTGAGGTGGAACGTACCAAGTAAAGAAGACGCCCATCTGGCGGGTAGGGGCGAAGAAGCGGCTCTCCAGTAGAGGCAGGTGGCTGAAATACTTGGCCAGGAGCTCGACGCCGGTGTCATTGCGACCGGGGGTACGGCAGGCCTGTGGGTACGGTGGGGAAAGCAGGTCAAAATACAACAAGACCGTTCTCTCTTATTCTGTATGTACAACAAGACAGGACTCAAGATGTGTGTGGTGGGGGTGCTTCCATAGAGAACCCAGCTTCACCCTGACAATGCAGAATGCTATGAGACCTGTGGTGAATGTACCTGTCTCAGGTCCATCAGGTCAGCAATCTCCTCCTCGAAGCTGGAGCCGTCTTCGCTGTAGTGCTCCAGGATGAAGTCCTGGAAAAAACGCCACAGAACAGAGAAAATACCATCAACACACGGTTATAAAGTCTTGTTAAGTCCTGTTGAAACAAAGTAGTCTCAACCCATCAGAACACCATCCACTGTCCCATAGAGCCAACGACCCATCAAAACACCATCCACTGTCCCATAGAGCCAACGACCCATCAAAACACCATCCACTGTCCTATTGAGCCAACGACCCATCAAAACACCATCCACTGTCCCATAGAGCCAACGACCCATCAGAACACCAGCCACTGTCCTATTGAGCCAACGACCCATCAAAACACCAGCCACTGTCCTATTGAGTCAACGACCCATCAAAACACCATCCACTGTCCCATAGAGCCAACGACCTATCAGAACAACATCCACTGTCCTATTGAGCCAAAGACCCATCAAAACACCATCCACTGTCCTATTGAGCCAACAACCCATCAAAACACCATCCACTGTCCTATTGAGCCAACGACCCATCAAAACACCATCCACTGTTATAGAGCCAACGACCCATCAGAACACCAGCCACTGTCCTATTGAGCCAACAACCCATCAAAACATCATCCACTGTCCTATAGAGCCAACGACCCATCAAAACACCATCCACTGTCCTATTGAGCCAACGACCCATCAAAACACCAGCCACTGTCCTATAGAGCCAACAACCCATCAAAACACCATCCACTGTCCTATTGAGCCAACAACCCATCAAAACACCATCCACTGTCCTATAGAGCCAACAACCCATCAAAACACCATCCACTGTTATAGAGCCAACAACCCATCAAAACACCATCCACTGTCCTATAGAACCAACAACCCATCAAAACACCATCCACTGTCCTATAGAGCCAACGACCCATCAAAACACCATCCACTGTCCCACAGAGCCAACGACCCATCAAAACACCATCCACTGTCCTATAGAACCAACAACCCATCAAAACACCATCCACTGTCCTATAGAACCAACAACCCATCAAAACACCATCCACTGTCCTATTGAGCCAACAACCCATCAAAACACCATCCACTATTATAGAGCCAACAACCCATCAAAACACCATCCACTGTCCTATTGAGCCAACAACCAATCAAAACACCATCCACTGTTATAGAGCCAACAACCCATCAAAACACCATCCACTGTTATAGAGCCAACAACCAATCAAAACACCATCCACTGTTATAGAGCCAACAACCAATCAAAACACCATCCACTGTTATAGAGCCAACAACCCATCAAAACACCATCCACTGTTATAGAGCCAACAACCAATCAAAACACCATCCACTATCCTATTGAGCCAACGACCCATCAAAACACCATCCACTGTCCTATTGAGCCAACAACCCATCAAAACACCATCCACTGTTATAGAGCCAACAACCCATCAAAACACCAGTCCAGGGTGCTTTAACAGGTATGCATCTCTCCCCTCTCTAGAACCAACCAAACCTGAGCCCAACCCAGCGGAAGTGTCTCTCTAGCGTGACGATCCGTGTTGCGTCTCCTGGCTAGAAGCCAGACAGTATGTCACCGACACCTGGTAATTAAAGCTGGTTGATTACAGGCTAGAAAGTAGGGCACACTTAACTTGTCAGACAGATACAGGAAGGTCGGAGTCCCAAACGGCACCTCGTTCCCTAGTGCACTACTTTTGACCAAAGGCCCATTGGGCTCTGGTCAACATAAGGGACCTATATAGGGAATAGGGTGCTATTTGGGACTCATCATCAGTCTATCATCTAGATACTGCCAAACCCTTATCTGTACCTCCCAGGGGTATAAAAGGTGACATCAAGGTATTCCCCACCACCAGTAGGCTTACTGTGCTGTTGTCTTTTCCCTGGTTGATAAAGCCGTGACCTAGTTTACAATAATAAAGCTATTCGCTGAGGGTCAAAACATCAAGGGGGTTATAAACTTGATTCTATTGAACCTAACTAAAATGGTGAACAAATGGTTCACGTCCCAATGGCACTGTATTCCCTTTGGAGTGCACTACTTTTGACCAGGGCCCATATAGTAGTGCATAACATAGGGAATAGGGTGCAATTTGGGACGCACCCTTATATATTGAGTACATACTAGTGAACAAATGGAGAATAGAGATTGATATCAATGAATTGTGAAACAGCTGCTGTAGTGACTGTAGTGTTGGTCTTGGATGAGAGTGCCTGATAAATCGACCTAAATGTCAAAAAAGTGGTGAAATGGTGGTCTGTAATACCTTGAATGACACAGAGAAGTCCATGTCTTTAGTCTCCTTCAGACCCAGAGGGATGACGGGGATGCTGGAGGTCTCTCTGGAAACAGGCAGGAGATACAGTTGACGTTTCATATTTAAAACTGTTCTAGATACGTTGGCACTGGGAACATGCTGTAATGTGTTCCTGGTGAACGGCGAGGCTCGGAGTTTTACACACATAAAACAGCCGTCTTGTTGACGTGATGTAACTGTTAGACAGGGTGGTGGCAGTGTGATGTTAGTGGTCAAAAGTGAGGCTCGGATCTGATATCACACATTAAGGGGTGAATCCTAACTCCCATTGAAGTCACATTTTCACTTAGTCTCCCATTGACATCAATACATAACTAAATTAACATTTGACTTGACTTGAAAGTTTACAGTGGCTTGCGAAAGTATTCACCCCCCTTGGCATTTTTCCTATTTTGTTGCCTTACAACCTGGAATTAAATTTGATTTTTGGGAGGTTTGTATAATTTGATTTACTCAACATGCCTACCACTTTGAACATGCAAAATATTTTTTCTTGTGAAACAAACAAGAAATAAGACCAAAAAACAGAACTTGAGCATGCATAACTATTCACCCCCACAAAGTCAATACTTTGTAGAGCCACCTTTTGCAGCAATTACAGCTGCAAGTCTCTTGGGGTGTGTCTCTATAAGCTTGGCACATCTAGCCACTGGGATTTTTGCCCATTCTTCAAGGCAAAACTGCTCCAGCTCCTTCAAGTTGGTTGGGTTACGCTGGTGTACAGCAATCTTTAAGTCATACCACAGATTCTCAATTGGATTGAGGTCTGGGCTTTGACTAGGCCATTCCAAGACATTTAAATGTTTCCCCTTAAACCACTCGAGTGTTGCTTTAGCAGTATGCTTAGGGTCATGTAGGGATGGTGTTCTCGTGGTGATGAGAGGTGTTGGGTTTGCGCCAGACATAGCGTTTTCCTTGATGGCCAAAAAGCTCAATTTTAGTCTCATCTGACCAGATTACCTACTTCCATTTGTTTGGGGAGTCTCCCACATGCCTTTTGGCGAACACCAAATGTGTTTGCTTATTTGTTTCTTTAAGCAATGGCTTTTTTTCTGGCCACTCTTCCGTAAAGCCCAGCTCTGTGGAGCGTACGGCTTAAAGTGGTCCTATGGACAGATATTCCAATCTCCGCTGTGGAGCTTTGTCGTTCCTTCAGGGTTATCTTTGGTCTCTTTGTTGCCTCTCTGATTAATGCCCTCCTTGCCTGGTCTGTGAGTTTTGGTGGGCGGCCCTCTCTTGGCAGGTTTGTTGTGGTGCCATATTCTTAATAATGGATTTAAATGGTGCTCCGTGGGATGTTCAAAGTTTCTGATATTTTTTTATAACCCAACCCTGATCTGTACTTCTCCACAACTTTGTCCCTGACCTGTTTGGAGAGCTCCTTGGTCTTCATGGTGCCGCTTGCTTGGTGGTGCCCCTTGCTTAGTGGTGTTGCAGACTCTGGGGCCTTTCAGAACAGGTGTAAATATACTGAGATCATGTGACACTTAAAGTCCACCTGTGTGCAATCTAACTAATTATGTGACTTCTGAAGGTAATTGGTTGCACCAGATCTTATTTAGGGGCTTCATAGCAAAGGGGGTGAATACATATGCACGCACCACTTTTCCTGTATTTATTTTTTAGAATGTTTTGAAACAAGTTATTTTTTTCATTTCACTTCACCAATTTGGACTATTTTGTGTATGTCCATTACATTAAATCCAAATAAATATATTTAAATTACAGGTTGTAATGCAACAAAATAGGAAAAACGCCAAGGGAGATTAATACTTTTGCAAGGCACTGTATATTTGCTCTTAACATTGGAGGCCAGAGGGAACACCCTTTGACAACAGTCTCTCTTTTCATACAGACACGCCATCACTGCACCACAATACGTTACAACCCAGGGCAAACATCATGAGGTTTCTGGGTCCACCTTACTCAAACCAACAGGGCCCCCCTTACTCAAACCAACAGGGCCCCCCTTACTCAAACCAACAGGGCCCCCTTTACTCAAACCAACAGGGCCCACCTTACTCAAACCAACAGGGCCCCCCTTACTCAAACCAACAGGGCCCCCCTTACTCAAACCAACAGGGCCCCCCTTACTCAAACCAACAGGGCCCCCCTTACTCAAACCAACAGGGCCCCCCTTACTCAAACCAACAGGGCCCACCTTACTCAAACCAACAGGGCCCACCTTACTCAAACCAACAGGGCCCCCCTTACTCAAACCAACAGGGCCCCCCTTACTCAAACCAACAGGGCCCCCCTTACTCAAACCAACAGGGCCCCCCTTACTCAAACCAACAGGGCCCCCCTTACTCAAACCAACAGGGCCCACCTTACTCAAACCAACAGGGCCCCCCTTACTCAAACCAACAGGGCCCCCCTTACTCAAACCAACAGGGCCCCCCTTACTCAAACCAACAGGGCCCCCCTTACTCAAACCAACAGGGCCCCCCTTACTCAAACCAACAGGGCCCCCCTTACTCAAACCAACAGGGCCCCCCTTACTCAAACCAACAGGGCCCCCCTTACTCAAACCAACAGGGCCCCCCTTACTCAAACCAACAGGGCCCACCTTACTCAAACCAACACCCACTACTCTATATTTAGTAGCTTTGTTTAAATAACTTTGTTTGCATCCCTCCCTATTCCCTATGTAGCACACTAGGTTTTATCAGAGCCCTGAGGGGAATAGGGTCCCATTTGGTCTGTGTCTGCTCTATATACACTGAACAAAACACATAAAACGCAACATGTAAAGTGTTGGTCCCATGTTTCACAAGCTGAAAGAAAAGATCCCCGGAAATGTTCCATACGGACAAAAAAGCTTATGTAAAATTGTGCACAAATTTGTTTACATCCCTGTTAGTGAGCATTTCTCCTTTACCAAGATCATCCATCCACCTAAAAAGGTGTGGCATGTCAAGAAGCTGATTAAACAGAACGATCATTACACAGGTGCACCTTAACATAATGCCACAGATGTCTCAAGTTGAGGGAGCGTGCAACTGGCATGCTGACTACATGAATGTCCTCCAGAGCGGTCGCCAGATAATTGAATGTTAATTTCTCTACCTTAAGCCGCCTCCAACGTCATTTTAGAGAATTTGGCAGTACGTTCAACCGACCTCACAACCGCAGACGACGTGTAACCAAGCAAGGATGTCCCCCCCCCCCCCCCCCCCCCCCCTCCCACGATATGTACAAATTACCTCAATTACCTCGACTAACCTGTACCCCCGCACATTGACTCTGTACCGGTACCCCCTGTAAATAGCCTCGTTATTGTTATTTTATTGTTGCTCTTTTATTTTTTTACTTTAGTTTATTCAGTACATATTTTTCATAACTCTTATTTTTCTTGAAACTGCGTTGTTGGTTAAGGGCTTGTAAGTAAGCATTTCACGGTAAGGTCTACACTTGTTGTATTCGGCGCATGTGACAAATACAATTTGATATCCAGCTACTTCGCACAGCCATTGAAGAGGAGTGGGACAACATTCCACAGGCCACAATCAACAGCCTGATTAACTCTATGTGAAGGAGATGTGTCATGCTGCATGAGGAAAACAGTGGTCACACCAGACACTGACTGGTTTTCTGATCCACGCTCCACTTTTTTAGTTTTTAAAAAAGGTATCTGTGACCAACAAATGCATAAAATGGGCGGCAGGTAGCTTAGTGGTTAAGAGCGTTGTGCCAGTAACCGAAAGGTCGCTGGTTCTAATCCCTGAGCTGACTAGGTGAAAAATCTGTCGATGTGCCCTTGAGCAAGGCACTTAACCCTAATTGCTCCTGTAAGTCGCTCTGGATAAGAGCGTCTGCTAAATGACAAAAAATATATAAAAAAGAATATATATATATTATATATCCTAGTCCTAGTCTGCTGGGGTCTCTATTAGGTCCTAGTCTGCTGGGGGAGGTTGTTGACAGACGCAGACCAGCTACAGCTTCTTATCAGGAAATATCAGCTGACTAAAATAAAGGTCCCGATTAGGAGGGAGAGTTTGTAGAAAATGTCAAACATCCCTTTAGCTTAAAGTGAAACTAGCAAGAGAAGGGTGTGTATACTCCTTCAGAATCCACTCCTAACATAGAAGTATGGTCTCGCTACATATTATCACTGACCAACACACATTCACACAATCTCCAGCTGCTTAAGACAAACTATTTGCTCTGTCAGTCACTACTGGCTCACTAGTGCTGGTTTGATCCAGTACACATCTGTATCCAAACAGATACTGAGCAGTACAGTAGGTCATCCCAGACATAACACTATTCACAGTAAAGACTGCAGTACATTAAAGACTGCAGTACATTAAAGACTGCAGTACATTAAATACTGCAGTACATTAAAGACTGCAGTACATTAAAGACTGCAGTACATTAAAGACTGCAGTACAGTAGGGCTAACCAGCCCAACACAGCTGAGTGCTCTCTGGCTCCAGTCCTAATGAACTAACCAGCCCAACACAGCTGAGTGCTCTCTGGCTCCAGTCCTAATGAACTAACCAGCCCAACACAGCTGAGTGCTCTCTGGCTCCAGCCCTAATGAACTAACCAGCCCAACACAGCTGAGTGCTCTCTGGCTCAAGTCCTAATGAACTAACCAGCCCAACACAGCTGAGTGCTCTCTGGCTCCAGTCCTAATGAACTAACCAGCCCAACACAGCTGAGTGCTCTCTGGCTCAAGTCCTAATGAACTAACCAGCCCAACACAGCTGAGTGCTCTCTGGCTCAAGTCCTAATGAACTAACCAGCCCAACACAGCTGAGTGCTCTCTGGCTCCAGTCCTAATGAACTAACCAGCCCAACACAGCTGAGTGCTCTCTGGCTCCAGTCCTAATGAACTAACCAGCCCAACACAGCTGAGTGCTCTCTGGCTCCAGTCCTAATGAACTAACCAGCCCAACACAGCTGAGTGCTCTCTGGCTCCAGTCCTAATGAACTAACCAGCCCAACACAGCTGAGTGCTCTCTGGCTCCAGCCCTAATGAACTAACCAGCCCAACACAGCTGAGTGCTCTCTGGCTCCAGTCCTAATGAACTAACCAGCCCAACACAGCTGAGTGCTCTCTGGCTCCAGCCCTAATGAACTAACCAGCCCAACACAGCTGAGTGCTCTCTGGCTCCAGTCCTAATGAACTAACCAGCCCAACACAGCTGAGTGCTCTCTGGCTCCAGTCCTAATGAACTAACCAGCCCAACACAGCTGAGTGCTCTCTGGCTCCAGCCCTAATGAACTAACCAGCCCAACACAGCTGAGTGCTCTCTGGCTCCAGTCCTAATGAACTAACCAGCCCAACACAGCTGAGTGCTCTCTGGCTCCAGCCCTAATGAACTAACCAGCCCAACACAGCTGAGTGCTCTCTGGCTCCAGCCCTAATGAACTAACCAGCCCAACACAGCTGAGTGCTCTCTGGCTCCAGTCCTAATGAACTAACCAGCCCAACACAGCTGAGTGCTCTCTGGCTCCAGTCCTAATGAACTAACCAGCCCAACACAGCTGAGTGCTCTCTGGCTCCAGCCCTAATGAACTAACCAGCCCAACACAGCTGAGTGCTCTCTGGCTCCAGCCCTAATGAACTAACCAGCCCAACACAGCCGAGTGCTCTCTGGCTCCAGCACTAATGAACTAACCAGCCCAACACAGCTGAGTGCTCTCTGGCTCCAGCACTAATGAACTAACCAGCCCAACACAGCTGAGTGCTCTCTGGCTCCAGTCCTAATGAACTAACCAGCCCAACACAGCTGAGTGCTCTCTGGTTCTTCTGATGTACTCCATCAGGAAGAGACATGCTTTCATACTCTGCAAGTCATTGTGCTAATTGAGATGTTGAGGAGGCTTTGGGTTCACAGTGTGGAAGCACATCAGTATATCCTCACATCATGGACCTGTAGTGTTAGCCAGTAAACATCAATATATCCTCACATCATGGACCTGTAGTGTTAGCCAGTACACATCAATATATCCTCACATCATGGACCTGTAGTGTTAGCCAGTACACATCAATATATCCTCACATCATGGACCTGTAGTGTTAGCCAGTACACATCAATATATCCTCACATCATGGACCTGTAGTGTTAGCCAGTACACATCAATATATCCTCACATCATGGACCTGTAGTGTTAGCCAGTAAACATCAATATATCCTCACATCATGGACCTGTAGTGTTAGCCAGTAAACATCAATATTTACTCACATCATGGACCTGTAGTGTTAGCCAGTAAACATCAATATATCCTCACATCATGGACCTGTAGTGTTAGCCAGTAAACATCAATATATCCTCACATCATGGACCTGTAGTGTTAGCCAGTAAACATCAATATATCCTCTCATCATGGACCTGTAGTGTTAGCCAGTAAACATCAATATATCCTCACATCATGGACCTGTAGTGTTAGCCAGTAAACATCAATATATCCTCACATCATGGACCTGTAGTGTTAGCCAGTAAACATCAATATATCCTCACATCATGGACCTGTAGTGTTAGCCAGTAAACATCAATATATCCTCACATCATGGACCTGTAGTGTTAGCCAGTAAACATCAATATATCCTCACATCATGGACCTGTAGTGTTAACCAGTAAACATCAGTATATCCTCACATCATGGACCTGTAGTGTTAGCCAGTACACATCAATATATCCTCACATCATGGACCTGTAGTGTTAGCCAGTACACATCAATATATCCTCACATCATGGACCTGTAGTGTTAGCCAGTAAACATCAGTATATCCTCACATCATGGACCTGTAGTGTTAACCAGTAAACATCAATATATCCTCACATCATGGACCTGTAGTGTTAGCCAGTAAACATCAATATATCCTCACATCATGGACCTGTAGTGTTATCCAGTAAACATCAATATATCCTCACATCATGGACCTGTAGTGTTAGCCAGTAGTCTCATGAAGCAGATTTCCACTACAAGAGAACTGCAGTCTTTGTCACTTTACCTCATGCTGAAACCAGTTAGATCCGGTCTGAGGGAAAGGAGAGCACTTGAGGAAGAGGGGCAGAACATGCTGCTAGAAAGAGGGAACATAGGAGAAAGGAGAGGAGGTCCTTTGTTCCGCGGGTCTCTGCCCTACCTCAGGCTGAGGTAATATTACAGACAGGTAGACTGGTAGAATGAAGCTCAGCTGTCTATTGTGGTGTTACGAGTACAGGTGACTAAGAACTGGCATTGTGCTGCGCTGGGCTGGGCGAATACGCCGTTCTAACCCAACACCCGGAGGCCTTTGGTATTCCCACAGTCACAAAGGACTGACAGGCAGTGCAGGAGACTGCAGCGGTGTGTTTCTGGTCTACAGCAGGATTATAAAGGCTGTACCATTGTCTCTGGGTAGAGAGAGAGAGAGAGAGAGAGACAGAGCAGGTGACTTGGTCTCTGTGGGGCTGAAATAGAGGCTGATGGGAGAGAGCAACAAAGGCTGTTCCCATGGCTGGGGTATGTCTGCTCCCGTATGACTTGATAGAGGGGAGAGGGTTTGGGGGAGGTGGGGAGCTGCTAGCCTGATAGAGGGGAGAGGGTTTGGGGGAGGTGGGGAGCTGCCAGCCTGATAGAGGGGAGAGGGTTTGGGGGAGGTGGGGAGCTGCTAGCCTGTTAGAGGGGAGAGGGTTTGGGGGAGGTGGGGAGCTGCCAGCCTGATAGAGGGGAGAGGGTTTGGGGGAGGTGGGGAGCTGCTAGCCTGATAGAGGGGAGAGGGTTTGGGGGAGGTGGGGAGGTGGGGAGCTGCTAGCCTGATAGAGGGGAGAGGGTTTGGGGGAGGTGGGGAGCTGCCAGCCTGATAGAGGGGAGAGGGTTTGGGGGAGGTGGGGAGCTGCCAGCCTGATAGAGGGGGGAGGGTTTGGGGGAGGTGGGGAGCTGCCAGCCTGATAGAGGGGAGAGGGTTTGGGGGAGGTGGGGAGCTGCCAGCCTGATAGAGGGGGGAGGGTTTGGGGGAGGTGGGGAGCTGCCAGGGAGAGTTTTACTTTGCAGTCCAGGGAATTCAACCCAGATATCATAGGGGACATCTTGGGCTCCATCCCTCAGTAAAAAGCCACCCAAAAGACACAGACCCTAAAAGGGTTCACACGGAGCTTCTCCAGGAGAAGGGGGTTAGGGGGTCACTGTAGTCTGGGGCATTCCATCCCTCAGTAAAAAGCCACCCAAAGACACAGACCCTAAAAGGGTTAACATGGAGCTTCTCCAGGAGACGGGGGTCACTGTAGTCTGGGGCATTCCATCCCTCAGTAAAAAGCCACCCAAAGACACAGACCCTAAAAGGGTTCACACGGAGCTTCTCCAGGAGAAGGGGGTTAGGGGGTCACTGTAGTCTGGGGCATTCCATCCCTCAGTAAAAAGCCACCCAAAAGACACAGACCCTAAAAGGGTTAACATGGAGCTTCTCCAGGAGAAGGGGGTTAGGGGGTCACTGTAGTCTGGGGCATTCCATCCCTCAGTAAAAAGCCACCCAAAGACACAGACCCTAAAAGGGTTAACATGGAGCTTCTCCAGGAGACGGGGGTCACTGTAGTCTGGGGCATTCCATCCCTCAGTAAAAAGCCACCCAAAGACACAGACCCTAAAAGGGTTCACATGGAGCTTCTCCAGGAGAAGGGGGTTAGGGGGTCACTGTAGTCTGGGGCATTCCATCCCTCAGTAAAAAGCCACCCAAAGACACAGACCCTAAAAGGGTTAACATGGAGCTTCTCCAGGAGAAGGGGGTTAGGGGGTCACTGTAGTCTGGGGCTCCGTCCCAAACGGCACCCTATATAGAGCCCTACGTTTGACCAGGAAACACACAGCTGTGGTAAAAAGTAGTGCACTATATAGGGAATAGGGTGCCATTTGGGATGCAACATAGGCATGCTTCACCCTCAGCGAGGCTGGCACTGGCAGTCTGTTTTATATAGGTCATTAGATATCCCTGTTCCGTCTCACACAAACAACCTTATAAAAAGGAGCTGAACCCCAAAAACACTCAAACCAAGCGCCAAGTAGGCCAACACCGTATTAAAAAGGCTTTTAGGCCTTCTGAGAATCTGTTACTCAGAGAGGGCAATGCAATGGTACAACAGACAACACCACCACACCAGGGATACGTCCCAAATAGCACCCTATTCCCTTTGGGTCTGATCAAAAGCACATTTACATTTTTACATTTTAGTCATTTAGCAGACGCTCTTATCCAGAGCGACTTACAGGAGCAATTAGGGTTAAGTGCCTTGCTCAAGGGCACATCGACTCGGGGATTAGAACCAGCAACCTTTCGGTTACTGGCACAACGCTCTTAACCACTAAGCTACCTGCCGCTTCAGTAGTGCACAATTAAAGGAATCGGGTCCCATTTGGCCTCCAGATCTTACCAGAACTGGAAGAAAGAGAACGTGCTTGGGCCGGTCTCCAGGGACTCTGATTGGGCCTCAGATAGGGCACTCGCTAACATCTGACCAATCAGGATGTTATGTTTGGTTGTGGTTGTCATGGAGAACATGTTGTCTTACTGAGGAGTGTGTGGCTGCATACAGAGAGAGGCTGAGGGCGTTTTCCAGTGGTGGAAAAAGTACCCAAGTCACCAAGTAAAATCCTACTTGTGTAAAAGTATTTGGTTTTAAATCTACTTAAGTATCAAAAGTAAAAATTATTTCAAATTCCTTTTATTAAGCAAACCAGGGGGCACCATTTCCTTGTTTAAAAAAATAATAATTTACAGATAGCCAGGGGCACACTCCAACACTCAGACATAATTTACAAACTATGCATTTGTGTTTAGTGAGTCCACCAGATCAGAGGCAGTAGGGACGACCAGGGATGATGTTCTCTTGATAAGACCTGAAAATAACAGTTTCAGGGAGCGATTAGCAAGACGCACATTCTATATGACATTTAGCGAACTAGCTAGTTTACAACGGCAAAAAGAGTTCCACCCGACTCGCGCTGCCACGCCACAACACCTGGTACTCTGGTCCTGGATCTTGGACCTACTACTCACGCACGTCCAGGATTCATTTTAGTCAGCATTCGTTTGCTTTTCACACATGCTTTATAGCACGGGGCCAGGGTACCAAACCCTCCAGGATCAGGGTACCAAACCCTCCAGGATCAGGGTACCAAACCCTCCAGGGCCAGGGTACCAAACCCTCCAGGGTCAGGGTCAGGGCCAGGGTACCAAACCCTCCAGGACCAGGGTACCAAACCCTCCAGGACCAGGGTACCAAACCCTCCAGGATCAGGGCCAGGGTACCAAACCCTCCAGGACCAGGGCCAGGGTACCAAACCCTCCAGGATCAGGGCCAGGGTACCAAACCCTCCAGGATCAGGGCCAGGGTACCAAACCCTCCAGGATCAGGGTACCAAACCCTCCAGGATCAGGGTACCAAACCCTCCAGGATCAGGTCCAGGGTACCAAACCCTCCAGGATCAGGTCCAGGGTACCAAACCCTCCAGGATCAGGGTACCAAACCCTCCAGGATCAGGTCCAGGGTACCAAACCCTCCAGGATCAGGTCCAGGGTACCAAACCCTCCAGGATCAGGGCCAGGGTACCAAACCCTCCAGGATCAGGGTACCAAACCCTCCAGGACCAGGGCCAGGGTACCAAACCCTCCAGGACCAGGGCCAGGGTACCAAACCCTCCAGGACCAGGGCCAGGGTACCAAACCCTCCAGGATCAGGGCCAGGGTACCAAACCCTCCAGGATCAGGGCCAGGGTACCAAACCCTCCAGGATCAGGTCCAGGGTACCAAACCCTCCAGGATCCAGATCATAAGGGGATATGTGAAAGTGCCCTTAGAGAAGAGGCTAAGAGTGTTCTCTCCCCCCTCTCTCCTTTGTGATTTTCTGTTTTTCCAAACCCAAGCTGTGGGTATATTGATGCCCGTCCTAAAATGGTAACTAAGTTCAATGTTGAGTGTTTGTGATATTCTGCGATAGGAGCTTTTAAAAAGTAATGCTATTTCCAGCAATAACTTGGTTGAATGTGGAGCGTTTGCGATGATGTATATAAGCTGTACTTATCTAGGATGTTGAGACACACAAAACGAAACAAACTGGCTCACAACTGTGACCTACTAACTGAAGACGGGTCCATGTCAACTTCCTCATCAGACTAGTGGGTGTTTCTCACCTGTGACCTGCTAACTGAAGACGGGTCCATGATAACTTCCTCAGACATATGAGTGGGTGTACTGGCCCTGTGTAGCTCAGTTGGTAGAGCATGGCGCTTGCAACGCCAGGGTTGTGGGTTCGTTTCCCACGGATGGCCAGTATGAAAAAAAAATATTATGCACTCACTAACTGTAAGCCGCTCTGGATAAGAGCGTCTGCTAAATGACAAAAATGTAAAAAATGTGTTAATCTTCTGAGCTCACTGGTTCCTCATCCATAATCCTTTGTGTTTCTGTTCTCAACCAGACAGGCCGGTTCTGTTCCCTCGCTCTGTTGCTCGCTCCCTCACCAGTTCTTTGTTTTTATGTGAAGCCCCTCTCCAGTTCTTTATGTGAAGCCCCTCTCCAGTTCTTTATGTGAAGCCCCTCACCTGTTCTTTATGTGAAGCCCCTCTCCAGTTCTTTATGTGAAGCCCCTCACCTGTTCTTTATGTGAAGCCCCTCTCCAGTTCTTTATGTGAAGCCCCTCACCAGTTCTTTATGTGAAGCCCCTCTCCAGTTCTTTATGTGAAGCCCCTCTCCAGTTCTTTATGTGAAGCCCCATACCAGTTCTTTATGTGAAGCCCCTGAGCTGCTGTGATGCATGTCAGCCTAATTAAAGCATGTCAAAGCCCTCCGCATTCCACAGCAATGTGTGTGTGCATTTTGTGTTTATTAAGGTTCCTAGTGTTTCATTTAAGGCCCAGTTGACTGTAGTGTATTAAGGTTGCTGGTGTTTTATTTAAGGCCCAGTTGACTGTAGTGTATTAAGGTTGCTGGTGTTTTATTTAAGGCCCAGTTGACTGTAGTGTATTAAGGTTGCTGGTGTTTTATTTAAGGCCCAGTTGACTGTAGTGTATTAAGGTTGCTGGTGTTTTATTTAAGGCCCAGTTGACTGTAGTGTATTAAGGTTGCTGGTGTTTTATTTAAGGCCCAGTTTGACTGTAGTGTATTAAGGTTGCTGGTGTTTTATTTAAGGCCCAGTTGACTGTAGTGTATTAAGGTTGCTGGTGTTTTATTTAAGGCCCAGTTGACTGTAGTGTATTAAGGTTGCTGGTGTTTTATTTAAGGCCCAGTTGACTGTAGTGTATTAAGGTTGCTGGTGTTTTATTTAAGGCCCAGTTGACTGTAGTGTATTAAGGTTGCTGGTGTTTTATTTAAGGCCCAGTTGACTGTAGTGTATTAAGGTTGCTGGTGTTTTATTTAAGGCCCAGTTGACTGTAGTGTATTAAGGTTGCTGGTGTTTTATTTAAGGCCCAGTTGACTGTAGTGTATTAAGGTTGCTGGTGTTTTATTTAAGGCCCAGTTGACTGTAGTGTATTAAGGTTGCTGGTGTTTTATTTAAGGCCCAGTTGACTGTAGTGTATTAAGGTTGCTGGTGTTTTATTTAAGGCCCAGTTGACTGTAGTGTATTAAGGTTCCTGGTGTTTTATTTAAGGCCCAGTTGACTGTAGTGTATTAAGGTTCCTGGTGTTTTATTTAAGGCCCAGTTGACTGTAGTGTATTAAGGTTCCTGTGTTTTATTTAAGGCCCAGTTGACTTGTAGTGTATTAAGGGTTGCTGGTGTTTTATTTAAGGCCCAGTTGACTGTAGTGTATTAGGTTGCTGGTGTTTTTTATTTAAGGCCCAGTTGACTGTAGTGTATTAAGGTTCCTGGTGTTTTATTTTAAGGGGCCCAGTTGACTGTAGTGTATTAAGGTTCCTGGTGTTTTATTTAAGGCCCAGTTTGACTGTAGTGTATTAAGGTTCCTGGTGTTTTATTTAAGGCCCAGTTGACTGTAGTGTATAAAGGGTTGCTGGTGTTTTAATTTAAAGGCCGCAAGTTGACTGTAGTGTATTAAGGTTCCTGGTTTTTTATTAAGGCCCAGTTGACTGTCGTGTATTAATTGCTGGTGTTTTTATTTAAGGCCCATTTGGACTGAGTTATTAATGTTCCTGGTGGTTTTATTAAGGCCAGTTGCTGTAGTGTAATTAAGGTTCCTGTGTTTTATTTAAGGGTGTGGTGTGTGTTATTTAAGGCAGTTGATGTAGTGTATTAGGTTGTGGTGGTTTTATTTAGGCCAGTTGACTGTAGTGTATTAGGTTCCTGGTGTTTTGTAAGGCCAGTTGACTGGTAGTGTATTAGGTTCTGGTGTTTATTAGGCCCGTTGACTGTAGTGTATTAAGGTTGCTGGTGTTTTATTAGGCCCAGTTGACTGTAGTGTATTAAGGTTCCTGTAATTTCTAAACGGTTCACCCGATATGATTGAAAATACCCTCAAATTATAACTGGCAGCACTTTAATCTCATAGTCAAATCCAAAATGCTGGAGTACAGAGCCAACAATTCACCGTCCATCTTTGGTAGTCCTGTATGCTGTATTATGTTAAGGCTGTAGCATGATAGGTAGGGTGGTTGGGTGGTTGGGTGGATGGGTGGTGGCGTGGTAGGTGTGGCGTGGTAGGGTGGTAGGGTGGTAGGGTGGTAGGGTGGTAGTGTAGGTGGTAGGTGGTTGGTGTTCATGGGGTTGGGTGGTTGTATGGGTGGTGGGTGTAGGGTGGTAGGGTGTAGTGGTAGGGTGGTGGGTGGTAGGTGTTGGGTGTTGGGTGGTAGGGGTGTGGGTTGGGTGGTGGGTGGTTGGGTGGTGGCGTGGTAGGGTGGTAGGGTGGTAGGGTGGTTGGGTGGTAGGTGGTTGGGTGGTAGGGTGGTAGGGTGGTGGGTGGTAGGGTGGTTGGGTGGTTGGTAGGGTGGTGGGGTGGTGGGGTGGTAGGTGGTTGGGTGGTAGGGTGGTAGGGTGGTTGGGTGGTAGGGTGGTTTGGGTGGTTGGGTGGTAGGGTGGTTGGGTGGTTGGGTGGTAGGGTGGTGTTGGGTGGTGGGTGGTTGGGTGGTGGCGTGGTAGGGTGGTTGGGTGGTGGGTGTAGGTGTGGGTGGTAGGGTGGTAGGGTGGTAGGGTGGTGGGTGGTTGGGTGGTGTGGGTGGTAGGGTGTGGTGGTAGGTTGGTGGTGGGTAGGGTGGTGGGGTAGGGTGTGGTTTGGGTGGTAGGGTGGTAAAAGGGGAGTGCAAAGGGTTTAGCGGGTGTAGTATACTCACTGGACGTTCTGGTAGACTTCCACTGAGCTGTTGAGCCCCTCCAGTTGCTCCATGAGGAGCTGCAGGTTGGAGTTGATATAGCTGAGCTCCAGACCAACCATCTCACACACCTTGTTGTTGGAGGTCGCCCTGGAGACGGGAAGAGATGTTAGCATTCACAATACACATTGGAAAGGGGGGGTTGTAGGAGTATACAGTCACTATCTCCTGGTGATGTACCACCACATCACCCTGTCACTATCTCCTGGTGATGTACCACCCACATCACCCGGTCACTATCTCCTGGTGATGTACCACCCACATCACCCGGTCACTATCTCCTGGTGATGTACCACCCACATCACCCTGTCACTATCTCCTGGTGATGTACCACCCACATCACCCTGTCACTATCTCCTGGTGATGTACCACCCACATCACCCTGTCACTATCTCCTGGTGATGTACCACCCACACCACCCTGTCACTATCTCCTGGTGATGTACCACCCACACCACCCTGTCACTATCTCCTGGTGATGTACCACCCACACCACCCTGTCACTATCTCCTGGTAATGTACCACCCACATCACCCTGTCACTATCTCCTGGTGATGTACCACCCACACCACCCGGTCACTATCTCCTGGTGATGTACCACCCACATCACCCTGTCACTATCTCCTGGTGATGTACCACCCACATCACCCTGTCACTATCTCCTGGTGATGTACCACCCACATCACCCTGTCACTATCTCCTGGTGATGTACCACCCACATCACCCTGTCACTATCTCCTGGTGATGTACCACCCACATCACCCTGTCACTATCTCCTGGTGATGTACCACCCACATCACCCGGTCACTATCTCCTGGTGATGTACCACCCACATCACCCGGTCACTATCTCCTGGTGATGTACCACCCACATCACCCGGTCACTATCTCCTGGTGATGTACCACCCACCAATCTATCTTTTAACAAGGTGTTTCTCTTCTCTGGCTGTGTCCCAAATGGGCCCTGGTCAACGTAGTGCACTCTCTAGGGAATAGGGGGCATTTGGGATGAAGTCAACGTAGTCCACTCTCTAGGGAATAGGGGGCATTTGGGATGAAGTCAGACTTTCGGTCAAAGATCCATCACAGTGAGTTATTCAAAAAGACCATCAAGGCCCCCTAACCCCCTTCACCTTTAAACTATGAATCCCACTACATAGACAGTCTGCACATTTCACTAAAGGCTGTTAGGTTCCATGAGTTTCCTTGAAAGGTGGAGACCGTGATGTCTCAGCGTTCCGCACTTCCAGGCAGTGGTTTGACTCTAGGTTAGCAGAGGCCATAGAAACAGCAAATCATTCTATTTGTGCAGCTCAGCCTCACAGCACCAGAGAGGTGATAAAGTAGCTCTGGGATCTATCGTCAGGGTTACGGTATACATGTCATCGGACTGTGGTGCGTCACAGCGGCAGGACGTCTCTAGGTGTTTTCTGTGAGGGCTGGTGTGTGCAGACAGAGCCATGTATATTGGTCTGGTTGTGTCTGTGTGTGGGCAGACAGGGCCATGTATATTGGTCTGGTTGTGTCTCTGTGTGGGCAGACAGGGCCATGTATATTGGTCTGGTTGTGTCTCTGTGTGGGCAGACAGGGCCATGTATATTGGTCTGGTTGTGTCTGTGTGTGTGTGTGGTAGAGGGTGATAAGACCACTATTGTGAGGTCTCCAGCAGAGGTGATCACTCTGAAAAGCAGTGATAAGGCTACCCCTAGCCATCACCCTGCATTACAAAGCAGTGATAAGGCTACCCCTAGCCATCACCCTGCATGGCGAATAAAAGTACAACGCTATTGAATGCTTCATGAACAGCATGATGGAAATGACTAACCTTTTAGGTTGTTTTTATCCTATGTAGTAAACAGTGGACACAAACACGTCAGAACATGTTCTGCATCTTCATAACCAGAGGAGAGAGCTTGAGATGGACCCTTCATTGTTCCATCAGGGTTTTCCACAGCTGTCAAAGCCCAGACACAAAGTACCCCGCCACGGAGACGTCTCCTTCACGCTGGCCCTAATAGACCTCTGAGAGACTGGTCTCCGGACGGTCTTTACCCTGGGTCTCTGCTTCACACAATGGGCCTCACATCTCACAGCTGGCCTGACCTGTCAGTCCAGAGTTCAATCATCCTGACAGCCAAGCTTTTCAAAAAGGAGACAGACAAGAGGGTTTGTCTCTGACAACGGTTTCTCTTCCAAGAAGCTGTGAAGACTGCCCCACCTTGCCTTTTTACATATAGCTTGGCTTACGTACTGAAGGAGTGAAGGACAGACCTACAATTATATGAGACTGGCTGTCAGGTCAGAGATCTAAAGCTGTTGATGAGACTGGCTGTCAGGTCAGAGATCTAAAGCTGTTGATGAGACTGGCTGTCAGGTCAGAGATCTAAAGCTGTTGATGAGACTGGCTGTCAGGTCAGAGATCTAAAGCTGTTGATGAGACTGGCTGTCAGGTCAGAGATCTAAAGCTGTTGATGAGACTGGCTGTCAGGTCTGTTAAAATGCTCTCTGATAATGGCTGCCGTTGGGCCATGATGATGGCAGTCTGATTAAACGTCGTCATCAAGATACTGTAGAAGTGACCTGGGACTGGGTTCCAAATGGCACCCTATTCCCTATGTACAGTTGTGGTCAAACGTTTTGAGAATGACACAAATATTAATTTTCACAAAGTCTGCTGCCTCAGTTTTTATGATGGCAATTTGCATATACTCCAGAATGTTATGAAGTGTGATCAGATGAATTGCAATTAATTGCAAAGTCCCTCTTTGCCATGAAAATGAACTTAAGGGCCAGCTGCCATCATGTCAGTGATTCTCTCGTTAACACGTGAGAGTGTTGACGAGGACAAGGCTGGAGATCACTCTGTCATGCTGATTGAGTTAGAATAACAGACTGGAAGCTTTAAAAGGAGGGTGGTGCTTGAAATCATTGTTCTTCCTCTGTTAACCATGGTTACCTGCAAGGAAACACGTGCAGTCATCATTGCTTTGCACAAAAAGGGCTTCACAGGCAAGGATATTGCTGCTAGTAAGATTGCACCTAAATCAACCATTTATCGGATCATCAATAACGTCAAGGAGAGAGGATCAATTGTTGTGAAGAAGGCTTCAGGGCGCCCAAACTTCTCCCAACCATCCAAGAACAGTTTGGTGACGAACAATGCCTTTTCCAGCATGATGGAGCACCTTGCCATACGGCAAAAGTGATAACTAAGTGGCTCGGGGAACAAAACATCGAAATTTTGGGTCCATGGCCAGGAAACTCCCCAGACCTTAATCCCATTGAGAACTTGTGGTCAATCCTCAAGAGGAGGGTGGACAAACAAAAAACCCACAAATTCCAAGCATTGATTATGCAAGAATGGGCTGTCATCAGTCAGGATGTGGCCCAGAAGTTAATTGACAGCATGCCAGAGCGGATTGCAGAGGTCTTGAAAAAGAAGGGTCAACACTGCAAATATTGACTCTTTGCATAATCTTAATGTAATTGTCAATAAAAGCCTTTGACACTTATGGAATGCTTGTAATTATACTTCAGTATACCATAGTAACATCTGACAAAAATATCTCATAACACTGAAGCAGCGAACTTTGTGAAGACCAATACTTGTGTCATTCTCAAAGTCTGGCGGCAGGTAGCTTAGTGGGTAAGAGCGTTGTGCCAGTAACCGAAAGGTCGCTGGTTCTAATCCCCGAGCCGACTAGGTGAAAAATCTGTCGATGTGCCCTTAAGCAAGGCACTTAACCCTAATTGCTCCTGTAAGTCGCTCTGGATAAGAGCGTCTGCTAAATGACCAAAACAAATTCTCAAAACTTTTGACCACGACTGTAGTGCACTACTTTTGACCAGTGCCCAACGGGATGCGGCCAGGAACAAATGAGACACTCTGCTACTGTGATTGGCCTGAGCCTGGCCTTGGCAGCTTGTGATTGGCATGAGCCTGGCCTTGGCAGCTTGTGATTGGCCTGAGCCTGGCCTTGGCAGCTTGTGATTGGCCTGAGCCTGGCCTTGGCAGCTTGTGATTGGCCTGAGCCTGGCCTTGGCAGCTTGTGATTGGCCTGAGCCTGGCCTTGGCAGCTTGTGATTGGCCTGAGCCTGGCCTTGGCAGCTTGTGATTGGCATGAGCCTGGCCTTGGCAGCTTGTGATTGGCCTGAGCCTGGCCTTGGCAGCTTGTGATTGGCCTGAGCCTGGCCTTGGCAGCTTGTGATTGGCCTGAGCCTGGCCTTGGCGGCTTGTGATTGGCCTGAGCCTGGCCTTGGCGGCTTGTGATTGGCCTGAGCCTGGCCTTGGCGGCTTGTGATTGGCCTGAGCCTGGCTTTAGCAGCAGCTGACATGGTTTCTGAGTTTGTTGGGCTGATTTGTGTAGAGCTCCCCTTTCAGCCTTGACAACATGGATCCTAACCAGCCTTGACAACATGGATCCTAACCAGCCTTGACAACATGGATCCTAATCAGCCTTGACAACATGGATCCTAACCAGCCTTGACAATATGGATCCTAACCAGCCTTGACAACATGGATCCTAATCAGCCTTGACAACATGGATCCTAACCAGCCTTGACAACATGGATCCTAACCAGCCTTGACAATATGGATCCTAACCAGCCTTGACAATATGGATCCTAACCAGCCTTGACAATATGGATCCTAATCAGCCTTGACAGTATGGATCCTAATCAGCCTTGACAATATGGATCCTAATCAGCCTTGACAGTATGGATCCTAATCAGCCTTGACAGTATGGATCCTAATCAGCCTTGACAATATGGATCCTAATCAGCCTTGACAATATGGATCCTAATCAGCCTTGACAATATGGATCCTAACCAGCCTTGCAAATATGGATCCTAACCAGCCTTGACAATATGGATCCTAACCAGCCTTGACAACATGGATCCTAACCAGCCTTGACAACATGGATCCTAATCAGCCTTGACAACATGGATCCTAACCAGCCTTGACAACATGGATCCTAATCAGCCTTGACAACATGGATCCTAATCTGTCACCCAATGAGAGCACCATGGGAGAAGAGGAGAGACTGGGCTGACCACAAAGGCAGACACCTTATCATCACCTTATTCCTATGGGCTCTGGTCAAAAGTAGTGCACTATATAGGGAATAGGGTGCCATTTGGGACGTACACTCTGTCTGTTCTGTCCCTCTGCCAGCCAGAGAGAGTGATGTGTACATACACGGCACAGAACACACGGGCCTATAGGTCACAGAACACACGGGCCTATAGGTCACAGAACACACGGGCCTATAGGTCACAGAACACACGGGCCTATAGGTCACAGAACACACGGGCCTATAGGTCACAGAACACACGGGCCTATAGGTCACAGAACACACGGGCCTATAGGTCACAGAACACACGGGCCTATAGGTCACAGAACACACGGGCCTATAGGTCACAGAACACACGGGCCTATAGGTCACAGAACACACGGGCCTATAGGTCACAGAACACACGGGCCTATAGGTCACAGAACACACGGGCCTATAGGTCACAGAACACACGGGCCTATAGGTCACAGAACACACGGGCCTATAGGTCACAGAACACACGGGCCTATAGGTCACAGAACACACGGGCCTATAGGTCACAGAACACACGGGCCTATAGGTCACAGAACACACGGGCCTATAGGTCACAGAACACACGGGCCTATAGGTCACAGAACACACGGGCCTATAGTTCACAGAACACACGGGCCTATAGTGACTAGTGCTCTGTCTGAGGGGCCACTGACCCAGGAGGGTGACTAGTGCCATGTCTGAGGGGCCTCACTGTGTCCAACTGTGGTTTCTGTAATTAGTCATCAGGAGGACTGTGTGTTTGTGCAAATGGCACCCTATTCCCTACAGGCCCTGGTCTAAAGTAGTGCACTATATAGGGAATAGGGTGCCATTCTCTGGTCTAAAGTAGTGCACTATATAGGGAATAGGGTGCATGTAGGACACACACTGTGGTTTCTCATTGGAGCAGAAGACTGACCGTAGCAGAAGACTGACCGTAGCAGAAGACTGACCGTAGCAGAAGACTGACCGGAGCAGAAGACTGACCGGAGCAGAAGACTGACCGGAGCAGAAGACTGACCGTAGCAGAAGACTGACCGGAGCAGAAGACTGACCGGAGCAGAAGACTGACCGGAGCAGAAGACTGACCGGAGCAGAAGACTGACCGGAGCAGAAGACTGACCGGAGCAGAAGACTGACCGAAGGCAAGCCAAGCGAGGTCCGTGGGAACTGCTCAGTCGAGATAGTCTGGGTCCCAAATGGCAGATGGCACCCTATTCCCAACATAGTGCACTGCTTTTGACTAGGGCCCATAGGGTCTGTGCCATTTGGGACACAGCTAGTTGAGGTTTCCTGGCCTGGCACTGGTATAGGCCTAGATAGACTGATGGGCTCAGGGGACAGGCTTCATCCGGCTCACACTATAAAATGAATATACAATCACACACCAATACATGGAAACACTTAGAATCCAATAACTGTGGTCTAGCTTCAACTATTCTCCTGAATCTGCACATATATATATTTGGGCATAACGTCCATGTATTTTGGGGGGTTTTGAGAAGGCCTCTTCCAAACAGGAAGTGAGGGACCCCTGAGGTGAGACCAGATACACTGTGTCTCAAATGGTACCCTATTCCATTTATATAGTGCACTACTTTCAACCAATGGGCTCGGGCCAAAAGTAGTGCACTATATAGGAGATAGGGTGCCATTTGGGACGCAAACATAATGACAGGCCCTGACTCCTGTAACTCAGTTCACACAGTAGAGAGACAGTAAGAACAGTAGAGAGACAGTAGAGAGACAGTAGAGAGACAGTAAGAACAGTAGAGAGACAGTAGAGAGACAGTAGAGAGACAGTGAGGAGACAGTGAGGAGACAGTAGAGAGACAGTGAGGAGACAGTAGAGAGACAGTGAGGAGACAGTAGAGAGACAGTAGAGAGACAGTAGAGACCAGTGGATTACTAGCAGGGAGTGACTCCACAGAAATAAACCTGGTAAACCAGTCGGTCTGGTCAGTACACTTCTTTAACTGCTGCTAGGAGAGAGAGGAGGGTGGAGGAACATAGAACTACTGAAACCTGACAACAGACGGAGAGAGAAACAGAGACAGAGAGACAGAGATACAGAGAGAGAGAGAGACAGAGATACAGGGAGACAGAGAGAGAGAGAAACAGAGACAGAGAGGCACAAAGAGACAGAGAGACAGAGAGAGAGACAGAGAGGCAGAGAGGCAGACAGACAGAGAGACAGAGAGGCAGAGAGAGAAGCAGACAGACAGAGAGGCAGACAGACAGAGAGAGAGGCAGACAGACAGAGAGAGAGGCAGACAGACAGAGAGGCAGACAGACAGAGAGAGAGGCAGACAGACAGACAGAGAGGCAGACAGACAGACAGAGAGGCAGACAGACAGAGAGAGGCAGAGAGAGAGGCAGACAGACAGAGAGGCAGACAGACAGAGAGGCAGACAGACAGAGAGGCAGACAGACAGAGAGGCAGACAGACAGAGAGGCAGACAGACAGAGAGAGGCAGACAGACAGACAGACAGAGAGGCAGACAGACAGACAGGCAGACAGACAGAGAGAGAGGCAGACAGACAGAGAGAGAGGCAGACAGACAGAGAGGCAGACAGACAGAGAGGCAGACAGACAGAGAGGCAGACAGACAGAGAGGCAGACAGACAGAGAGGCAGACAGACAGAGAGGCAGACAGACAGACAGACAGACAGGCAGACAGAGAGGCAGACAGACAGAGAGGCAGACAGACAGAGAGGCAGACAGACAGAGGCCAGGTGAGGGTATAGGGGAGGGCAGAGGAATAAACTGTTGGTCAACAGGTCACCTTCGTAGTTCACCTGCCTCGCTCTCTCTGCCACTCCCCAGAAGTCAGGAATGCTGGAACATTCCAGGTGAACAGCCAGGTAGAAAAGACAGGTGTAACATAACCCATCTCTTCAGACCTGCTTATTGTTTGAAAGTTCAAAGTCCCCTACCAAATCAATATAATAATATATGCCATTTAGCAGACACTTTTATCCAACGCAACTTACAGTAATTCGTGCATACATTTCTTATGTATGGGTGGTCCCAGAAATCAAACCCACTATTCTGGCATTGCAAGCGCCATGCTCTACCAACTGAGCTACGGTGGACCACCTATATCCTTAGGTATGCATGTTGGAATAATGCATCTTACCACCCAAGAAACATAGAAGCACCTGAAACTTCAAAACTCAGTCTCTCTGCACCTACTCATTGGTTCTACCCGCTGCGGTGTTGGCAGACGAACACACACTGCTGAGTCCATCGTCTGCCCCGGTTCCACCCACTGTGGACTGGGCCAAGGACGGCTAGCAGCTTGCCTGGAAATACTGGGAGGAATGCAGAGCTCTTTGAAGCTGACAGCTGCTCCAGCACAGCCTCATGTAATATCAGAACCTTAGATAACACTAGGTCAGGGGTCAGACAGAGAGACTGGTCCCCAGGTCAGGGGTCAGACAGAGAGACTGGTCCCCAGGTCAGGGGTCAGACAGAGAGACTGGTCCCCAGGTCAGGGTTCAGACAGAGAGACTGGTCCCCAGGTCAGGGGTCAGACAGAGAGACTGGTCCCCAGGTCAGGGGTCAGACAGAGAGAGACTGGTCCCCAGGTCAGGGGTCAGACAGAGAGAGACTGGTCCCCAGGTCAGGGGTCAGACAGAGAGAGACTGGTCCCCAGGTCAGGGGTCAGACAGAGAGAGACTGGTCCCCAGGTCAGGGGTCAGACAGAGAGACTGGTCCCCAGGTCAGGGGTCAGACAGAGAGACTGGTCCCCAGGTCAGGGGTCAGACCCCCACATAGATGCAGAAGGTAAACAAGAGGTCCAGATACCTAATAATACCCATCACTAGATACCTAATAATACCCATCACTAGATACATAATAAAACCCATCACTAGATACATAATAATACCCATCACTAGATACATAATAATACCCATCACTAGATACATAATAATACCCATCACTAGATACATAATAATACCCAGAGAGAGAGAGAGAGAGAGAGAGACAGAGAGAGAGAGAGAGAGAGAGACAGAGAGAGACAGAGAGAGAGAGACAGAGAGAGACAGAGAGAGAGAGAGAGACAGAGAGACAGAGAGACAGAGAGAGAAGTAAGGAGTGAGCGACAGGTTGACGACCCATTTACAGCCGCACATGTTTTCTAGGCGCCACCTAGCCTCCTACGTCACAACCTACAGTATGTCACACCTATGGCATTCTCCTGCTGGGGTTAATGTTATGACAGAGCAGAGCAGCCATGTTGTCACTCAGCCTCCTCCACCTGCCAGCCGGCTGGTTCTGGTTCTGGTTCTGTCTGTAGCTAGAAAGAGCCTGCCTGCCAGTCATTTCCCTTCCACACCCCGGTCCAGAACTAATGGGACTTAAATATACCAAAGAAATACTAAATTATATATTATCTTTCACTGGGAGTAGAAAGGAGAGAGAGGGGACTTGGACTAGCCTATTGACTAGACTAGAGCATTCCGAAGACTTTCAGGCAGATCCAAGGTACCTCAGTAAGGACTAGCCTATAGACTAGAGCATTCTGAAGACTTTCAGGCAGATCCAAGGTACCTCAGTAAGGACTAGCCTAGAGCATTCTGAAGACTTTCAGGCAGATCCAAGGTACCTCAGTAAGGACTAGACTATAGCATTCTGAAGACTTTCAGGCAGATCCAAGGTACCTCAGTAAAGACTAGAGCATTCTGAAGACTTTCAGGCAGATCCAATGTACCTCAGTAAGGACTAGCCTAGAGCATTCTGAAGACTTTCAGGCAGATCCAATGTACCTCAGTAAGGACTAGACTAGAGCATTCTGAATACTTTCAGGCAGATCCAAGGCACCTCAGTAAGGACTAGCCTATAGACTAGACTAGAGCATTCTGAAGACTTTCAGGCAGATCCAAGGTACCTCAGTAAGGACTAGCCTATAGACTAGACTAGAGCATTCTGAAGACTTTCAGGCAGATCCAAGGTACCTCAGTAAGGACTAGCCTATAGACTAGAGCATTCTGAAGACTTTCAGGCAGATCCAAGGTACCTCAGTAAGGACTAGCCTATAGACTAGACTAGAGCATTCTGAAGACTTTCAGGCAGATCCAAGGTACCTCAGTAAGGACTAGCCTATAGACTAGACTAGAGCATTCTGAAGACTTTCAGGCAGATCCAAGGTACCTCAGTAAGGACTAGCCTATAGACTAGACTAGAGCATTCTGAAGACTTTTCAGGCAGATCCATATACTGTACAAAGTGTACAGTGTAACTCCATATGTTCCAGAAAGTATTTTGAAATTAAGTTGAATTTGATATATAGTGCTGTATGAGAGCGTTCCTTTGGGTCTCAGCCACCCGGCCCAGCCGCTGTGGGCAAGCCAAGCCTCTCCTAGCCCATACTCCCCAGCTCCATACCCCCAGCTCCATACCCCCAGCTCCATACTCCCAAGCTCCATACTCCCAAGCTCCATACTCCCAAGCTCCATACTCCCAAGCTCCATACTCCCAAGCTCCATACTCCCAAGCTCCATACTCCCTAGCTCCATACCCCCAGCTCCATTTCCCCAGCTCCATATCCCCAGCTCCATATCCCCAGCTCCATATCCCCAGCTCCATATCCCCAGCTCCATATCCCCAGCTCCATATCCCCAGCCATAATGACCTGTACTGTATTCATATTACAGGCTGTTCATATCAGTTCCTGCTAGCTCCCACAGGCCTCAGCCAAACCACAAGGGGAGAGGAGACAGTGAGGAGAGGGAGAGGGAGGGTGATGGGTAACAAGCTGCTGTTGACGTCAAAAGGAGATTCGTCACACACTGGGCACGAGCCCGTGTCCGCCTGGCACCATGGCAACGCACAACACACTAAACAGTAGGCCAGGTCACCGGGGCAACTGATTAGCCAGGCATCATCGTTCTCTGTGTTTACTAACCTGGACCGTATACACACACAGAGAGGCATGCTGGGAAAACACAGAATAACAGCCTCACCTCACCGCAGATCAAATGCAAAACTTTATTGACAACCTTGTGGAGGTTACAAACGTATTTATTGTGCTAGCTTGCGAATATGCTAACGTTAGTTAGCTAAACATTTGTCTATGGGCTGCCACTGGCAGTATGGGATTATGGAGACTGAATTCAATCGTTTCTTAGTTATCTAGCTGTGGCCATCTGGCTATTATCAACAGGGGCTTTCTACAAAATAGCAAACATTAGCGCAGCTATCTAGATAGCTAGCTAACATTGGAATCTAGACCATAAACTAAGCGACACACACGAACACGCATTGCCAAACAACACTACTGCCACCTTCTGGTTTGGAGTATTTTAACAAGGCTGAGTGGCTGACGACTTCAAGGTCTTTGCTGCGTGAACACAAAAAGAGATTGACTGCCGACACTCAGTTCAGAAGGTGTTTAAGTAACGTCGGCAGGAAAACATTTGACAATCCTACCGGTTCGTCTGAACTATGAGGAATGTTTAGTCTTTTGACTTCCTCTTCTATCTCACCCTTTGTTTGGTCTGAAAGAGGGATGACAGAGGGATGACAGACAGGTGAGACTCTGGCGACACCTCCGTGACAGAGGGATGACAGACAGGTGAGACTCTGGTGACACCTCCGTGACAGAGGGATGACAGACAGGTGAGACTCTGGTGACACCTCCGTGACAGAGGGATGACAGACAGGTGAGACTCTGGCGACACCTCCGTGACAGAGGGATGACAGACAGGTGAGACTCTGGCGACACCTCCGTGACAGAGGGATGACAGACAGGTGAGACTCTGGCGACACCTCCGTGACAGAGGGATGACAGACAGGTGAGACTCTGGTGACACCTCCGTGACAGAGGGATGACAGACAGGTGAGACTCTGGTGACACCTCCGTGACAGAGGGATGACAGACAGGTGAGACTCTGGTGACACCTCCGTGACAGAGGGATGACAGACAGGTGAGACTCTGGCGACACCTCCGTGACAGAGGGATGACAGACAGGTGAGACTCTGGCGACACCTCCGTGACAGAGGGATGACAGACAGGTGAGACTCTGGCGACACCTCCGTGACAGAGGGATGACAGACAGGTGAGACTCTGGCGACACCTCCGTGACAGAGGGATGACAGACAGGTGAGACTCTGGTGACACCTCCGTGACAGAGGGATGACAGACAGGTGAGACTCTGGTGACACCTCCGTGACAGAGGGATGACAGACAGGTGAGACTCTGGTGACACCTCCGTGACAGAGGGATGACAGACAGGTGAGACTCTGGCGACACCTCCGTGACAGAGGGATGACAGACAGACAGAGAGGAGGAGGAGGAGTGAAACCCTTTAACAACAACAACAACAACGTGTCCCAAACGGCACCCCTATCCTCTACACATTCAAGCCCAGGGCTGCTGAAACCGACTAAGGGTTACTACCAGACAAAAATGATGTAATAACTTCATTCCTTCTTCACAACATTATTTGACATTTTTTAGTCATTTTAGCAGACGCTCTTATCCAGAGCGACTTACAGTTAGTGAGTGCATCCATTTTTCATCCGGAGCCTTCTGCATGGCTGGGTTGGATGCTGGGACAGTGACTGTCTGACCATCCAGGGTCTGCTCTCCTGTAATGGAGGCTGCTGTGTGCGTCTTCCTGTTAGCGTACGTGTGTGAGACCGTGTGTATAATAACAGTACGTACCGTTGAAGGTTCTCAACCCTGGCTCTGTGTGTGTGTGTGTCTGTGTGTGTCTGTGTGTGTGTGTGTGTGTCTGTGTGTGTGTGTGTGTCTGTACGTACCGTAGAAGGTTCTCAGCCCCGGCTCTCATCCTCATCTCTGTGTGTGTCTGTGTGTGTCTGTGTGCGTCTGTGTCTGTGTGTGTCTGTGTGTGTCTCTGTGTGTGTCTGTGTGCGTCTGTGTGCGTCTGTGTGCGTCTGTGTGCGTCTGTGTGCGTCTGTGTGCGTCTGTGTGCGTCTGTGTGCGTCTGTGTGCGTCTGTGTGCGTCTGTGTGTGTACGTACCGTAGAAGGTTCTCTGCCCCGGCCCTCATCCTCATCTCTGTGTGTGTGTCTGTGTGTGTGTGTGTGTGTGTGTGTGTGTGTGTGTGTGTCTGTGTGTGTACGTACCGTAGAAGGTTCTCTGCCCCGGCCCTCATCCTCATCTGTCTAATGATCTGCTGGTTGAGACTGGCTCTCTCATTCTGCAGCTTGGAGCGTCCTGTCAGGGCTAACGGGTTCCATCCCTACAGAACAGACAGGAAGAGAACGGAGACCGTTAGGATCTGTCCTCAGAGACCGTTAGGATCTGTCCTCAGAGACCGTTAGGATCTGTCCTCAGAGACTGGACTAGTGTCATTTACATTTACATTACATTCACGTCATTTAGCAGACGCTCTTATCCAGAGCCACTTACAATTAGTGAGTGCATACATTATTATTTTTATACTGGCCCCCCGTGGGAAGCGAACCCACAACCCTGGCGTTGCAAACGCCATGCTCTACCAACTGAGCTACATCCCTGCCGGCCATTCCCTCCCCTACCCTGGACGACGCTGGGCCAATTGTGCGCCGCCCCATGGGTCTCCCGGTCGCGGCCGGCTACGACAGGGTTAGTCAGGGTGAGAGACCTTATTGACTGTACAGTTCATGGGATGCAATACAAAAAACCCAGGAAAGACATTCGTTGAGGGAGCTGTACTGTACTAGATACAGTGGGGGGAAAAAAGTATTTAGTCAGTCACCAATTGTGCAAGTTCTCCCACTTAAAAAGATGAGAGAGGCCTGTAATTTTCATCATAGGTACACGTCAACTATGACAGACAAATTGAGAAGAAAAAAAAATCCAGAAAATCACATTGTAGGATTTTTAATGAATTTATTTGCTAATTATGGTGGAAAATAAGTATTTGGTCACCTACAAACAAGCAAGATTTCTGGCTCTCACAGACCTGTAACTTCTTCTTTAAGAGGCTCCTCTGTCCTCCACTCGTTACCTGTATTAATGGCACCTGTTTGAACTTGTTATCAGTATAAAAGACACCTGTCCACAACCTCAAACAGTCACACTCCAAACTCCACTATGGCCAAGACCAAAGAGCTGTCAAAGGACACCAGAAACAAAATTGTAGACCTGCACCAGGCTGGGAAGACTGAATCTGCAATAGGTAAGCAGCTTGGTTTGAAGAAATCAACTGTGGGAGCAATTATTAGGAAATGGAAGACATACAAGACCACTGATAATCTCCCTCGATCTGGGGCTCCACGCAAGATCTCACCCCGTGGGGTCAAAATGATCACAAGAACGGTGAGCAAAAATCCCAGAACCACACAGGGGGACCTAGTGAATGACCTGCAGAGAGCTGGGACCAAAGTAACAAAGCCTACCATCAGTAACACACTACGCCGCCAGGGACTCAAATCCTGCAGACCCAGACGTGTCCCCCTGCTTAAGCCAGTACATGTCCAGGCCCGTCTGAAGTTTGCTAGTGTGCATTTGGATGATCCAGAAGAGGATTGGGAGAATGTCATATGGTCAGATGAAACCAAAATAGAACTTTTTGGTAAAAACTCAACTCGTCGTGTTTGGAGGACAAAGAATGCTGAGTTGCATCCAAAGAACACCATACCTACTGTGAAGCATGGGGGTGGAAACATCATGCTTTGGGGCTGTTTTTCTGCAAAGGGACCAGGACGACTGATCCGTGTAAAGGAAATAATGAATTGGGCCATGTATCGTGAGATTTTGAGTGAAAACCTCCTTCCATCAGCAAGGGCATTGAAGATGAAACGTGGCTGGGACTTTCAGCATGACAATGATCCCAAACACACCACCCGGGCAACGAAGGAGTGGCTTCGTAAGAAGCATTTCAAGGTCCTGGAGTGGCCTAGCCAGTCTCCAGATCTCAACCCCATAGAAAATCTTTGGAGGGAGTTGAAAGTCCGTGTTGCCCAGCGAGAGCAGTGTGTGAAACAGTGTGTGAAACCTTTTGAAGACTTACAGAAAATGTTTGACCTGTGTCATTGCCAACAAAGGGTATATAACAAAGTATTGAGAAACTTTTGTTATTGACCAAATACTTATTTTCCACCATAATTTGCAAATAAATTCATTAAAAATCCTACAATGTGATTTTCTGGAAAAAAAATTCTCATTTTGTCTGTCATAGTTGACGTGTACCTATGATGAAAATTACAGGCCTCTCTCATCTTTTTAAGTGGGAGAACTTGCACAATTGGTGGCTGACTAAATACTTTTTTCCCCCCACTGTAGGTGACCAGGTCAGACTCCCCAGGTCAGACTCCCCAGGTCTGGCTCCCCAGGTCAGACTCCCCAGGTCAGACTCCCCAGGTCAGACTCCCCAGGTCAGGCTCCCCAGGTCAGACTCCCCAGGTCAGACTCCCCGGGTCAGACTCCCCAGGTCAGACTCCCAGGTCGACTCCCCCAGGTCAGACTCCCCAGGTCAGGCTCCCCAGGTCAGGCTCCCCAGGTCAGGCTCCCCAGGTCAGGCTCCCCAGGTCAGGCTCCCCAGGTCAGGCTCCCCAGGTCAGGCTCCCCAGGTCAGACTCCCCAGGTCAGACTCCCCAGGTCAGACTCCCCAGGTCAGACTCCCCAGGTCAGACTCCCCAGGTCAGACTCCCCAGGTCAGGCTCCCCAGGTCAGACTCCCCAGGTCAGGCTCCCCAGGTCAGACTCCCCAGGTCAGACTCCCCAGGTCAGGCTCCCCAGGTCAGACTCCCC